>JBCNYH010000003.1:26700554-26713667 GCA_039654325.1 Tandanus tandanus
GGTAGTACCTGTTTGAAGAAACATGTAGGTACTGGGTCTAGCACACAGGTTGATGATTTAGATGAAGAAATTAATGACATTAGTTCTGTTTCTTGAATGGGGCTAAAACTCGCTAGTTGCTGATCTGATGGCAGTGTATAAATATATACCGTTTTAGTTAATGACATATCTGACTTTAAGTTTAGTTAGTGGATGGGTGCAAGAAATAACAGCGAAATTTTGCCGAAATGAAAGGATTGTTCTAATGGGTTAGGTAAGTTTTACTTTAACACTAACATGCAGGTGACGATGTTGCTGTGTAGGCCTGATCTGTGTGTGGCTCACCGCGAGTCCAGCCGAGTGAAGCTCAAAATTAAGTTTTCAGCGTTTGAAAGTAGTTATAGCCTTAGAAAGGTGATTTATATATGAGTACATTAGTTGGGAACTGTAGAAGTTTTTGTTTGCAAGTAAATCAATTCCATGTGTAAATACCGATCCTTTAGGTTCTTGGGTTGTGAGTAAAGCTGATGTAGAGATTTTGACCGCGCACTGCAACTGCATGGCCAGGAAAATTCAGTATATATTTATGTAGCAACTTAGGCTAGGAGGAGGGTACAACTAGTAATAGTGAGGTGGGTAAACCCCCTCAACAATCCGAATACGCCACCCTGGGAATATGGCTACCATTTACTGATAGACCAGATACACAGGTAAGTAGCACCATTCAGGCAAACAAGGTTTCAATCCTCAGAATATTTATTTTACACAACACAGTATATAAAAATAACACAATAAGCCACACTGGAGCTTACCAGGAGAGCTGATGGGCCAAGGAAGGTTAGGCATCCCCAAAAGGAAGAAGTCACCCCAAACACACATGGGATACTCTAAAGAAGCACACACTCAGTACGGAAAACACAACTGAAGATGGGCCACAATACATACACACCAAGGAGGAATGCCACAACCATACAAGGCCCAACTGCCAACTCCTTCAACCCAGTATCTGAAATCAAAAACCAAAAATGAAAATATTAGAACAATACACAGCCACAAAACACATTAACACAAATTGGAGCAGAGGAGTGCCAGAGGCCAATAGTTATCTGCAGTTCCATCAGCCTCCTGCTAGGACATCACAATAACTAGTAACACAAAGGTAAAACCCAAACAAAAAGAACACAAAACAAAACAGGTTGACAGTGACCAAAAAAGCTAGTAAACACTAGCAATCAACAGCTTCACTCACAATGGCCTCCTGCTAATATACAAAAGAAAACAATACAGGGAGACATACACAATAAAAGAAAAGACAAACTGGAAAATAAATGCACACAAAACGTTCATGTCACATTCATTCACATTAAAACATTCACATTAAGAAGGGCAAGCAAGACTAGCTATGGGGTTAGGCGTCCATAAGCACAGCAGTTACCATTACCCTGCCAATCCCAAGCAACCATGGCAGAACCCATAGTGAAACTGAGGTGGCTATGAAGCAGCGACAACAATCAGACAAACATAAAGATAAAGCAGAAGCCCACAGGAAACAAAGCAGCAGCATTCCCGCTCAGAGTAGATTCTGCGGGGTAGAAGAATACAGAGATCAGGTAGCAGCAACCAACCACGTCTTCAGTCGTGGCCAACAAACCGTAAACCGGAAGTTGACGATCATGGCAACTGCAATGTTCTCACTCAAAACAGCTGTAATAAGAAGCGATGTGCAAAACCCAGCCTGGTCCCGATCCAGCAGCGTTTAACAGGCCCAGGATCCACAAGACAGCGACGCTAATATGGCACACAGCAACCATAAATATTCAGGGTATAAAATATAGCGACCAGGCAGCAGTAACTAACCGCATCTCCTGTTGCGGTCAACAACCGGAAACCAGAAAGTTGACAACTGCGGCAACCCCTTATCCTGTATAGTGTATCCTATAGTGTATGCACCTAGGGCATTATTGGCTACCAGCCCATTGACAATTAGCTCTTCAGATTATCAAAGTATTTCAGTTAATTTCATGTTAATATTTTAAAATGGTGTTTCAAATTGCCCCTAGGCGTGAGTGTGAATGTGAATGGTTGTGTGAGTGTTGGCCCTGCGATGGCCTGGCGAGCTGTCCAGGGTGTACCTCGCCCTCGCCCAGAGTTGGCTGAGACGGGCGCCAGCCTCCCCGCGACCCTAATTAAGATTAAGCGGCTTGGAAAATGAATAGATGAAGATGAAAATGAATGTTGTGATGTTGCTAAAAATTGTCAAAACGATGCCATGTTGACTAAGCGCTGTAATCAAGGCTTAGGGTGGTCCAACAACATACTAGAGTTCGAGACTTTCTTTTGCCTGGACAGTGTATAATCCTAAAGTGATAGCACAGGCATGGAACAGAGAAACATATAAACTAGAAAACTTGATCAGAAAGAAGAGAAACAACAGGGCAGAAAAAAAGCAAGCAACTCAAGATGGGACACAGAACAGATACCAAACTAAACATCATTTAAAGTGGTAGAATTTGTGGTACCTGTACTGGTCATCCTTACTGCATAATATGTGTGTGTGTAATACGTTTAAGTGATACAGATGCTAATTTTAACATAAATGACCATTAAAATGGGTAATATTATCCCGTGGATTACTAGCAGGGGCTGTTAGCACTCGTTTTCCCCCGGAAGTGATGTCAACACGTTGGGCAAGGTTGACGTCTCTTGTGGAGAAAGTGAGACGCCACATTCTAGTGACTCTGAGGACGAGAATGCTGCCAGAGATGAGTGTGACGGTATATCCAAAATGGCTTATGCGGGTAACATTTTCCCAACTCGGCTTTCCTGTCATTAGTTGTTTTCGGAACAAAAATAAATGTTTTCCGTGATTTCTGCACTTGTTGTTTGTGTAGCAGGTCAGTGACGTAGCCCAGCCAATCCAAAGAGTTCACGTCACTACCAGGCTGGAACAGCCAACCAGAAAGGCAACATGTCTCTGAGCATGCCTTGAGTCATAACACTCACGCGCAATTTGAAAAAGGGCAAGGACTGATTTTGCTGGAAGGAACCGCTGATGTTATACGTGATCATTTCATGTAGCTAGTAACACTAATTCACCACAGGTACACTTTAATGAACAACTTCAGACCAGTCAGAACAGAGATTTTTTTATATATTGTATCCTTGGCCCTGCGATGGTCTGGGGAGCTGTTCGGGGTGTACCCTGCCTTTGCTTGGAGTTGGATGGGAAGGGCTCCAGCCTCCTTGTGACCCTATTAAGGAATAAAGCAGTCTGCAAAATTAAATGAAAATGACATATCGTTTACTCAGTTAGCCAGATTCATCAAAATATTTTTAAACGTTGTTTAAGAATTGAATTTGGAACTGTTTGCTGTATGTTTTTGATCGCAAGAGTTTTACTGATTTAGTTTTTTTCTTTTCCCTTTTCCCAATTCGCTTCAAACTTGCTTGAGTAAGCGAGATGCATTTTTTTTACCCCCATGAAACTAGAGATATTGGGCTGAGAGCCCCAGTTTGTCAATGCAGATACTGCCTATCGTCATCAAAATACTGGGTAATTTTCTTTAAAAATAAAAAGGATAGTTTATCCTGCTGGCTGGTGCATTGCTTACTCACTTTTTCATTTTGTATATACATCAGTTTTCATCCAGCATCTTGTTTGGTGACATATAGAGTGACAATTTAGACATTTTAGAATCTTTTGGCTCAGGTGGATAGCACTACAGCCTAACACAATGTTTTATTCAGAAGTGCGAAACCCGCAGGCGTATTATGTCCTCTGGTCGGAGCATCACACTGAATCAGGGTGTTTTCTGATTGACAGTTGGAACTGGTTGATTTGGTAATTGAGACAGTTCCACAGGAGTTTAATGTAGCTTAATAGACATGGACATAATGTCATGCGGTGTCCAGCTTCTGCAGAAGGTATCATCAGCATGTGCACAGTATAATTTGGTGAATTTCAATGTCTGTTCTCAAGAGCATCAGTTATCACAATAATGAGTGTATTACGATTGATTTCCAGGTCACACTATTGCTTGGACATGGTGAAGGAGAAGCTGACTTTAGATACGACTCACTCATTTTCCTCCTTCATTGCACAGCTTGTGATGACTCGGATCAATACTTTGACTTTGTATAGTCTTTCAAAATCGTCTTTTTTGCACCCCAAGCGGAAAGTTTGTTTGATCTACGCGTTTGCTCTCCTCAGCTGTTCAGCGCTCTGCCCATCTCTCAGATCCCAGATGGAGTGGAGGATGCTCTCTCCCGAGGATCCCGACCCACACCGAGTCTCTCTCACCCCTCATCGCAGGGGTGCTGCCATGGTGGCACTAAACCAATTCCATCTCATATGTTCTCACTGTTCTTCATCTAATCTGGCTCCTCTTAAGCTCTTCAAAAGCCACATGATGCCGTTAAAGGGCTTAATTAAGGATCTGTGATTCAATCACTGTAATTGAATCAGGAATGGCAAAGCAAGGCAAACGCTGTTTTGGGGTTATATTTGCACATATGCTGGGAAATTTGGCAGTAGCTGGAACGGCTGATTTGGAGTGAAGGTGAGAGTGGAAGGAGAAGTGTAGCAGGGGGGTGTAGAGGAGATAAGTATTGTATGATTGACTCGAAATATTTTTTTTTTCAAGATGCAAGCAAATTTCAGAAGAGTCAGGAAAGGAAATTGGAAATAATTGCATGTCTCTGTAAACTACCGTTATGCAAGGACAAGACACAAGCAGCAGACATCCGTTACGTAACAGTTATGCAAAAGCTAGAAAATGTCCTTGCTATTTTATTATTTATTCAAAAGAAAAAGTAGAAGAAATGCATTTCATCTCTTTAAAGCCAAATTTCCCCCAACTATTTGAGAATGTATATCTACCCATCGAACAGCCTTCTGACTTAAAAATAAAGTGCTTCATGCCGCCTCAAATAGGAGAGTGGAATGCGAAATACAAAATCTCCTTTTCACTATAGTTTGGGATTGTCAATAATCATATAAACAATAATACTTTTGTTGTTGTTGTTGTTGTTAAAATCAAAATTGATGGGCTTTCTTACTCACCAGGACATTTGGAAGACAATGTTACAGTGTTGGTATAGTTAACCTTAATCCTATTCAGTTTGCGATAAGCCTATCTCAGCCAACACTGGGTGAAGGTGGGGTACACCTGGAACAGCTCACCAGACCATCACAGGGCCAACACATACACAACTATTCACCCTCATACCATTTTGAAACAGTCAGTTAGCCTGACGTGCATGTCTTTAGTCTGTGGGAGGAAACTAGAGTACCTGGAGGAAACACACGCAAGCACAGGGAAAACTCCACACAGAAATGCCCGAGCGCAAGACTCCAATCCAGGATCTTCTTTCTGTAAAGCAGAAGTGCTAACCACTATGCCACGGTGCCACTCTATGTTTAACCCTCTTTTTTCATATTAACAATTTTTTTCTGTAGTATTAAAATGCTAAGCATGAAAGCAGACTTGTAGATCAGTACTGGGTGGCATTTTTTGAAGATTGCTTCAGAGAGTGACGCTTTTTTGTCCTCTTCCTGTTTCTTCTCCAAAGTGCTTTCAGATCTCCCAAAGGCTTCTTAAACTTTGACGCAGTCAAAAGTATGGGTGTGGTTAATTGAATGCTGGCACCGACATACTGTTGGTCAAGCAATAAGTACTTTCTGATTCATGTACTCTCTATGCGTGGCTTTACACTGCATACATTGCGTGCAGGAAGAGAGATGTGCTGTGAGGGGACTGAGGAATGGTACCATGGGAGTTTAGTTTGGAGAGTGATGTGATGTGATGGCTGTGTGCAGGTTATCTTTGGCAGCCTCTGGCCGGTTAGAAAGTGTGGTCGGGCTGCATGCACACACAGGGGAGACATCAAGACTGACAGGTGACAGGCAGCAGCAGTCTACCAGTTTCCTGTCCCCCTTTTCTCAAGCTGACTGGGCTATCTCATATTGTTCCTTCAGCCTGGAAAGCATGGCAAAATATGCCAGATGGCTTTGTATTGTTTTTGATAAACCATTCTGAGAAGTTAGTGGCATTTGAAACATTCTTTGCTTTGCTGCATGGTGAAGTTTTAGTTTTACTCACTTATTTTTTAAACCGATTAATCATATTAGGGTCGAGGTGAGGCTGGTGCCTATCCCAGCAGACTCCTGGAGAAGACGGGGTACATCCACACACACACAACCATTCATACTCATATTCATACCTAGGGGCAGTTTAAAACATCAAGTTAGGCTAATGTGCATGTCTTTGGACTGTGGGAGGAAACCGGATTGCCCAGAGGAAACCCACGCCATCACGGCTAGAACATGCAAATTCCACACAGAAATGCCCAAGCCCAGGACTTGAACCCACGACCTTCTTGCTGTGAAGCGGATGTGCTAACCACTACGCCACCATGCCGCCTCTGTTTTAGTTTTATTATAAAAGACTGCTCTTGGGTTTATTTCTACCGGTGTTGACAGACCTCTTACCTGTTTTTTTAATGTTGGGTGTCCATCACCAGGCCATTTAAAGCAATATTTAATTAACTAATTCTATCATGTTTTCTCCATCATTGGTGTATCTAGTTCTTTTCATTCTCCCTTTAACAATGGACTCCTCCAAGAGTTGGTGTTGCTTGAAAAGAGGATTAGGATTGTTCGGGAAACTTTTCATTTTCACCAGAGACAGAGTAAATCACTGTTTTATGGGCCTATCCTTTCCTCTTCTCCTGCCTTAAGATGCTTATAAGGATGAAAAGCTGTGCACCAGGCCCTGAAACACATCACCCAGGCCCTGCTCTAGTCCCAGCATCTGGTGTCAGGCGGTTCCCAGCTGGAGATGAGTGGAGCGTGCATGCCTACCCATCATCTCCAGGGGTTTCTGAAGGATGGGGGATGGGGGATTGGGGGGGTTGTGAGGGATATCAGAAATGGAGGAATTACAGATCAGTGTGTGCCATTAAGCAGCTGGATGAGGAGCTTTAGAGGGAGGCAGAAATCTTGCTTCCCAGCCCATATGCTTCCTACAGCTCCTATCTATCAGAGTGTCAGGAGTCTGCCAGGCTGTGCTCAGTCTGAACACCACGCAGGGGCCTCGTGTAACAGGATGCACTCTTTCGGAAAACAGCACAGCTCTGTTCTGTGGAGGAGGCGAAGAGCAAGGAAAGAGTGATGCAGAGGGGGCGCCTCATTTTGTGTACCTATCACTGGTTTGTTTAGTTTTTGTATGTTTGCACCTTTTCGCTTAAACACAGATTTGTTAACACCAAATGTTACAGCTATCACAAACCATCACTTAAAGTTATTAGGTTACTTTCCAGCTGTGGGTTTGTTTTTAATGGCTTAAAAATCCATGCACAGTCTGGTATAGCACAGTAAGGCCAAGTTCTATGTGGAAGTTAACCGTGGCTCTGCAGCTAGCATCCGCTCTCTAGTGGCTAATTGATTTAGCATAACAAAGAAAGAGTTGACATTTATTCTTTACCCTGGCATTTGAATGTTGAAAATGTCCTTCGTCCATGTTAATGGTGTGAGACATTGGCTTAATGTATTTGTAAGTGCATGGGAATGTGTGTGTGTGTGTGTGTGTGTGTATTACCACAGGGAGTTTAACGTTTGTAAGGCGTTCAAGGCACCTTCTGCTGAGCAGTTCTTGGCAGAGTTCATTTTGTAAAATTCTGGGGACCAACATGTCCCCAGGTACACAAGGTAATTTAGAAGCTAAAAGTAGCACGTTACCTTACAATTTTCAGCCCTCTATCACCATTGATCATTTAAATGTATGTTGTGCACTCTCAAATGGTCTAAATAGAAGTTAGCCTGCCCAGGAAGACTTGACAATCAATAATCTATACACTCTAAATGAGTGTGCATTAGCATAGATCTGGGTTTGCAGTTGAAAAGCAAATGGAATATGGCCACTTTAGAACTCAAGAGCTTGAAAACTACTTTTTCAGCGTTTTTCACTTCACCTAAAGAGAAAAAAGGCTAGGGGGAATAGTATTTTTGTAGCTGGCAATACATAACAACTGCAATTTGCTAGACATTTGGTTCATGAATTGATATGCCTGTACAGTGTATACAGTAGTGGTTAGCGCTTTTGTTTCACAGCAAGAAGGTCCTGGGTTTGAGTCCAATGCCTGGCAAGGGTGTTTCTGTGTGGAGTTTGCGTGCCTTGCTTTCCTCCGGGTGCTCCAGTTGCCTCCCACAGTGTAAAGATGTGCATGTTAATCTAATCGTATATTCTTAATTGCCCCTAGGTGTGAATGGGAGTGTGACTGGTTGTGCGTGTGTTGGTTGTGCGGTGGTCTGGTGAGCTATTCAGGGTGTACCCTGCTTTCGTCTGGAGTTGGCTGGGATAGGCTCCAGCCTCCCTGCAACCCTAATAAGGAATAAAGCAGTTTGGAAAAATAAAATGAAATTTAAAAATGCACCCTCCGGGTCTGGAATGAGGTCCTGTTGGGGTCTTGTCCACGAGTGAGGGAAGGATGGAGCAGGAGACAGGCAGATCGGTGCAGCCTCTGCTATAAAGCGGAGCTTGTACCGGTCCGTCATGGTAAAGAGGGAGATGAACCGGAAGGCTAAGCTCTCGATTTACCAGTCGATTTACGTTCCTACCCTCACCTATGGTGACGAGCTTTGGGTAGTGACCGAAGGAACAAGATCGCGAATACAAGTGGCTGAAATGAGCTTCCTTCGCAGGGTGGCAGGGCTCTCACTTAGAGATAGAGTGAGAAGTTCTGTCATCCCAGAGGAGCTCGGAGTAGAACCGCTGCTTCTCCGCGTTGAGAGGAGCCAGTTGAGGTGGCTTGGGCATCTGATTAGAATCCCGAACGCCTCCCTAGTGTGGTGTTTCGGGCATATCCAACCAGGAAGAGACCCTGAGGTCGACCCAGAACATGCTGGAGGGACCCCATGCTGGTCTGGGAACGCCTTGGCGTCCCCCCGGAAGAGCTGGAGGAAGTGGCTGGGAAGAGGGACATCTGGACCTCACTGCTTAGGCTGCTGCCCCCGAGACCGGACCCTGGAACAAGCGGAAGAAGATGAAGATGAAATTAAAAAATGAATGAAACTTCATATTTCCAGCATTTTTTCCAGCCATCTAAGTTTGGTGTCAGTTCATCTCTGATCCGGTTGATAGCATAACATTAACGAGTCGATATTTTGAGAGAAACAGAACCGAAGGAAACTGTGCTAATATGTTTGATTATGGTTTGTCAGTGGACATGCTGATATTAATGTGAGACTCATCCATATGATTTTGTTGATTTTGGTATGTTGTATGGGTCACTGACAAACAGAAATTTAGGCAGAGTGAGCAATACTTAAACATATTGTGATACTTGTGTCTCAATACAGTCGTAATCCCCTGATGTTCAGTATTTGTTAAATGATGTGGTTTTCTTCACCTAGGTAATGCATGGCATCTTTTTTTGCTGTATTGTTGTTAGCTGGCTTAAATAAGAAAAAAGTCAATCAAGGTCAGACTGAGCTGAGACGTTTTAATATGTATACATATGGAAAACCGCTTGACTGGTGACTGGTCTGCGGCTAGGCAGTCCAATACACAGCAATGCACTCTGTGTTCTGACATCTTTCTATCATAGCCAGCATTACCAGTTTTATATCTTCTGTGGGTTCAAACCAGACCTACTATAGCCTTTGCTCCCCATGCTCATCACTGAGCCTTGGGCACCCATGACACTCTTTCCAATTCACTGATTGTACTTCATTGGAACACCTTTGGTAGGTATTTCCTACTGCATAACAGGGGCACTCTATAAGACCTGCCATTTTAGGGATGAATAAACTCGGTCGTTTAGCTAACCCAATGTGGCACTTCTCAGAGTCGCTGAAATCCTTACGCCTGCTCATTTTTCCTGCTTCCAACATATCAGCTTCCAACATAATTCTTTACATTCTGCCTAATACATCTCACTCCTTGGCGGGTGTCACTGTAATTGCATTAGTATATACTACACACTGGTGGCACGGTGGCGCAGTGCTTAGCACGTCCGCCTCACAGCAAGAAGGCATGGGCTCGATTCCTGTGCTCGGGCGTTTCTGTGTGGAGTTTGCATGTTCTCTCCGTGCTTCTGTGGGTTTCCTCTGGGTACTCCGGTTTCCTCCCACAGTCCAAAAACATGCACAGTAGGCTAATTGACGGTTCCAAATCGCCACTAGGTGTGAGAGTGAGTGTGAATGGTTGTATGTGTGTTGGCCCTGCAGTGGTCTGGTGAGCTGTTCAGGGTGTGCCCCGTCTTTTCCCAGAGACGGCTGAGATGGACGCCAGCCTCCCCGCGACCCTATTTAGGATTAAGTGGCTTAGAAAATAAATGAATTAATTAATTAATACAACACACTAACAGAAGAAAAAATCATTATAAGTTATAAATATATAAAAATTCATTTTTATGGTTTATTTCTTACATTTTTTAAATGTTGACACAGAACTCTTTTTAGGAGTTTTAGTATATAGTACATCCAAAACAAGTTGCAAGCAAGTTGTTTATAGTTTATATTTACATATTTTTATCATGACAGAGGCAGGTTAGATGAGCTCTGCCCTTTGAACTGAGCTAAGTGCTATGTAGCAAATATTGTTTAACCTAAATACTGGGAGTTTAGTACATACTACATGGAATGAAAGTAAACTGTGCTCCTTAAAGGTGGTTTAGTATATACTACAGAGAAACACACAAAAAAACAACTAAAATGATTTATGATTTGTTTTATTATTTTATTTTTAAAGCTTGATGATGACACTGCCTACTCCAAGTGACTGGGACAGACCATGAGTGTCCATTGTTCTGATTGAAGGATCATCTACTCAAAATAACATTTTTTAATCCCAAGGTCATGCCATTCCCATGTTGTATATACTAATCAATGCGATGTCAGTGGTTATAATGTTTTAAATGTTATGGCTGATATGTAATAATGAAGTACTGAGTTGTCAGTAGCCAATTCTATAGTAGAAACAAATCCAGCTACATACAAACCATTGAAACTTCTACAGAAAGGTCTCAGTTGCAGTAACTTTCATGCATGTGCATTTAGAAAAGAATTTTTATATATGTTTTTATACATCTGAATTAATTAATTTACCTTGTCTGGTCTGATAAGTGAAGAGACAATAAAAAAAAGAAAGAAAGATGACTGAAAAGAGAAGTATGCATCTATTCTTTCTCTTCTTCAAATTAAAATCAGACATCTCATCCTCTCAGAGTCCCTCACCGTAGTCAAAACATAACATAATGTTCCACTCTAAGAAATGCAGACTGATGAGTATCATTTACAGCAATGAACGAGTGATTAAAGATTAATTGCTGAAAGATAATTGGTGTTTCCGTTTAGTTAGGTTATTTGCTTATCCAGACCTTCATAAAGAAGAAATGTTCATATATCTGAAGCTTCACAAATTTTAGTTGAATACTTGATGATCAGTACATGTGTGTTTGTGTGTTTGTGTGTGTGTGTCTGTGTGTGTTTGGTGTGTGTACACTAAGGTCCTCTATACTCTCATCTTCGTGCTTTTCCTCTCCTTAATTAAATTCAAAGTTCCATGTAGGGTGGAAACTATTGGTTCGGCACATGTAGCGCTATGTTAAATTTTATGTCGTTTGAAAATGGTTTTCAACTGCCTTCAAGACGGAGATCGTCTGCCTGTAAAATGATCTGTTTTATGGTGCCCATTATCAATGCAATATTTTTTTCAGGATGCAGTTTGCAGTCGATATAGCAGAGAAATCTTAAAGGGAGGTATGGACAGTGCTGACTTTGACCTTGGTTACAGTGCCCACAGTACGGAACTTAAATCTGTTGTTTTTGCATTTGTCTTTTTTTATTTAAGGTGTATTCCTTTACTTTGAAACAGGTTTTAAGCAGAGGAATTCAGTGTATTCGGTGCTATGTTCTCGTTCAAAACAAAGTATAGCTTTGTTAGTTAGCCTATATGCTGGAAGTGTGTTCACCTCTCACTATGCTGAAGACTGTTCTTATGCTGAAATGGTAGCTTTGTGTTGTTTACCTTAGCCAGAATACACAGATAACTTCAATTTTGACCTTTGTGAAAACAACGTCAGGCAGAAGTTTAAAAAAAAAAAAATAGCTTGATAGAAAATGGATGAAGAGAGTAGGAGACAGCACCTAAACATATTTAAGATCATACTCTCTTTACTAAAGCATGGCAGTTCGATGTAAAGAGGAGAGGTGGCTGTGTTGGATTTTTATTTACTTATTTATTTTTTTGCTGTGGCAGAGTGTTCCCTTTGCCAGCTCAGGTACATGGCGTACCTGGCACTGCTCCATTAGCTCTAATGCCTTTACAGAGACACTGACGTCACTGGACTAGAGGGATGTGGAGGAGAGGAGGGAGAGAGAGGGAAAGCAGAGCTGTCTCTTCTGTTACTTTATTCTCTATGTGTCCCAAGGGGGAGGGCTCACACAGCACTGGCACGCTGGAGTCTGTTAATCAGTCCATGACTTTTGCCTTGAGAGAGAGAGAGAGAGAGAGAGAGAGAGAGAGAGAGAGAGAGAGAGAGAGAGACAGAGAGAGAGAGAGAAAGAGACTTGGGGGGAAAAAATCATCAACAAGAAAAGAAAGAAACGGGAAATAAAGCTGACTTATATTTTCTCAGGCTTGCCAGTAGTGAAGAGCTGTGATGTGTGTGTTTACCCATCATGCCCTGTTTTCCATTACAGCTTTATACACAACCAGGTTTGCTTAAGTTCTCAATTTCCTCAGTTTTAGAGCCATCCTGACGTTATTGGCTTGAGTGAAATTTGTTAAATGACCTTATGGAGGGCTGAGTCTTTGAGACTTTTAAAATTCCCGTTTTAGCTTGCTTTAGATAGCTAGCTGTATCAGCAAATAATAGAGTATAATTATTTCTGAATATAAGCTGAAAATGATTTTAAGAAATCTCATTAAGTCAGTTTAGCATCTCTTAGCTAGCTAGTTATCATGAGCTAATTTAAGCACGATTTCTGAGAGGATTTTAACTCATATTCATCATTAATTATAAATTTATTATAAAACCTTCAAATGTAAAATGTTTAGTTTTGGACAATTTACACTTTAAAATTGAAAAATAAGCTTTAGAAGTGGCTCCATAAAGGCATATATATATATA
>JBCNYH010000003.1:26726532-26741532 GCA_039654325.1 Tandanus tandanus
TTAGCTCTACTTTGACGTATTGAGCACTGTTCTACGGAAAATCGACTCAGGATTTTATATATATATATATATATATAAAACATGAGTAAAAACAAATGTTTAAAGTAATGATGCAAGCATCTGTTTTATTTTATGTTCTAATGTTTTTGAGCTTCAGTATACACACATGAGCCAGGTAAGCAGAAATGAGGGAGGGAGGGAGGGGGGGAGTGAGTCAGTAGATAAGTGAGAAAGTAAGTGAGTAACAAAATGTGGGAGGGGAAGATGGAGGTACATGACGTGCTTACCGTCTTTAAAAGTGAATCCAAAAACAACCTCTGTCATCCTCGCCTACCTCTTTTACCTCTGATCCTCTTCCCATTCGTCCTGGCTGGCGGCTGGAATAAATGGGTGGTGCACTCAGCCTGGTAAACATGCCACGCATGACGTAGAGTGCTGTAGGAGATCTGAAAACTGAGTGGTTTTTTTTCTCCAGACCTCGGAATGGTCAAAGCGCACCTCCGGGTGTAGCCTTGAGGCCCACAAGCAGGAACGGCAGAGTAGAGATATGCTAAAGGCAGATTGAGGGGAAGAAGGAGAGCCAGAAAGGGATGATGCAAAGGCGGTGGGATACATGAGTCAGACGGGGATCAAGCCAGAGGATAAAATTTGAATGGGTTCTTTTGTGTTTTTGTGCAGTATTGTTGGGGTTTGTGTTTGCTGAGGCAGACATTATGGTAAAGAAGAAATATAAATTAAATGGTAAAGAAAGGTCAATATAAATATACAAATGTAAAATATAAAATTAAATAAAATTAAATATAGAATATTAAAATATATAAAATGAAATATAAATGCATATTAAATTGTAAATTTATATTGCAAATAATATTAAATTTTACAAGTAATACTGTATGTAAAGTATCAAGTGCAGCCAATAATAAACAATTGGCAGCCATTTTGCTGACCTTGAACTTGACTTACATAAACTTGTTTTAGCCTTTGGTCCCAAGTTGTCACCCTAAAAAAGGGTCGACGGAATACGTTAAGCAGTTCTTGAGATTTAGGCATGCAAAACAAAGCAAAAAATAAAATACAAACGCACAAACTATCACGATGGGAAATCAAACTTTCTATTATAAGAGTAATTTTTAAGTTAATTTTACAGTTTTTATGCCCCCCACACACCATCGAAGTTGCTAAAGAACAGTCGTAACAAAGCTTTCTTATCAAAAGGCACCTTCTCCTTTGAAAGCACAAATTAAAAACAAAAACAACAGCTTAAATTACTATACTACTAATGACAGGAAACTTAAAACTGTGGAGAAACATATAAGGAATTAAAGAGGAAAATAGTCTCTGCTGTATTTTGATACCCAACATGGAGATTTATGCTCAGAAATGTGCGATCAGTGCAAAAAAGTCTGAAAGTGTTTTTGGATACCCAATCTCGGAATATTTTAAAGTGTATAAGATATAGATTCCTGCAAAATGTATTCAAAAAATGAAAGTGTAGCCATAATCTAAAATCAGACTATTTTACCCAGCACAGAGTGCCTATCGAGCCTTGTGACTTCCAACTGGTTTTGTAATGGGGACACAAATTATAAGGTCTCCCAACCTATAAACAATTACTGTATGGTTTTTAATCTTTAAACAAATGTAATCCATTTATTAGTCTTATCCATACAAGTCCTTCTGAATAAGCTGTAAAGACGATTGTGGATTCATTTAAATGACATGAAGTGCTGTCAGAGCTGTGCTGTTGAGGAAAATTAATCAACACCTGCTGACCAATTCGAATGGAGACTTCAACAGCACTCAGCTGCTTTTTAAACCCCATTATAAAGTAAGTTGTTGTTTTCAGATAACAGCAAACTCTGTCCAAATCATTATCTGTAGTAATTACACTTTCACTCCAGATGCTGAGATTAACCGTGGAGTGTTCCTGTAATCAAAGTCTGATTCTTCTTTTCTTATTATACACAATGTTAAGAACCTGTAAAGTCACAAAGAGCCTGCAGGGGGCACTGTGCTTCTTGTCACACTAGTGTGACAGGGCATAGAGGTGCCATGCTTTTGCGGGCACTGACAGCGGTGCTCAAGTTGCCCTGGGGGAGAGGACGTCCTGCGGGGGCAGATGGACGCCGTGTGGTGCCTCAAACAGACAGGTGGGATGCTGTCACCCCGACCCAGCAAGCAGGCAGCCCCTTTCCCTCTAGGAGGTCACCTTCACACACACACACACACACACACACACACACACCCACACACACGTGCAAGCTTCCAAATATGTACTGCTGACATCCGTCTCTTTACTCTTCAACCCCAAATACATACAACAAACCAAACCATGACGCATCTCCATTCTCTACTAAATCCCCCTGCTGACTTGCATCTTATCAACACAAATGCACACAACAAAATCACACACCACAAAAATATCCTCACTAGTTTTCCACTTACCACAACTTCAAATCTGCACACACACACACACACACACACACACACACACACACACACACACACACACACAAACACTACACCACCCTCTCAGCTAACAATTTGACATTAATAGAAACTTTTTTATGATTTGTAAAATGGTATGCTCACAGTGTTGACAAGATGATTTCACACGAATAGCGTACTCCTTTGGTATTTACTTCAAAAGCCAAAACTTCTTAAAGGTTCAGAGTTCAGAAGCCGTCACCCAATGTCGATGCTTCTCAATCAGGCTATTCAGTCAACTATAGCATAGTTAGTACTCACTGCTAAATGGAATTGTAGCTAATTTTAGTCAGTCTTGTCTGGGGTAAATATTGATATGAATTCCCTATAATTTGTCGTTTTTTTGTGTCATTCTGTCATACCATTGTTCATATAAAACACTAACAGCTATATCACAGCTTGATAATCATTAGTACTAGTTGGCTAGCAACTTTCATTGTATGATTAACCCCTGAGAATGTTATTTTCATGAAATTATATTCAAAAAGTAATTCCAAATCAAAAGAATGAAAAATCCATCCAATCTCTGTGACACTACATTCAATGTTTATTACAGATATCCTTCAGAAAAGGGGGGGGGGGGGGGCAAACATTATTATTAACTTGCTATGCTGGCTAGTTTAGTTAGCTTGTTGTGTCAGTGGTTTTTGTGTTTTATTTGTTATTATTATTATTATTATTATTATTATTATTATTATTATTATTATTACTGTGATGCCTGTCTGTTGTGTTTTCATGGAAATAAACAGCAGTCTTTGCTAGCTGGCTAACAAAGCTATTCAGGCTTTTATGCTAAGCAAAAATATAGGGATTTCAATGTAGCTGACAAATTAACTATTGGTTACAGTTCCATCTTTCCAGAATCTGTCAAACATTACACGCTCTCATAATCGTCTCTGTTAGCTGGGCTCTGTGCCCTCTTTCTGCCTCATCTCCGCTCCGGTACACAGCCAGACTTTCTTTAGATAGATATCCATAAAATAGATCTATACATAAAGCCGGCCACTCTGCATCCTAAAATAGATGTTCCATTGACTATTTCTGTGTGACATTGTGGCTCGCTCTGAAGCAGTATAAAGGCTAATTAAAATAGCAAAAGTTGCACTAATAAAAACGGAACTGTCCTGTAATTATGGCCGGCGTGTGAGGACATCATAAGCAGGCAGAATCGTCCCGCTAACGAAGGAAATAAATCGATCACAACAAGACAAAGCCCTGCTTTACGACCCTCTTCCCAGCCTACACACAAAGGCCCTCGTAAAGGCAGAGAAGGGAAAGTTTAATGATAGTCTTAAAGTGTCGAGGCCACT
Organism: Tandanus tandanus; assembly: GCA_039654325.1. Taxonomy (NCBI): domain Eukaryota; kingdom Metazoa; phylum Chordata; class Actinopteri; order Siluriformes; family Plotosidae; genus Tandanus; species Tandanus tandanus. The sequence continues at coordinate 26,730,330 of JBCNYH010000003.1, forward strand.
ACCTCATTTTTACTGCGCTTCCCCATGACAATGTGTGTGCTGAATTCTGAGCTCAGCTCTTCACCCTCATTAGCTCCGTCTTTCCTTCTTTTTCTTTATCCTTCCAATCTCTCTTTGTCTCGCTCCCTCACTCGCTGTCTTGCCTCTTCTCCCTCCAGAGGCAAATGAGTGACAGGTTTCCCTCCTTAAACTGTGTATTGTGCAATACACACACTCAGACAAACGCACTCTCACACACAGACACACAGACACACACAGACACACACACACACACACACACACACACACACACACACGCACACGCACACATGGACTGAATATGAAACGGTAGTGTAGATCGTCATTTACTCCAGAAAGTTTAAGTGTCTGAGGACGTGATGAGTAGATGCCTAAATGTCAGGGAAGGATGTATAATTCTACAGGCCATGATTTCATCCAAAATCACTCAATTACTGTCCTTTCTCTGCTTACATTTCTGAGTCAGACCTCCAGACATCTGCCCACATATGACCAGAGGTGACTCCTTGATTTGACTCTGCACAATACAATCCAGCTTCCCTGAGTCAGACTCATCTAACACCCCAAACACACACACACTTGCCCTTCTGTAGTTCCCATGTCTCATACCTATCTACTTACCAAGGTCCCTCATGCATTTTACACCAGGGAGCCTGTTAGATTGCTATGTTTCGGCTCTTAGCATTACTGCTCAACTTTACTTTTCTGCACCTGAGTGTTAAGACTGGATAAAAACAAAAAAAGAAAAAAGTTGTACTTGTGAAAGCACGATTTCTGATTGCAGTATTTTCAGAATGTGCTGCAGTGATGTACTGTAGCTGGACCTGAATGCCGTGTTCTTCTTTCTTTCTTTTTTTTCTGTCAGCAAATTATTAACGGTATTGTGAGTGTTTACAAATACCTATATATAGATATAGTTATATAATTCAACATAAATACATACAGATGGCTGGTCAGCTATAACATTAGAACCACCTGCATAATAATCCTCCTGTGAACTGCTGAGGCTTGGACAACACAAGACTTCTGAAGGTTTGCTGTGGTATCTGGCATCAAGATATTAGCAGAACATGTGAACTGGTGTTCATGCCATACATCGACTGGGTCTGGGTGTTTACTGAGAGAGTTTTATATGTAAAGCTATAGACCAATACCACATCTGGGATAACATATTTGCTCTATGCATAAAATACATCCTGATCTTTTTCTTCGGATCCTGGTGAGGCTGTAGTCTGGAAATAGACTGAATTTTTTTTTTTTTTTTTTTTTTCAAAATATTTTGGTTCAGATAGGAGAACAGTTTTGTCACTGGCCTAGACATGATGCACAGTGAGCCTGAAGAACAGAGAGCACAGCAATGTGTTCTGTATTTCACACCCACGGCTACACTCCGACAGGACCGAGTCTGGTACATATAAACCCAAGCAGAGAAATACACATACTGAGATAGTGAGGAATGTATAACAGTGAAAGAAATGCCCAGCTAATAATGGAGCATCCAAAACACAGAACAAGTCTCAGGCCACTGGTTTTATTCCAATACACACCCCTGGATTGGATCATGTGATGTCACATATGTGAGCTATTATGATGTATTTACCCAGAACTCGAGGACCAAAAAGGGTTGATACACAAAGACATATACTGTATACTGTGCGTCAGGGCTGTTGTACTTGAGCCCGGTTTCAGACTCAGGGTCCATGAACCACTCTTTCACTATTTGAGCTCCAATTCTATATCTGTGCCATCAGGGAAGAAAAATTTAATTGCTGGGATAATACGGTCATTCAGTTTCCAATTGATTTCATTCTGTTGCGGCATAATGTTGCCTCGACCTGACCAACTGAAGCAACACTGCCATAGCGATTGCACGTTGCAGTCAAGGCTGTAGGCGCTCCAACAATATATTAGAGTGCGCAACTTTCCTTTCTGGGCAGTGAAGCAGATGTACTGTCTCTAACATCATAACAATTTATGAACAGATAAGTACGTAAATGGTCTCAAAGAGGATTCTTCTTGACTCTGTCCCAATCTTGACCCAGATTTGAACCTCTTTTGACTCGTCATAGTCTTGGAATTGTCTTGGATTTGACAAAAACAATCTCCATTACAGCTCTGTATATAATCTTAAGAAGTTTCAGTGAACACACACACACACACACACAGATGTGCCTTAACTGTGTGAATGGTTCATGTTACAGTGTTTCCCCAAGCTCCTAACACCACTTTTCTCTCCTCTGCCGTCTCCAGCCTGCCTCAGCAGATCACACTACAAACACGTTACAGAAGCAAAAATGGGCTCAGTCAGGAAACTGCTCTGTCTGGTCCCTATGGGTCTCTAAGGGCACTCAGCTTTCTTTCACTCTCCTTCACTCTCCTTGTGTGCAATCATGTCTGTATGCTAGTTTACACCATGATCTCTCTCTCTCTCTCTCTCTGTGTGTGTGTATGTGTGTGTGTGTGTGTGTGTGTGTGTGTGTGTAGTGCGAGACAGTGGTGGAGAAGCAGTGCTCCCAGGGCACCAATTAGCTCCATGTTGCTCCTATGGGGTTGCTGGGAATGGGACTGTGATTGGCGGGTGAAAGGTGTAAAAGACTCTTTGATTCACTTTACCACCCAGAGAGGGAGGGAGGGAGAGAGAGAGAGAGAGAGAGACAGAGAGAGAGAGAGAGAGAGAGAGAGAGCATTACAGCTCAAGAGCAGTTTCACCACATGATCCTTAACCTGGAACACAAACCCATCCAGCATTTCTTCTTCTTTCCTATTAAGTGTCTCCTTCACATCCTTCACATTACTATCTTCCCAAGGTGACTGAATCCTTGCTCAAGCAACAAAACATACTTATGCAGAGGCAGAAGGATCAGATTTCCATTTTAAACCAAACATTGGTGGTGTAGTGGCTACCACATCCACCTCACAACTAGAAGGTTCTGGGTTCAGGTCCCAAGCTCAGACATTTTCTATGTAAGGTTTGCCTGTTCTCCACTTGCTTGCATGGGTTTCCTCCACATACTCCGGTTTCATCCCACAGTCCAAAGACATGCACATTAGGCTAACTGGCTGTTCCAAATTGACCCAAGATGTGAGTGTGAATGGTTGTGCTTGATGCCCCGCAATGGTCTGGAGAGCTGTTCAGGGTGTACCCCTGCTTCGCTCTCAATCAGCTGAGACAGGCACCAGCCTCCTCGTGACCCTAGTTGGATTAAGCTGTTCGGCAAATGAGTGAGTGGGCAAACATTGTTAAGGATTATAGCAAACAGAACCATTTAAGGTCGCTGGTTTGATTCCCAAACCAGCAGGAAAAATGTGTTGTGGCGGAGGGAGTGAGCTGCACCTTCCCTTCCTCCACCTTCATTGCTCTCCGGGTGCCCCAGTGTGTGGCAGCCCACTGCTCCGAGTGTGTGTGCTGACTTTGGATGGGTTAAATTCCGAGGCAATAATTTACCTTGTGGGATTAATACAGTAATTATCAATCACAGAGGGGCTGACCCCCATCTCAGCCGACTTTGGGCAAGGGCAGAGTACACCGTCACCAGGCCATCGCAGGGCAATTATAAAATGGAAATCAAATCAAAAATCAATATTTAAAACACAAAGGACATTCACTGAGTTAAAAAATGCACATTATGTAATTGGCTGTTTCAGATTGCCTTTAGGTGGTGATGTAAGCATGAATGATTGTGTGTGTTGGACCTGTGATGGTCTGGTGAGCTGTTCAGGGTGTAGCCCACCTTCACTCGGTGTCGGTTGAGATAGGCTTCAGCCTCCCCGCAACCCTAGTAGGATTAAGCGGTACGGCAAATGAGTGTGTGAGATGAGTTCTTTGAAATTTCAAAAAACAGAATAAAAAAGCAATATGAAGGAGTTCAGAATCTGCGGCCGCATGAGCATGAGCTTTCAAGATGTTCCATATTAAATGTACAAAGAAAAATATGGTACATTGCTTGCTTTTTTTACTAGCACAGTAGAAATATGATTTAAAATCCCCACTGTTTTCTCTGGTTTCTCATCTATAGCATACAGATAAACCTGCTAGCAATACTCCACTACCTGACCTCAATACACTGCAGGATTTTCAGTTCTCTTACTAACATAGTAACAGAGTATTTTGACAGTGTGGGAATGAGAGGGATAAGCTCCGCCCCCAGGCACTTATTTTTTACTTTTATTAAAAGTCAGACTTGATGAAAATAACGTATAATACAGTTTAAAATCCGGTTTGTTTTACATTGTTCTTGTTTTGCTGGAGTTGGACTTTAGTTGTACTTCCTATTGCAGCCTTGCTCTCGTGTGTCTTTTTTCTTATCCTCTCTTATTTCCTTTCCCTCTTCTATGTCTGCCTCATCTTCCTGAGCTTGCAGAATAACATTGTAGATGAATCATAAGTTAGTCGATAGCTGGTCTCGTGGCTGTGTGAAGAGAGGGATCGATGTCTGGGTTGGGGTTGGTAGAGAGAGGGATGGAGGGGTGGAGGGGCAGAGGGCACATGACAGTTGTGGATGAGCGAGTGAAGGACATGCCCAGGTGATCCATAATGCCCACACAGGCACCGGCTCGGATGGGAGTCCTGGACCCTTCACCTTTCTTACAGTCTCTGGCCTTTTTTTTTATTTTTTTATTATTATTGTATTTTTACATACATTATGGCCTGTAAATGAGACGCTTTAAGGCTGCGTGCTGTTTAACCACCAACTAGAAGCTGTCAGAAAAAGGGTGAGCCAGACGGAGCTTGCATAAGCCAGGCTTGTAATCTGGTTTAGGGAATGATGGGATCTTTTTACAGGCCTCTCTCGAGATGCTCTCTCTGTTAGACAACAGTAAATGTCAGTGTTCTGTCTCTGTCTCTTCCTTTGTTTCTCGTTTTCTCTCACTCTCTTCCTCTCTTATTAAACCGAGCTCGGAGAAATACATTCGCTGCAGGTTAATAGGCTCCCGTCTCACTATTTTTCCGTTCCTTTACTCGCGCTCACCAGGGAGGCGGAATCATTCAGTTACATGTTGCGAGTCAGAAAACAGAGAAATAAAAGAAGCACGGAAGAAGAAATAGCAAAACAAAAACAATTCCTTGTTAGCAGCGATGATAAAACATCTTATCCAAGGAAGTGCATTCTCTACATTGAATCACGCCTCTCTTGAGAACGCATCAACGATGCGCACATGCAGTGTGTGTATAAGAAATTCATCAAAGAGCCAGCCAGTAGAAGAAGACATTATGTAACTCCACTGAAACTTTAATACACAGGCTATTAGGCACTTATTGAGAATGGGGTCTGATGATTTCAGCGTAATCTAATTCAAATTGTGAAAATGTCAAATGAACGAAAATCTAACCTGTTTTAGTTCAGTGATGCTTTTTCATTTTGAGTGCCGGGCCAGGATTTTTATATATTTTTTTTATTTAATTGCTTAAGCGAGGGTTGCTTTGAGAGGAAATACTCTCGTGGGTTCAGAGATTTTTGAGCTACACGAAATTAGGCAGGAAGCAATTCCCTTATCCCTGGGTTTTTATTGTGAGTACAAAGTATCCTCTTCGCCAAATGTCATAATAAGCAACCGCTGCAGGAAATCAGACGGCAAACACAGAAGGCACAGCACGGGAACGGCAGAGCAAAGCGGACGCAATCGAGCTCATTTACAATAATCCCAGCAGCAATTTAGAGCCCCGGCAGCTAGAGGAGTACACTCTGTCACTGCTCGTTAAAATTAGGGGAAAAAAATAAAATTACAGGAAACCTGAGACGTGAGACGTGTTTTAAAGACGTGAGGGGGGGAATGCAAACATGTGATTAGTGTTTAGGTTCACGTGTTGAGTCTGGTGTCGAAATTAGCTTGGAAACATGATTTGGGTCTAACATACACACACGCAAACTCTCTCTCTCTCTCTCTCTCTCTCTCTCACACACACACACACACACACACACACACACACACATACACACATACACACACACACATGCACACGTTGCTTTCATGTAGCCAGCTGTTAGAGGTTTCTGGGAGACATCGAAAGAATTGGATTTAACTCCCACTGGGAGGTCGTGGATTGGGTGACAGAAGCAAGATTGGAGAATGAGGCTGGTCCAACACACACACACACACACACACACACACACACACACACACACACACACACACACACAAATAACCGAGCTGCACCTTTGACAACTGCACCAGGCTGCCCCCTTCACCGCTTTATTCATACACGCTTGCCTGCTCTTCAAAAGCTTTAATTAAAGTTGCGTACAACAGTGTTACTGCTCTTCACAGATGGAGTGGAGATGTTCAGGAACATAAACTGCTGCTAGAAGCTGGATGAAAATAGACTAGATTGGGCCCGGACACACAACAAGCTAATCTAGATTAAAAACATGATGCTTGTTTCAATGATGTCACAGCAGCGCTCTCAAGTCTGTCCATTATTCTCTCTCTCTCTCTCTCTCTCTCTCTCTCTCTCTCTATGTGTGTGTGTGTGAGTGTGTGTTTGTAGGTGCTGGGAGGTGAGCACCAAACACAGGACAGCTATCAGCTGTCTCATCACTGGCACTTGTCAGGCAGAGCAGGCTGGCACAGCTGCGATAAGCCGGGCACGAGCCCCTCTTGCCCAACCCCCCTGTCCCTCCGTCCTAAGTCTAAGAGCAGCCGGCTGCATGTGTATCAGCATTATTTATATTCTTTTTAAATTGTCTCTGCTTTTTTTCCCCCATCGAGATAACCACACAGGGAACATCTGTTTTGTGCTGGAAGGGCGTCAGTTCTCAGGCAATCACTTTACAGAGAGATAGAGGGACAGAGAGATAGAGAGGAACTGCTTCATCTCACTAGCTTGAGAGGTCAGCAGCCTGCGCTGTCTCATACTGCCCCCTGCATCCTCCACTTTGAGTGCATTTGGTGGAAATGTAATATTTTCATTACTATCCTGTTTAACCAGAACACAGCCTGTGTATGACGGCTTGAATATTAACATTTACAATAAACGTGATTTTCAGGGGCATCCGTTATCATTTGTTTATTAGTCTATTAGGGTCGCAGGGAGGCTGGAACCTATCTAAGCCGACACTGGGCGAAGGTGGAGTACACCCTGAACAGCTCAAGAACATCTGCTATTAAATCTGATATTAGATTGTATTAGATTGTATTGATGGGGAATGCCGATTTATATAGTATTGTGATTCTTTGTGTGGTGTTTCATATATCGCCAGAATTCATTTTTCATTTGAAGTTGAGATGGATCCAAAGGTCGGGGGTTCAAGCCCCACTATCACCAAGTCACTGCTGTCCCCCCAGTGCAGCTAACTGGGTTATCAAAGGCCAGCCATGTCTCTCACTGTTTGAGGTGAGAGACATGTAAAGGAACCATTGCTGTCGTTCATAAAGAGGAGGCCACTGGATTGCCGTCAGCGTGTTTCTGCCCTGCGATGGACTGACGAGCTGTCCAGGGTGTAATCTGCCCTCGCCCAGAGTCGGCTGAGACGGGCGCCAGCCTCCCCATGACCCTAATTACGATTAAGCGGTTCAGAAAATGAATGAATGAATTGAAGATGGTGAAACATTGCCATTCCTCTGTGGGCCTATAGGTGGTGCACTGTAAACTACTCACACATTGTCAGGCAGCACAGCATCTCATGTGGTAGGAGCAAATTGCCAACCTTGTGTGTAACTAACTTTTTTTTACGAGCGACACGATGGCGTAGTGTTTAGCACATCCATCATATAGCAAGAAGCTTCTGGGTTCGAGTCCCCGACTCGGCAAGAGCCTTTCTGTGGAGTTTGAATGTTCTCTCCATGCTTGCATGGGTTTTCTGTAACTTTTCTGAGTGAGTAACTTTTTACGTGGTTCATAGTTTTAAAGTTTTAACAAAAAGCAAAAACAAATTGTTTGAATCAGGATATTTATACAAAATTACAATACTTCCAGAATCACAATACAAATCGAATCAGCTCCCAGGTATCGTGAGAATAATGTATCAGGTGGTCCCTTGTGATTCCCATCCCGTTTAGATTACTTTTTTCAGTTAAAAAATAACAAGAATAAATCAGACCAATATTTGCAGAAGGAGAACAAAAGCACAGTAATCAATGTGATCACCCAGTTTGCTTCCATTGTTTAGTTCCGTTGTGCATTGTGGAACTGCCCTTCATTGATGACGTGCCCTGGATTACAATGGTTCTGCACAAAACATGACCAGTCCAGGTTTCCAGCAGTCAAGGCTCAAAGAATCCTGTTTAAGAACCCGGTCCCTTTACGTTGGAATAAAGCGCTACTGTTGAACACTGTGGTAACTGCCCTAGCAACTTATTTCTCTGTTATATATGTAAAGAACATATGCACTACCAATTCACATGAGTAACGAAAAGCACCAGAATCACTAAACACCTCACAGTCATTTCATTGTAAACATATTTTTACTTGCGTGTGTTTCCTCCAGGTACTCTGGTTTATTCCCACAGTCCAAACACATGCACATTAGCCTAACTGTCTGTTCCAAATTTCCCCTAGCTGTAAGTGTGAGTGTGAATGGTTGTGTGTTTTGGCCCTGTGATGGTCTGGTGAGTTGTTCAGAGTGTATCCCGCCTTCGCCCGGTGTTAGCTGAGATAAGCTCAACCTCCCCGCAACCTTTACAGGATTAAGAGGTTCGGCAGATGAGTGACGAGAGAAATTCAGCTTATTTAAAGCATGCAATGTCTAACAGCACCGAGGTTGCCAGGTTATACTAAAATAAGGCTCTCTGGGTGGGAGTTTGCTCAATGCACCATGCCATCGAAGACTGCTAAAGCAGATTGTAAAGCCTTTAATGGATAAGATCACTGCAGTTTGGTATAGCATAAAAGTAGGAGACTGTTTAAAGGAGTTAACTTAGACTTATTCAGTGAAACGAAAACAATGAAATAAAACTAAATAGCAGATATAATATAACATTTCTAAAACATAATGCTGTCCAAAAGTCTGTATGAAAAATTCAGGCTTATGGGCTGTTAGAGAACTTGCCACTGTTCTTGTTTAGACTTTAGCCCTCTCTCGCTTCTGTCTCTGCAGCTCCCAGACAGCTTACATCATTTATTATCTGCAAAGTAGTTCGTTTTTTCCCCACACAGTTAACTAGAAGTCTCACCAGTGAGAGCTCCACCAGTAAGACACAAAACTGTTTAACTACGGCACCAGAAAGCATGAAGCTAATGGGAGGAGTGAAAAATGCCACAGCTGCAGAAATGTGTATAATCCAAACATTTATTTATTTCATCATGTCATATTTATCTATTTAATATATTTTTTAATGGTTTTCTACTGTGTGTGTGTGTGTGTGTGTGTGTGTGTGTGTGTGTGTGTGTGTGTGTGTGTGTGTGTGTTTGTGTTTCCCTTGTTGAAAGCATGATTTTCGGAGTGAAATATTGCCCTATAACAAATGGTCAAACAGAAGCACTGGACTTAATACATCTCCTGAGACACATCTCTGTTTTGCGTAAACTCAGCCTCACAAAACTCACTGTGCAATTCTCAAATCTTAAGACCCATTCATATTGTATACACTTTTTACAAGGAGCAGGGGTTATGTAATTATTAATAAAGCATCTCTGGGATTTTAGTGCCGCTTTAATCCTGTCAACTTTTTACAGACTGCTTCTAGAAAAAATAACACCATATTTCCTATGCCTTTGAGTTCAAAAATTCTGTTTGAGTTGACATGCTGGTATAGATTTTATTAAATCCCATGGGATTGTACTTTTTCTTTTAGTATAGATGACTTCCTAGCATTGGCCATAGTTCTGATGCAGAATTAGTAACAATTATTCACTGGAGTGAGTTGAGGTGGCTATCTGTAAACAGTTCTATTCAGCAGTATTCAGCAATAACCACCAAGCCTGAGGCGAATAATTGTTTGAGTGTATATACTACACAGGAACATAAAAAAGCAAAGTAAATGAACTTTTTATGATTTATTTTTACATTTTAATTGATTTAAGCATATTTCAGAGTATGCAGGGAGGATAATTAAAAATTATACGCTGAAGGTGAGGATTTCACTGAATCAGCAACATTTACTGAGCCTGAGGCATATCATTGTTTTAGTATATATTGCATGGGAACATAAAAAGCAAATTAAATTGAGATTTTTATAGTTTATTTTACATAATTTAACCATGACAGAAGCAGGTCAGGTGAGCTCTGTGCTCCAGTCTGAGCTAAGCACCTCTTCAGATTTTTAGTATATACTGCTACACAGAAACAGGTAAACTATGCTGAGTATATTCATTCAAAGTTTTATTATATACTACATAGAACCATAAGAAAAGCAAACTAAAATGAGATTTTTATGGTTTATTTTTTTATCTTAAAATGTGATAATGATGGCGCCGCCTGCTTCAAGTGATCATAACAAATTGTGAGTGTCCGTTGTTTTGGTTCCATTGTTATCATTTTTATAATCTCCTGATACTGGACCTTTCTTGTTGGTCCATTCCTGTGTGGTATATACTAATAAAATATGAATGATGTTTAAAGTGACTTGTCACAGAATCCAATCCATTTAGGTAACTTTCTAGAACAAGTATACTCTATGCACATGTTATGGTCATGTGACCTACTAATAATAATGCACAACTCCTACAGCGGCATGGCGGCTTTGTGGTTAGCACGTCCGCCTCACAGCAAGAAGGCTCTGGGCTTGATTCCGGGCGCGGGTGTTTCTATGTGGGCTTAGCATGTTCTTCCTGTGCTTGTGTGGGTTTTCTCCGGGTGCTCTGGTTTCCTCCCACAGTCCAAAAACATGCATATTAGTCTAATTGGCTGTTCCAAATTGTCCCTAGGTATGGATATAAGTGAGAATGGTTTTGTGTGTGTTGGCCCTGTGATGGTCTGTCCAGCTGTTCAGGGTGTACCCCGCCGTAGCCCAGAGTCAGCTTAGCCCAGAGTTGGCTCCAGTCTTCCCACAACCCCATTACGATTAAGTTTGGGAACTCCCACAGCCCTTCAACAAAGGCTTACAATAATTTGTAGGTGTATGTAGAATTCATGGTCAATTTGTATGCAGTGTGATGGCACGCCTGCCTCTGGGATCGAGTATAACCACTATACACAAACTGCTGAAACATTATTTGCAGACAAATACTTGAAAATCTTGATCCATCTGAATAGCACTTTAGGTTGGGCTATAAAAGTTAAAATATCAATGTACACAATTCCAATAT
>JBCNYH010000003.1:26743509-26758772 GCA_039654325.1 Tandanus tandanus
GGGGTGGGGGGGTGGGTGTGTGGAGAGAGAGAGAGAGAGAGAGAGAGATAGAGGGAGAGATTTTTTTTTTTTTTTTTTTTTTCCCCATATTAATCTGTCACTGACTTTACTGCTCCTGTCATGCTTTTCTGATAACAGCACAGTTAATATTTCAGCTCTGTGTATAAATATCCATCCTTCTGATAAGTTTAATTGAATTGCCTGTGTACACAGACACAGAAAATGAGAGTGACAATGAGCCCTGAAGGCAGACCCCAGGTACAAACCACCTTCGTTTAAACACTGACATGCCCACAAGCTCATGAACACAAACCTGTGTGCTGACATGCAAAACTGTGGTGACCTTTAACACAGGAACTTTGCTTCCATCCCAATAGATTAGATGACTAATTCATTTGATTTTCTGCCTCAGTCATCTTTTTTCCATTTTTTCCCTAATGGATGGATCTACTTTAAAACAGTATTTAAGTTGTGAAGGTCAGTGCTTTGGACCAGCATGGTGGTGCATTGGTTAGTACTGTTGCATCACAGAAAGAAGGTTCTAGGTTCGAACTTCACGTCTGATTAGGGCCTTTCTGTAGGGAGATTGCATGATCTCACCGTGGCTGTATGGGTTTCCTCTAAGTGATCCAGTTTCCTCATACAGTCCAAAGACCCAAAGTCCAAAGGTCAACTGGTTGCTGTACTTTGTGCATAGGTGAGGATTTGAGTGTGAATGGTTGTTTGTATATGTGTTAACCCTGCGGTAGCTTGTTGACCTGTTCAGGGTGTACCCTGTGTTTCACCCGGCGTCAGCTGGGATTGGCTCCTGCTTTCCCCTGCAACCCGGTCAGATAAGCGATATAGATAACAGATGGATGTAATCAGTGAAGTTCATGAATGTATGAATGAATGAATGAATGAATGAGGAGCAGCAGGAATGAGGGATTTATTTTGACCAGAGTGGGAAGAAGAAAATCAGTCCACAGAGTCAGAGAGGATGTATGTATTTGAACATGTATCATGTTGCAAAGTCTTACAGTATTTACATACGGTGTGTGACTTCTGTATAGTCTGATCTTTGTTAACTATTATCTGATATGTGTATAGGGCAAATGTATTGTGTTTCGACATCGTCTAATTTACTGAGTACTTTTTACTCTTTAGTTTTTCCCTTTGTTTTGATATATTGTGCGTACTTTATTTTACTTATTTGGACATTGTTTTGGTATTGTCAACAATACTCTTGCATTCAGATCCCCAACAATCTGCCAAGTCCTGTATGAAGAATTCAGATAAAAGAAAGAAATGGGAGGTTGTGGTTGGATAAAATCTTGGTTGTATAAAATTGAAAAGAGTTATTTAGCTTGGAAGGAGATGTTGCTTTTGCATTGGATGGGGATCTTACAGGTTGGCTAGGTGGAAATCATGCTAGTGCACTGGATGAGTGGGGTGCTGGTAGCAAGAAGGCATGCTAGTAGTTTGTAGAGGACAGCTTGCTAGGGGGTTGCATGAAGATTTTACTAATGGGTTGGATGAAGGGTTTGCTAGTGGGAGGTTTTGGTATTGGGTTGTATGAATATCTTGCTTGTCTGTGTGGTTCTTACTAGTGGGTCACTCTGAAGATCCTGGAGAGCTTGCTAGATGGTCAAAGTGAAGTTTTTACTGGTGGTTCACAGTGGAAACTTTGTGAGTGAATCACAGTGGAGAGCTTCCTATTAGGAGATCTTGCTATTGCAGGACTTTTCTAGCTAGTGCATTGGTAGGAGATCCAACTAGTGGGTCTCAGTAGAGGTTTTGCTTGCAATGGATATCTTACTAGTGGGTCGAAGTAGAGATTTTCCATATGTGAGATCTTGGCAGGTTGATTTCAGTGAAGATCCTGCTAGTGGGTCCCAGTGAAGATCTTCCTAGTGGGAAACAACAGAAGGGAGCTGGTGGGTACAAAGGAGCTGGTGCCTGGCACAGAGGCATAGTGAAAAGGGGGGGGGGGGGGGGGGGGGGGGAAAAATTTGAGGGGGGTCCCCCCCCAAAAAAACCCCAAAAATTTGGCCAGTTGGAGCCCCTCTTCCACTCCCCCCCCACCCCAAAACCCCCCCCCCCCCCCCCCCCCCCCCCTCCCCCCCCCCCCCCCCCCCCCCCCCCCCCCCCCCCCCAAGACTTCGATTGGCGTCTCTAATTAAAAGGCGCTACAGAGTTGGGCTAGTGGGAGTCCTTCTTCCATTCTATATCAGCCCCAGACACTCGTCCCCAGAAATGATTGATGAGCAATCGCAAAAAATAAACCAGTGACTGGCCCCCTTGAGCTGCACTAGAAATTGATGCATGCAGCGTAATGGATAATACTGAGTGAGGAAAATGAGAAGATAAACACGAAGACAGTGCCAGCCACACAATGTTTAGACATGGTTTGATTGCTGCCAGTATACCTTGAGGCCATGCTGGGCCTGGCTAACAGGCAGCTCACAGCAGCTGGTCGGCTATAGGACTGGGCCAACAGCACTTCCACTTCCATACCTAGGGGAGCCAATGACTGTGCAACCATGCCATCTCCTCTTGGGACTCCTCCAGATCCTGCCAGCTATAGCAGTATTGTGTGTGTGTGTGTGTGTGTGTGTGTGTCTGTGTGTGTCTGTGTGTGTGTGTGTGTGTGTGTGTGTGAATAGATGGATAGGTGCCTTATTGATCCCACAAGGGAAATTACATTGTTATAGCACCCAGACAAAGTATAGAATATGGAGAATGTCTATGAGCATGTATTTCTCAGTTTGTCTTTTTCCCTTTGCTTTCTGCATAACTGCTGGTATAAATGTATGGATTTCGTCAGACATATGGTATAAGTGCCTCATGCTGTCTTTGCTTTATGTAATTATTAGCTAGTGCTTAAACCGAGAGCCTCCTAATGTGAAGCTAGACAGGCTTCAGCATTACTATCAGCCACCAGGCGATGGCCGGTACAGTTCTAATGAATTATGAATGAAATGTTGAGCGATATCTCTTTTTTTCCCCTCAGGGGACATTCTCCACCACTCATCTGGGAGTGTGAAGCAACACAGAGGCGGCAGCCTCTCTGCTCGCATACTCCAGTCTATATGTGATTTACAGAAAGCAAAAATGCCACTTTTACTGCTTTTCTCCAACCAGAGTGTTGCAAATTTATGCTGAAGGTTGCTTTGTTCATTGTCAAACTGTGCATACCAATGAAAAAAATGCCATAAAGGGGCTGTGCCATCTTAGTCACTGATGCATTACTGACTCTATTAGCCCCTGTGTGCTTCTCTGAAATGAGGCCCACGGAATTGGCTTGGACTAAAAAAATCTCTGTTCTTCTTTTCTTCCTGTCTCTCTCCCAATCTCTTGTCCCTATCTCACTGGGATCTAGGCCACAGAATGGGTCGATGATACTGTACAACCGGAAAAAGGTGAAGTACAGGAAGGATGGCTACTGCTGGAAGAAGAGGAAAGATGGCAAGACAACGCGAGAGGATCACATGAAGCTGAAAGTGCAGGGTGTTGAGGTAAGGCTTTTGGAGCACTTTAAAAACAGAAGACTGGGCATTACAGGGTGTTGAATTTTCTTAGACCTTTCTTTTACCTCAACCAACCCACCCCCAGATCACCCACCACCCCCACCATAGATGCATGAGTGCTCCGGTTTTATAAGACTATTCAACATGACACGCATACACACACACACAGCCCCAAATCCCAACCCTGCCAAAGCATACTGAAAGTAAAAAATACACCTCAGTAGCACAATTTTAGTTTTCCCTTGGTAGCAAACAAAATGGAAGCAATTGTTTGTACCTTATTAAGCTCTGGATGTTACCTTTGCTCCAGAGAGGCAGCATTAATCTTCCCCCATGCCGAGAGCCACTGCCACCACAGGTAGACTGCAGGCCCCGCTACTGCTCCAGCGTGCCCCAGCACGGCCCCGCTGCGTGTGTGTGCCACTTGTGATTTATCTCTACACCTTTGCTCACCCTCTCTTACAAACACACATACACACCCACAAATTACACTTTACAGACCTGCACCAACAATAGGCTGGCTTTCGGAGCCAACACCAAGCTTGCTTCTTTCAGAAGATTGTTGATGGCTGTTGTGTTTGTGAAGAGTGCGGGCAGATAGCAGAAGGACACTGTCATGGGACAGAAGGAGACACAACTCACACTGGGCAAATGCACGCTGGGCCACCCTACCAATGTGTCTGTATCAATCTTTTCATATGATTTGATGAACCTACAGAAACATTTTACTTCATCATCTATCTAATATAATCATACAACATTCAACTAAGTGGCGACACAATGGCGACATCATATCTGAAGTATGTGATAAGAAGTTAATTTGCAAAATGTTTACGTTCAATTTCTGCTTTAAATACAAACCAATCAATTAACAAACAGGTCACAATCACAACATTCAATAATTCATTTTATTATTGGGTGTAATTGGGCTTATTTTAGTATCACACATACAAAAAGAAAAAGGTTACAGAGTAGTGTGATAGGTAGTGTAAATCTTTGAGCTAGGCTACTCAGCTAGTACTTGCATTGACTAGTGTAAAGCCCTGATCTCATTTGGACGATAACGCCCAATAATGCCCACGATTCGATCAATTTTTAGGTCGGGAGCGAGCATTAGGGTCTGCGACCGATAGTGTCAACGATATCGCGCAGTGTCAGTGACTGTCAGCGGGGAATCCACCCAGTGTGGACAATCGTCCTGCTTTTTGAAACCTTTTTCCAAATATTGGACAATCTACTAATCGGTGACTGTCGCCAACTATCCGCGATTATATTGCTGTCCGTCTGAGACCGTTGTGGTTGATCACAGATAGTCGCAGATAGTTGGGTACTTAGTTGCAGACAGTCTCAGACCTAGTTGACGACAATCAGAGAGTTTCATTGGAGCATTATTTTATTTGAGTCATTTAGGACATCACATACACAGTTGTGGTTGGTCTGAGACAGTCGCCAACTCAAAAAATCACTGGTAGACACCAAAGAATCGCCCAAATGAGATCAGGCCTTAAAGTTTAAGCCAGCTACATTTCTTTGCTTAATACTGTTCAAAATGAAAAGTTTAACTTTTAAATACATCCTCAACTACTTCTTAGAATTTTCATGGATTCATGTGAAGAAAGCATTTGGGGTTTTTCCAAATGACACCAAGCCATCCCTGTGTCAGAAATCACTCGCTACTTACTATATAGTGATTTCACCAATTTGTATTCGTGTCCGAATGTATAGTGAGAATTATTATTCACTATATACTGGACTCAATAATAAATATTATACACTATATAGTGAACTCCCATAATGCATCATGAAAAGTAATGCAAGCAATGTATGCCATTGTGCATTACGTTCTTAAGTTATCGCGGGAGGTACAAGATAAATTTAGAAGTTATAGTGTGAAAATAAGGGCAGCCAAAATTGAATAAGTTATAGTGAATAGGGAGTAGTGAATAAGTGAGCGATTTCAGACACAGGGCATATGTCTTTTCATTCATCTTTGGTAAGTGTTTTATTCTGGTCAGGGGCATATTGGATCCTGGGAAGACAAGTCTGTCACAGTGCACCATGCATGCACTCATCAACACTCAGGGGTAATTTAGCATAGCCAGTCACTTTCTGGGATATTTTAGTCGGTGGGAGAAAAGCAGAGAACCCAGAGGAAACCAACATAGACGGAGGAAGAATATGCAAAGCCATACAGGGAGTTTTGTTGCTTTTTTCAGTTTTGCAGATGTTATCATTTCCTCTGTTTGACAGTTTTTCTGTGGAACAAGAAATGTCCTTGTAAACTCCTACACTCTTGGATGGTACAATGGTATGACCCATGGCCTCTCATGCAGTCTGCTAATAGCAGTGATTTTAGAAGTTAGTCATAACAGAATAAGGTTTATGGTGAATCAGAAAATCGTGCTGCACTCTCTTGTGTACTTTGTGAACCAGAAAACTGAGTGGGCTAGAATGCAAACATATCACATGCAAGTCGCAGCATCTCAGCACAAACTATCAGCACAGCAGGACAGCTCCAGGACATAAAGCCTGAGTTAAGTAGTGAGATCTTTCCAGAAAGTGATGAATTGTGTGGAGAGTGAAGGTTGTCACTTCCCAGGATCCTCTCAGACCTCTGGTCCAGTGGAGACTACAAGCTTCTTGGAAAGACTGCTATCGGCAAACAGAATCTTGGATGGTACATAACAAGCATTTGGGACAGATGACCATGTTGATGAATGAAGTTGCCTAATGCAAGACTTTCTGTGGAAAATGTCCACTCTGGACATGAGCAAGGGTGATCAATCAGAGCTACACACAGGGATAATAACCATGAGTTTCTAATCAGTCTTCTTCGGTCCTCTGTACTGGAACACAAATAAGTGGTTTGACCTTAACCTTGAAGAGCATTTGCCCTTGCTCAGTGCTTTCCCCCTCCGGCTCTGCAAGACTTCTTTTCTTTAAACCATCCATGAATATATTACTGATCACACCAGAGAGACCACCACGGGACAACAGTTTTAGTGTCTGAAATTAGAAGAAAAGGTATTTGGAATGAAGGAGACACTGAGGTTGGAGTGCACGTGTTGGAAGACAGTCATCCATATTCTGAATTGATGTCTGCCTTGGTGTGGCTCTACGCTGGTCTGTTTGTCCAAGGAGGGGCCGCTGAGCTCTTGCTAGCTCAGCAGTCCATATAAAGGCCAGTTCATGCTTCTGCCCATGCTTTCTCTATCCTGTCTCTCTTTATTTCCTGTCTATGGTCTGGCCAAACCTTGAGCCTGGAGTAAATGCTCCCTGCTCACCAAAATTGGAACAGAGGGCGTGTTAAAGCATTAGCGTTTAACAGGCCGTGAAATAGCAGCCTACCTTGCTGATGGCTTGCCATCACTCCGGGTGAACTGGGCAGACGGCTAAATAAATGAGTGTCCTCCTCCCCTTTCTTCCTCCTGTTTCCTTCGTTGAGACTGGGACACCTGAGAGAGGCAAGAAGCCATGCCCATCACTCCCTATCCCTCTTTCACTGGAGATGTGTGAGCTCTTCGTTGTCTGACTCCACCTATGGGGAGCATACTGTATCAGAGAGCCAGCCATCCATGAGACAGAGCCAGTCGTAAGCAGTGCATCCTCATCTGTATGCCTAATGATTCCTGGATAAGCACTCGTTCGCAACAATAGCTGGTTTGTCTTTCCATTATTTGGCTTTTTAAGTGCCATCAATCTGAGCCGTGGATTCAGAGAATAAGGTTGCAGGAAAATGTGCTGAAAAAGGGAGAAATTTAGAGGTGTCACCCTGACACGTTGCTGTTTTCAAACTTCTTGTGCTTGGCCTGAAGAATGATGGGCTTTGGGGATCATCAGGTTTTGATGATAAACCACGCTGATAAGGCAAAGCTAAAGCTGTAGTTAACCTTTACTCTGAGATGTGTCACTCCTGGTTCACTTGAAAATGGCATTTGCTGAAACTCAGAATCTGCAGAGATGTATATTCCGTGCACACTTTGCCTGGATTTATGCAATGAGGCAGAATGAGAAATTGGTGCTGAAGGTTTAACCCTCACCGCTTCTTGATTAGCTGCTAAATCAGGTTGTGCTATTGGACCCCATTCCTCCCCCCCTCCAGCCTCAGTACTTCACTGCTCTAATAAACTCCCAAACACACATCGATTTCTCTTAAGTGAAGGCGGCACGGCTGGTGAGTTATTTCATTACCCCGTGGTAATTATACAGATTGCAATAAGCTTTCTTATTTAGATGCAGTTGCTTTCTCTTTGCCTTGCCCGATATACAGGCCTCTGAGCGGTGTGGCTCTGTGCCTTGGCTGCTGCTCCTCCCCCAAAGCAATCACCCTGTCCTCTTCAGTCCCAACATATTAGCTCATGTTGGATCCATCTAATGCGCCGTATCAACCGTACAACTGTGCGACCACTCGAGCTAATGGAGCAGACCTGCGACTCAGTCGCTCCTCCTTATTGATAATAATGAAGACAGATGTCAAAACGCTTGTTGCTAATGCTATAATCGAGTGGATACCGTTCCAGTGGGCCATTAGGGCGGGGTGAGAGCACTGTGTATCCATAGTATCAGGGTTGAAATCTGTAGCACCTAGGCTAGTGCAGTGCGAAGCATTACCATCTATGGATAATCACGTCAGAAGATGCCTTGTTTTGTTTCTAATTACCGGCACATCTCGCACCCTGGGAGGGCATTTTGTCTGTAATTGTTTAGAAAATTGTTATTATTTTGTGATCGTCCACATGCTGCTGAGAGAGGACTGTGTCCACATAATGCGCACGGCTGCAGATGCAGTTGCCGGAAGCAACAGCTTGTGCATCCAGATGTGAGATGGAGGAAGTAAACTTAACAGCCGCTCTCCAGTACAAAAACTGCAGAGAGAAGTATTAAAGTAAACATTTCTCCTGCCTGCGTTTTTTTTTTCTTCCAAACTTCATGGTCTGGCCCTTGCCTCGGTCACCTGTGACACAAAGACAGATAATCGATTAGGTAGGACTTTGACCCTCAGCGGCCTCCCTCTTTTATGTTAGTATTTCTGTCAGCTCACATTTTGTGTTAGGAATCCTTGAGTGGAGATGAGAACTTAACCCACAGAGGAACATGCATCCCTGCTTTTTTTTTAATAGTGCCACACTTGGCAGGGAAGAAACCTTGTCCCTTTGTGACCCCGACTCTTCAACTCAACAAAAAGAAGCACAAAGGAAGAAGCTGTCAAATCATGTTTACGTTCATAGGGTTCATTGGCAAGGTCTGTCCTTAAAAAAACAACAACAATGCCTAGGAACATGAAAAGCTGAGCTGCAGTACAGTTTTCTTCCACCACAGAATGGCTTCTTCCTCTTCTGAGTGCTCTGCAATCATTAGAAATCCCATAACAGGCTTTGTAGCTCATTTCTCTCTGTGCCTGTTCTAAAGTTTTGATGGATTTTCATATCTCAAGCAAGAGTGAGTCGTCCTAAACCATTAATCCTGGCTAATTAAAAGGCATGTGCTAGCGTAAGAAACTCTGGGAACTTGGGGCAGAATGAATCGCTCATGAAAACTCACCCATGCTTTCTCTTTAAGAAAGCTGTA
The DNA here is from genome assembly GCA_039654325.1 of Tandanus tandanus. Lineage (NCBI taxonomy): Eukaryota > Metazoa > Chordata > Actinopteri > Siluriformes > Plotosidae > Tandanus > Tandanus tandanus. Next base: position 26,752,587 of record JBCNYH010000003.1, read on the forward strand.
ATTAGTTTTCTGCTGGCACGTTTCATGATTTTGTCATCGTTCAGTGGCAGCTGAAGCGTTCAGGCAGCACACGTTCAATCCGAACACGGGATTTGAGGGAGTGAATTTCATCAGTGGGGGTGAAAGAGTCTGCACAATCTCATAATTTATGTTACCATTTACCGTCCCAAGCACTGAGCGCTTATTATATCTGTAACTTGGAGTTCCTTTGATTTGCAGCGTTGCCAAAAACTTTCCAAAATTAAAACTTTATATGCCACAACCCTGCTTTAAAAAAATCCAATTCAAAAATGGCTGTCCAGGGTGTACTCTTCCCTCGCCCAGAGAGGGCTGAGATGGGCACCAGCCTCCCTGCAAATTACTGTATTAATCCCACAAGGGAAATTAGGATTAAGCGGTTCAGAAAATTAATGAATGAATGTGAATATGAATGAATGAATTAATTAAAAAATGGAATTCTTGATAAAAAATACAAAAATGACAATGTATAATATTAGTTTCTACAAATAAAACCTTTCTTTTCACCACACCCATAACATGTTCTTATTTTATTACATGTTTGTTTATGAAGTGATGGCGAAGGACTGCACAGTGGCATAGTGATTAGCACGTTCGCCTTACGGCAAGGTCATGGGTTCAAGTGCTGGGCTCAGCGAGGGCGTTTCTGTGTGTTCTAACCGTGCTTGCATAGGTTTCGTTTGGGTATTGAGGATTCCTTGCGGTTTCATCCCACAGTCCAAAGACATGAACAGTATGCTAATTGGGTGTTCCAAATTGCCCCTTGGTGTGAATGCGCATATTTTTTTGTGTGTGTGTTGGCCCTGAGATGGATTGGGGAGCGGTTTATGGTGAACCCCCACTTCGCCCAGAGTCGGCTGAGATAGTTGTGATAGTAGGATCAATCGGTTCAACAAATGAATAAATGAATAATGCTTTTGTAGTAAGGACAATGCTTTTGTAGTAAGGACACCAAATCACTGCCAGAATTTTTTTTTCCACAATAAAACCTATTATTAAAAAAATTATAAAAAAAACTAGGGTGGCACGGTGGCAGAGTGGTTAGCACGTCCGCCTCACAGCAAGAAGGCCTTGGTTCGATTCCCGGGCTCGGAGTTTTTCTGTGTGGAGCTTGCATGTTCTCCCTGTGCTTGCGTGGGTTTCCTCAGAGTACTCCGGTTTCCTTCCACGGTCCAAAAACATGCACGGTAGGCTAATTGGCTGTTCCAAATCAGCCCTAGGTGTGAGAGTGAGCTGTTCATAGTGCACCCCGCCCTTGCCCAGAGTCGGCTGAGATGGGCGCCAGCCTCCCTGCGACCCTAATTACGATTAAGCGGCTTAGAAAATGAATGAATGAATAAAACCTACAAAATTTTCTTTATTTATTCTTTCTTTATTCGTTTCTTTCTTTCTTTTCCCCGTTCTTTCTTTTACTTTGTAAGTTACAGTAGTTATTTCTCTGACTTTCCCCCACTACCTTTCATATTTAATCTGGTCTTCCAGGATAATTTGCACTTTCTGCCTCCTTTTGTGCATTTTTCTGATTTGTTCCTGGCATGAGGCTGGTGTTGAGAATGTGATCTAATGTGTGTGAAGATATAGTGCTTGCAAATGAGTAGTTTAAGTGTGTGCTAATGAAATATTGTAATAAAATACAGCTAAAATTGTGTTTGAAAGCACAGGGGAAAAAACAGATCAGCACGATAGCCATGTGTTGTGCAGATCTGACATCTCGATAATGTTCCTCCATGTAAATTTCAGGTGATTAGAGCAACGCCCCCTCCTTAGTCCACATGAGCAGAAGTTGATGAGAATACCATGATGTATTTGTCTTAGTGTCCCCATGAATGGCCGTGCATGAAGAAGAAAATGGATTTCTCAGACTGCGTGGTGGTGTGTCCCTCCCCTACGGAGTCAATGTAAATGAATTTAGAAGTTGAACATAAAGCGCTAATGTGGCGAGGAATAGATGACTTGTAAAATTGGGTGGTGGTATGAATGCCACTGATTCCCAGCAGATGTGGGCAGGCCTTTTAAAATGCAATCGGAGCACGCCGCTGTTCCCCCTGTCATCATCCACCTGTTCAGTGGAGCCGCACAAAAGCAATTTGAGTAGAGGCTGCGTTTAATAGTCCAGCCTCAGGACAAAAAAAGCAAGAGAAGGCTAGCGAGCTGCACACAGACAGACGCGCACTCACATAACCCACGGGCAGGTAGATATCACTGCTCACTCACTCTCTCACTCACTCACTCCTTTATACCTTGCTGTTCACCTCAGTGACTTAATGAGCGCCTTCGATCTGGCCATTCTGGTCCGGGATGAAGTCTGTGACAGTTAGTGCACCGAAGACATGCTTATTATTAGTCGTACATGTATAGCGGTGTTGACTCTATACTGATTATATAAAGGGTGTAATTGTGAGGAAATATCTTAGTTATGATGTATGATTCAGGGTGCTAGTTTTGCATTTGCCTTCCTGTCAGTGAGCGCGTAGCTCTCGGCTCGTTTATCAGCTCAGCTGATGATGAAATTGCCGTATACAACACACATATCTCAAAAGAGTGAGTTCAAAGCAAAGACACTGAGTACAGCTATAAACGCACTTTAAACGCTCTTCTTTTTAATGATCAACGTGAGCCCTCAGACATGGTTACTCTGCATTTTCTAGGCTCTATTCTTTTCTCTGAACAGATAATGTGCTCATGTGATCATTATAATGATTTGTCCTGGCCTTGATCTTCCATGAGCCATGTGTGTCTGTAGATCCGCTAACCACAGATTGTATTTGAGTGAAGTTTACCATTTCTTTTTTTTTTTAACTGCTTCTAAAAGTTTCCAAGGGCATTTTATTAAATAATAAATAAACATAATAACACCAGCAATAACAATGTTGATTATTGATAACAGCTGCAACAACAGTAACGGCACTGATGATAATTCTAGTTTAGACTACACCCACTTATGGTTTAAGATCAGATAGTGGTACAGATACAGATATATTGAGCAGGGAACAGATTCTCTCATGGTATTCCACAGAGCAAGTGGCCTTCAGCATAAAACTAAGGGATAGAAATGGTGCCAAAGCTGTTTGAAGCTGGCCTCTCTGTCTTGGTCTCCTTCTTTCTGAACTGAAGCAACAGAGCAGTATATCTGCCAGTGCTGGGAAAACCAGAGGCACTCACTGACGTTATTTCAGTCTGACGTCATCCTTCTTTGACGCCCTCTGTGTGTGTGTGTGTGTGTGTGTGTGTGTGTGTGTGTGTGTTTCCTTCTTTAAAAACTCAGTGTTCTGTCTCTTGCAGTGTTGGCAGAAATCACCGAATCGATCTCTGTACTAGAACTCATATCATACCCACGCACACTGAGCTCAGCGGAGATCCTGTCTCTGTATATTTACCCTGGTGAGCTGATGTGGCTGAGCCACACTGACACTCAGTGTGGAAACTTAAAAGTATATAATGTTTAGTCACTGTAAAAATTTGTAAAGAAAGTAGCACTGTTCCAACATCTAGGTTTAAAGGCTATGTAATGAGCACCAGTGAAAGGAAGATCAAAGTGAATGCAGGAGTGTTTATATATTTAATGATGTCGTGGCTGTGAAACGCCTTTTTCTGCCAGTGATAGTGAAGGAACATGACAAAAATGTTTAAATGGACTTAACCATCCCATCATCTCTTTCTCTCACACACACAGACCACATATGCAATGGCTGGCGAGCTGTTCGGGGTGTACCTCACTTTCGCCCAGAGTTGGCTGAGACAGGCTCCAGCCTCCCCGTGGGCATAAATGTTTTAGTAGCTTGGAAAAATGTTTCAGTTGCTTGGATACTGTGGAAAATATGAATTCTGATAAATGCTATTCTGTTGATACGTTACATTAATGTAAAACAAATATTAATTCAAATACAGCTAGTGCTGAGGAATCGAACGTTCATAGAGTATGTCACAATATTAAAGAAATTAAGTTAGCTAGGATGCTAACTGCCCAATTCCCACTAATTTCCATTTAACTTTGTTTGGGCAAATAACTTTGTTTGGGCAAGATTCTCATTGGTTTAACTTTGTATGATTCAGAGAATCCTTCTGGGATTCTGTAAGTAGGTAGAGTATTCTGGTACCGAATATGAATGATAAGGAAATACCCTGTGCAATCACGAAGGCGGATTGAAAATCGTCAACATAAGTGGATATTTCCACTGTTTTGTGACAACCCGGAGATAGTGGGGCTTAATCCCCTGACCTTGGGATCAGTAATCCAGCATTCAACCACCAGGCCACCACTGCCCCCCGGGTCCAATATGAATAAATTACTTAGAATGAACAGATTATGTGAATTCTACTAATACCATAAAGAGGTGTGCTACTTTTTATTTCACGTTTTTGTTTTTTCATGGTTGTTTTTTGTTGTTGTTGTTGTTTGTTGTTCAGATTAGAGGTGTGCAATGGGACTTGGATCCCACTGGACACAACAAAGTCAAGGAAGCGGAAGGCTTTTACTTTGACGCCTTAATAATTGCCTGGTCGGGGTCACGGTGGATTAAATAAGGTTGTTGTTTACATTTTGAAAAACATTCAATGATCAAGTTCTTCATCGAGTCTATGACTTTACTGTGTTATGCTTGACAAAGAAGCTGAAATGTAGTCTTGCTTTGTATAAAACTAAACACTCACTTACTCGCTCATTTGCCGAACCACTTAAGTGGTTAAGTCTGCGGGGAGGCTGGTGCCTATCTCAGCGGGCACTGGGCGAAAGCGGGGAATGCCCTGAACAGCTTGCCAGGCCATCGCTGGGCCAACACACACACAACCATTCACACTCACATGCACAATTAGGGGCAATATGGAACAGCCAAATAGCCTAATGTGCATGTCTTTGTTCTGTTGGAGGAAACCGGAGTTCTCAGTGGAAACCCGCACAATCACAGGGAGAATATGCAAACTCCACACAGAAATGACTGAGACCAGCCTGTTCTATGCCACCGTGCCGCCCTAAACTAAAAAAGCAAAAGACAAATATAATATATCGAAGGCAAAACAAAAACAAATGCATAGATTGATTTAATAAAAAACATTGCCATAGATATATCTGGTTAAGACCAATTATAAATTGTGATATAGTTGAGGTAGAGGAAGTGTCAAAGCGTGTTGTGTTGTGTGTTGACTTCAGAAAAGCCACACCCTGGATTTAAATCCCCGATGCACTGGTCTGACACAGGTCTATAGCGGTACCTGTTCAAAAGCTCCAGTGCAAGAACTCACAAAAAAAGAGTCACTCACTTCTAACCCACTTACTCTGATACTGCCCTTCCCACAATCACAGTAAATCCAGCCACTTTCTTCAAGGGTTTTGGGATTGAGGATTCCGCGCCAGAACGATCCATTAAAAATCACTTTGAGTAGAGAAGAGCATGCTGGACAGAAAGACAGAAAGCACAGGAAGGGGGGGAGGGGGGGTGTGATGGAGATAAAAGAGATAGAAGAGAAATAGAAAGAGAGTCTAGATGCTGAACAAACCACATTTAGATATCATATTCAAATATGCTTCAAAGAATATCTGAAAGTTAATGATAGTGTGTGCATGCGCGTGTATTTTCATATTCTTTTCATATCTTTATTAACAAGGATAGAAACATTGAACCATTTTGGGGACATTTGGTTGGTCAGACGAAGGAAAACTGAAAAATAATCCAAGCAAATTTATTTTACCTACTGGGGTTAAAGAGAGTTGTATATTTAGGTGTAGTAAAACAATTCATTATGGGGCACGGTGGCATAGTGGCTATGTCCACATCACAGCAAGAAGGTTCTGGGTTCAAGTCCCGGGCTCGGCGAGGGCGTCTCTGTGTGGAGAATGTCTGTGCTTGTGTAGGTTTCCTCTGGGTAGTCTGGTTTTATCCTGCAGTCCAAAGACATGCACATAGGCTAATTGCCCACAGGAGTGAGAGTGTGTCTGGTTGTTTGTGTATTGGCCCTGTGATGGACTGGAGAGCTGTTCAGAGTGCACCCTGCCGTCTCTCAGAGTCAGCTGAGATAGGCTCCAGCCTCCCCGTGACCCTATTTTAACCCATGTTATTTCAGTCTGACGTCATCCTTCTTTGACGCCCTCTGTGTGTGTGCGTACGTGTGTGTGTGTGTGTGTGTGTGTGTGTGTGTGTGTGTGTGTGTGTGTGTGTGTGTGTGTGTGTGTGT
>JBCNYH010000003.1:26758872-26771680 GCA_039654325.1 Tandanus tandanus
GTGTGTGTGTGTGTGTGTGTGTGTGTGTGTGTGTGTGTGTGTGTGTGTGTGTGTGTGTGTGTGTGTGTGTGACGTGTGTGTGAATGGTTGGGTGTATTCCATGTGCTATTTAACAACCTACCAGGTGATTTCATGATGTAATTCTTGCTCATTTCTTGTCCAAAACCTGCTTCTTAATTAAATCTTGAGAAGGAAGCGCAAGGGATTGTGGGTAGCTGCTCTCTTGTTTACACTGATTTACTGTGGAATCCGGTCATGGTTTCGGTTCCATCATCTCTTTTACACTCACCACACCACCAATCAGCACTCGTGAGCTATTCTGTGAGTTAGTTAGTGAGAAAGACAGACAGAAAGAAGCAGTGAGACCGAAGGAGAAGGAGCTGTAAGGAGTGAAAGAGAGACAGCAGCGGCATGAATCATGGCTTCAATAAAGATTCCAGCGCAGATCAATACAAGCACCAAGTAAGGACACACACGAGCCCACACTGTTTGTGTGTGGGATGCGTGTTAGCCTCCTTGTGTGTGTGTATTGAGAACGAGAGACACAGACAGATAGAGAGAGAGACTGTTTTAGCCTTGCTGCTGCACACTTCGGCTGTCCATCAGTGTTTGATGAAAGGCTTTTGAGCACGAAGCAGGTATCTGCGCTGACTCATCAAAAGCGCACACATTAACATGGTTTGTTAGCTCGATATATTGAGTTTTCCCGGTAAATTGGGCGACTTGTGCCAGTTTGAGTCTGGATTGTATGGAATTTCATATGTAGTGCTTTGTAAGCAAAGAAGGACGCGTTCCTCAGCGCTCACGCCTCTGTCTCTCAGCGGTGCACGGGTTTGGAAGAGGCCCAGCGATGCACAGAGACACAAGAGACTGCCACTCCTGCTACACACTGCTGGTCAGTTCCCATTAAGAGAGGCACACGCAGGGGAATGCATCTGTGATCGGTGGCCAGCAGCAGTAGACACAGTGAGTGTTAAAGTGGATGCTGGGGTCTTTAAAAGACACGTGCTGGGCAACTTAATGAGCAGAATGTCCCCTCCTCTGCTGAGGGAGTGAGGGAGAGTCTTTTTTATTCTGTCTTTTGCCTTTAAAATTTGGTCGATAAGGGTGAAGGGCATTTTATGGCTGCTCTCTTTCTCCTCTCTCTCTCTCTCTCTCTCTCTCTCTTTGTAGTGTGTGTGTGTAGGCTTGAACAGTGAAATCCTGCGATAAAGCTCGGTGGCACTGTGTTTAATGGAGCTTAATCCCCAGATTTGACATCCACAGGGCTGTAGTAATGTAGCCTTCTCAACTCCAAAAGCCCTCCCAGAGTACAGGACCTTACACACACACATGAACACACACACAAATGGATATCAGCATCATACATATCTCATACACAATATCCCCTGTGGTTTATGGTTGTCAGATCCTGATCTGTATACGGTTGTTTAACTAAATTAAGAATGAGAGCTAAATTGCTGTCAGAAGTGCTGCTTAAGGCTATTCAAAATTCCTGACCATTGATTGCACGCAGCCTACGGTTTTAATTAAAGTTGACTTTCATGCATATTTTACTTGTTGGATTTTCTTTACAAATTGGGCTTTCGGTCATGTAGTTTAGTCAGCACACTAGTCCGCGACAACATGGCGTTGTGTGCTGAATATGAGCGCTAGGTTAAGGTTTATTAAAAAAGAAAAACTTGTGATTATATATTCTTTAAAAATGGCTTACTAGTAAAGAATTCATAATTAATTTCCCTTTTTGTAGGATTTTCCTTGTAATGGGCAGAAAATATAGCGGTGTTTCACCAGCGGCCGGTTTCTGCATCCCTCGGTCATGATGTCCTGCCAGTGTGTCACATGACACTCATCCTGTGACATCATCACCTACTAATTTTGTATTTTTTTCTAGTTGTTTTGTTTTCTTGTTGGCTTCCTTTTATATAATCAAAAGACAATTCCTGTTTTTTCCCCTCACATTCCATCAAAATCCAACGGCTTTTGCCTGCCGCTCAACTTTATTTATGAATCTCCTTCCACACCTTGCAAGTATTAACCTTACTAAGATAATACATACTTTTTTTTTTCCTTTAAGTTGTCCCCAGTATGTAATTCAAGGCAATATCTGAGTAAATTAAGGACACAAATCTTGAAATGCAATCAAAAACCTGGTTTATTTTAGCAGTTAATAGTGCAAACAATGGCTGTTTCCCCCCATCTATTTTTATTCACTGCTCAGAATTAATCCAGGATTGGTTGGTTAACTATTCCATTTCAGGGCAACAAATACTGCACACAAAACAATCACTCACACCTGCAGGTAGTTTAGTGTCACCAGCCCTGTTTTGGAGATACGGGAGGAACCTTATGAACCCAGTGTGCATATAGAGAGAACATGAACAAAGGCTCAACTCAAAGAGTAACCCACACCAGGAACTGAACTGGAGCACTGAGACTGCAGTGCTAGCCACTGCACCACCACCACCACCACCAGAGCCATTTTCTCAAATACAGAATTGTATGTTTTCTCACTCTCACTTAACATTCGTACCCATGATGTATCAGACCACTTTTGTGGTTTCTGTTGGACTGTATAATTCTACCTGAGTGGGTTTCATGCCCCATACAGAACTTGTTCTCTAGGACAAACATCCTTTCATGCTCACATTCACACCTAGGGGGAATTTGGCCTAGCCAGTTGACCTAATCGCCATTTCTTTGGCCTGTGGGATAATACCAGAGTACCTGGAGGAACCCATGCAGGGACCGAGTGAACACACAAACTCTACAGAAAGGCCCCAGTTGGCTGTGAGGTTGGAACCCAGACCCTTCATGCTGTGAGGCAACAGTGCTAACCACGGCACCACTGTGCCACCTTGTTATTGGTAAGTGTACATATGATGGAGTAAAAACCTTCCAGTTTTTTGCAGTTCTGTTGGTGGAAATGCCTTATTGATGAGAAATGTCAGATGACTGGTTCATTGGTAATCAGATACTTTTTTACATCCTTGCTGACCAGGAAGGCATGTTAGAATATACAACACAATAAACCTTGAGGAAGATGGGCCCAAGTTCTGAGTCTACAGTGGGCACAGGTTCACTGAAATAGATTGGTAAATAGATTTTAAAAACTTTATTTAAAAAAAAACAGTGATAGGTATGTTTAATTTAAGTGTCTTACCTTGCTGTGTTTGCTGATCGAGTTCAATGGATAGGAGGAAAGGAAAGCATTCTGCGACATACTTGCTAACCCACGCACTCATGTGGCTGAGCTTAATGCTTATTGTGGAAGCACTTTCAGATCGACAGCATGTGCTTTTCACCAAGGTGGACTTGTAACATTTTATAGCAAAAGCACACAGATCTTTTTTATTTGGATTTCAAGGTGGCTTTGGGAGTAAGCTGCTGACTGGCATGAACAGATGTAAAAGAAACAGACAGCCCGAGAGAGTGGAACGTCAGCAGTCCAAGCCTATAGGGTAGTGCCCAGGTGAGCTGAGCATGCTGGGATACTGACCAACACTAATGTGTCTCCTCTGACTGCCCTAGGCCAAACATATTCACTGTAATTGCCGAGGGAGCTTGAGAAGCCTGCCAAGGCAATAGTGTACACAAAAAAATAGTGAAAGAAAACAGAGGCAGGGGTAAGATGTAGTCAGAGAAGGCAAAGGTAGCCTTGTGTAGTTGTAACTTAGCCCATTATTCCCATTGGTAAAGACATCATTCCCAATGCTAAAGCTATTATTTGTAATGCTACAGCTTCCACTCACCTCTCTCTGACATGCACTCAGTGTTAAGTAGTACGCAGATTGCATAGCTAATTATTTAGCTTCACACTACAGAACAGGGTGGCCTAGAACAGGCATTTTGCTTACAGAATAATTGGACATCCACACAGTAGGTGGCATTCATGGAAAATGTGGAACTATATATGTATGTATGTATGTATATATGTATGTATATGTGTAACACACGAAGCTCGCAAATGTCCTACTGATGCGTATCTTTTCCAAAACAACACTTTCGATGTCCGCAGACATGTCATCAATACGTCTGGCAATTGTGTTATCTGAGAGAGGGACTTTAGCTATCTCTTTAACTGCTTCAAGGCCGAGCATCTCGTTTACAATGGCTTTGCAGGCAGGTAGTATTAACGTCTCTGCCACAGTGTGGGACTTTTTTGATTTAACTGCGAGTTCAGCAACTACGTAGCTAGCTTTGAGGGCTCTCTCATTTACCTTTGTGGTTTTTCTCATAAGTTGCCTGTTTCTCTGTGTTTTCACGCAGGCGAACAAAATAGTCCATCGGCTTGTTTTGAAGCGATGGGTGTTTCGTTTAAGCTTGCTCAGCACCATGGGGCTGTTGGATAGCTTCTTGCCACACACCAAGCACAACAGAGTCAGTGTCGTCGCATTCCCGGTGAAAGTAAATCCGAACAAAAGATTCTGAATACTCGCTGTATTGCCTCGAGCTCACTGTCTTTGCTTTCTTTTTACCACCACTCATACTTGGGCCTTCATCTGGGTCAGAGCTCAACTTGCTGATGAATCCTGTCACTGCTTTGTGTTTATGACCCTGATAACAGATGACTAATGGCCCACTGATGGTCCACAATTACCACTTCATGCACAACATATCACCGTGAACACTTGATGGCTGTGTACCCATTCGAATTTGGCTGCCAGAACATGGCCCCAACTCAGCCTTGATGAGCCCATATGTTAAAGTAGAAATTTCACAAAAGAGTTTGCTACATTTGGGCCATTTTTGGGTCATATTTTAAATCTTTTTGCACTTTACTGGGTGTCTTTTGACCCATAGGCCATTTCTATAATTGATTACTATTTGCATAAACTCAAACATATTTGGTAGAGATTTTTCTGTTATCTGGTAATACTTATACGACTAACAACAAAACAAGAAGAACTTTTATGGTACTATGGGAAATAGCGGGGATGAGACAGGGCTTGTAGGGGTCAGTGGCACAGCTGTCAGTAATTCTGTATTGGCTTAGTTTGGCTCATCTGCTGTGTTTATAGTGGTAACACAGGATTGCAATGGCTAAAAATAGACCTAATCTTCACCCTTCACCTGTAATTCCTCAATGCTTCACAGGTTGAATGTCCCTCCAGTTGAGAAGATAGATTGTATCAGTAATACAGAAAAAGTAAAGCATCTCAAATTCTGTCCACCATATTATTGGTCTTATACTAATATAAACTTCTTGAAAATTCTCACTCTCTCATCACTCATCTTCCAAGCTGCTTCCTCCTATTAGGGTCACGGGGAGGCTGGCACCTTTCTCAGCCAACACTGTGTGAAGGTGGGGTACACACTGACCAGGTCTCTGGACCATCACAGGGACAGCACATGCACAATTATATCCACACCTAGGGGCAATTTGGAACAGCCATTTGCATGTCTTTGGACTGTGGGAGGAAATTGGATTACCTGAAGGAAACCCACGCAAGCACAAACACAGAAATGCCCAGTACTTGAACACAGGACCTTCTTGCTGTGAGGCAGACGTGCTAACCACTATGCCAACGTGCCGCCCACACCTTTTCCATTAAAAACCAAATCTGTCATTACACCACAGCTGGAATTGAACCACATGTTGCAGACGTGGAGTGGGTTGAAGACGCCTGCTTGTGGTTAGCTAGTCAAAAGAGCGGGCGAGAGGCATAATATGAAAGGAAGATGGATGGAGGGAGTGAGGGAGGTGAAGCGACGAGCCTGAGAGATGGCTAGTTAATGACATTAAGTAGCGCTGATGAATTGACACCCGTTGAGCTGTGTTGACATCACCTGATTCACCACCGCCTATGCATGCTCTCCAGGTCTTCATCCTGCCCGGCTTTTTCCAATTAAAAGAAATAATTTAATTTCAGGTTGTGCTAGCCTCTGAGGGAGCGAGGCACAAGGAATGCGTGATTGATGTGCCAACAGACGACTGTGGGCGTCACCTCACAGGCCAGCTCGTTGTCCCCCACCCCATCATTCTGTCTCCGTTGTCTGGCCTAGGTGGGCTCGTGTCAAAGCTGTCCATCATAAATGTTTACAGCCGCCGTCACCCTCATTTCTCCCATCCGCTCTTTCTCTCTCTCTCTCTCTCTCTCTCTCTCTCTCTCTCTCTCTCTCTCTCTCTCTCTCTCTCTCTTTCTCTCTCTCTCTCTCTCTCTCTCTCTTTTAAGTTGGACAGAACCTAGCAGCACTTTTATGCAGTGTGGAATAATTGCTACGATTTTGGAGATCTTTGGATATTCTGTGAAATATTCTCCATTTACATTAAATAACCTTTAATCTTCCAGCTACCTGGGGTGTTTGTAATGTGTCTCTCTGTGGGAGGAGGTGACGGCATGCTTCCTGGCAGAGATCTGAAATCAATTCTAATGATCATTCGTGACATTCATATCCAACTCGTTTGCCTCCATAATTTTCGTCCAGTGTGTTAGCTGATGTTACATTTCTAATTGGGTAAACGCATTGAAAGGTCTATGGCGTTACATCAGCTTCATAAGAGACACACGTATACATATAAACTGAATGATTTTTGTAGAAATACTTGTGAAGTACTTACTTTACCAAATGCAGTGTTTGTACAATGAAAATCAGTGGTGTGTGTGTGTGTGTGTGTGTCTGTGTGTGTGTCTGTGTGTGTGTGTGTGTGTGTCTGTGTGTGTGTCTGTGTGTGTGTCTGTGTGTGTGTCTGTGTGTGTGTCTGTGTGGCTGGATGATCAGCTAATGGACTGATTCTAATGAATTAGAGGTGTCTAACACACAGCTTGCTGATTTTTTTTTCTCCCTCAAGGCCACTCAAACCATTACATTTCCATATTTACGGGTTAAATATTTTACACTGTATATCTAATGCAGTGGATGAGACTCTGGTTAAAAAGAGAGCAAAAGATGTTGCATTCGTCAAACAGGGCAAGACACATTAACATATAAGCTAATATCTAACACCATAACACACACCTGGTGGTGGTGTTATTTTTTTAATTTGATTATTTAATATATCTGTCATACTTCCATAGATCGATGTTTGTTTAATCTTTATTGCATAGCATTCACAATACAGTCAGATCGAGTTTAGCTAAAAATATAAAGTAAACAGGATCACTGCAGGGACCATTACTGTAATTAAACATTAATCAGTAACCTATTTGTCATTTTCAATGTCCTGAATATATCTTCACAAATATATTTATATATATTTTATAAATTTTGTGCATGTGAATAATAATACACATTGAACAATCCAACTAGTTTTAAACGTGTAATATATAGATTTAGGCACTGCCTAAAAGCGGAGCTCCCTTATGATTTTCCTAACTTGACAAGCCTTTCATGGGAACTCTCAAACCCCATACACATGTCCTATGGAACTTGTTTATAGAAGGGAATAAAAATGAGGTAATAAACAAACAATCTCGACATGTAAAGCACACCATTTACAAACCGTTGGTTTAGAGAACATTTCAATAACACAAGAATAGAATTAGTTGTTTATTTGTGAGTTGCTTACTCTGTAAAATGTAGGATTTGCTGACAGAATCAATGATAATTGGCTACAAAACATCTAAGAAATCATTTATCCTAGTAAGAGTACACGTGAGTATCCATAGGATGCGAGCTCCGCTATCACCACAGGGTAGCGAGATGCCAGTCCACTGAATAGATTCACTTCCGTAAGCACGTTACACGCCCCAGAAACGTCATGCGCTTCCTCAATGTGATTGGGTTAAAAGCCTTTCTATTCAAATATGTAATGCGTTGAGTGGCATTACTAGTTTATTTTGCCAGCTAAAAAACAGTTTTCGTTGTTAAATGTGTATTTTATTTTATTAAAAAAGTGTATTTTATTTTACGGTTTGAAACAAGTAGCAGTTTGGAGGGGAAAAAACAGTAGAGGTTGCCATCACCCAGACGTTCATTCCCATTATAACGGTTATATATTGGTGTGCGAAATATCACCATAGTTTTCCCACATGTACACGTATGCCCGAGGGATGGGCGGACGGACCCTATAGGTTCTTCTTGACATTCCAAAAGCAACCCGATGGTTAGATGCTTTTTCTTTATCTAAATATATATGACATGCAATAAAGTTTTTTTTGTTTGTTTGTTTGTTTGTTTTTAATCAAAAGAATCTAAAGAGTCTGGATATTTACAACCAAGCAAGCAAACAAATAAATAAAAATAAATAAGTAAATAATTAAATGAATAAATTAATAAATTACTAACATTTCTGGGGTGGTTTATTTTTCTTTTTCTTTTTTTTGAGTAAACAGACCCTTGTTTGTTTCTGTAGGTCTTTCACATTCATGTTAAAAATGTCAGTATCGAGTGACTGACTCAATGCCTCAGGCTTCTGTCTCTAGTTGCACAAGGTCAGACTGCACCATGTCCGAGTGTGCATTCAAGCAGCACGGCCACAAACAAACAGATTCATACTTACACTCTGTCTCTCTTTAACACATACACACACACACATACACATGCGTGTACCCTCTCCCTCACTCTCTCCATCTTTTCTCGAGCACGCTCCCACACTCTGCCTATGGGGAACGGGGCAGAACGTGCACATCACTTGCTGCTCTGGCACGAGTCTCTCTGCTTATTTCACAGCAGCACCTGCTGGCCAAAGCAGGCACCGTAGACTGTTCACTCAGTAGAGTAAGAGGAGGGTAGAAAGGAAAGAGAGACAGAAGAGCCACTCTGGTCTGTCCGCCCTCTCGCATCTGTCCCCCCAAGTGGAACGACCCATCACGGCACCTCACACCTGCCTGCTTCAGCTTTAAATTGATGCCATTCAGTTCTGCCAACTTTCGAGGTCTGACCAGGTATGACGTTCAAAGCCAAGGAGCATAATGAACGAAAATCTTCTTCTCAAATTGATTTTCAAATTAAATCACAGCCTCGATTCAATTTTTGAGTTTTAAGAAACGTGTGCCGTGAAGGAGTTCTGAAAACTTCCAAAGGGCGAGAGGGCTTGTGATAAGAGGAGAAGGATACTGATGTTTTGTTGGCAGTTGTGTTCGCGCAGGTGGTGGAAAGCTTGTGCAGTTACATGACATTGCAACAATCAGCAGAACCCTGGAAGAATGTCCCTAATTTGTCTACTTAAAATGACCTCTGAACCCTGAGCTAATGTTTGCTCATGTCCACACAAAATCCATCCCACAGATACAACCTGAGCCAGAGGAGAGGATTAAAGGTGTAATTATCAGAAGAATGCATGAGACTCATCCTGTCAGCACATTCACAACAATCAATCCATTGATACAACAATCGTGTTCCAACAACAAGTGGCCTTCGTCCGGCTTGCCCCACCTGCAGGGCAACCACTGTGCACTTAGCTTGCCTAATGAACGCTCGTCTGTAATTAGAGTGCGACATCTCTGAGATTAGGCCCGTCATAGCATTAATTACACAATTACGGAAGATGTAAGCTCGAACGGCCAGTGGAGGAGGAGGAGAAGGAGGTGCAAAGCGTGGGGCTTTTGAAACGCCTGTGAACTATGGACACCACTTGATTCATGATCCGGGGTTTGTGGAAATATCGCCTGTGCCGAGTTAATTTGTAAAGGGCAGCATATTCGGTCGAAGAAAATCAGCCTGACCTTTTCCTTACGCAGTTCGTGGGCTTTTCTCTCCTCGATGTTAAAACACTTTTTGTTTTGCTCTTCCATGTTTCTCTTAGTGCAGACGCATTATAATTGTGCCTCATGTTGTTTAGTTAATCGCGACTGATGTGTCTAAATTGCTAATTGTTGGATTTTTGGAAGAAGGATTTATCTTGTCCTATTTGCCTGAGATTCATCCCAAATCTTAGACGAGTTCTTTAAGGAGGGAAGCAGTGGTGTTTGTCTGTCCGCTTAAAATATGATTTTTGTACATGCTTAGAAATAAAGGAATTAGACTTCAAGGGTAACTTTTAATATGCATATCTCACCTGGAAATATTATTCTTGTACACCGTCATTGGGGCAGCCGTGGCCTAATGGTTAGAGAAGCGGGTTTGGGACCTAAAGGTCACCGGTGTGATTCTCGAACCAGCAGGAAAAATGTGTGGCGGGGGGGGAGTGAGCTGCACCTTCCGTTCCTCCACCTTCATGTCTGATGTGCCCTTGAGCAAGGCACCTAATCACTGTTTACATGTATATGTGTGCTCACTTTGGATGGGCTAAAAACAGAGGCAATAATTTCCTTTGCGGGATTAATACAGTATATCAAATATATATATATATGTATGTATGTATGTATGTTTATATATATAATGTATGTATGTTTATATATATAATGTATGTATGTTTATATATATAATGTATGTATGTTTATATATATATGTATGTATGTATGTATGTTTATTTATTTATTTATATATGTATATATATATATATATATATATATATATATATATGTATATATATATATATGTGTATGTTTATATGTATGTTTATATATATATATGTATGTGTATATATGTGTGTATATATATATATGTATATGTATATATGTGTATATATATATACATGTATATGTGTGTATATATATATATATGTATATGTGTATATGTTTATATATATATATGTTTATATATCATTGCTTAGGCTGCTGCCCCCTCAACCCGACCCCAGATCAAGTTGGAGAAGATGACATGACATGTTAGCAGGATTATTCAAAAAGTCATGCAGATTTTCATTAAATTTTCAGTAGACGTAAGGCTTTGGACAAGGACGATTTTGGAGTCTACTCTGGGATGGCACGGTGGCGTAGTGGTTAGCACATCCACCTCACAACAGGAGGCCCAGGCACAGGCGTTTTTGTGGGGAGCTTGCATGTCCTTATGCTTGCATGTGTTTCCTCCCACTGTCCAAAGACATGCCCATTATTCTAATTAGCTGTTCCATATTGCTCTGAGGTGTGAGTGTGAATGAGTGTGTGTGTCAGCCCTGTGATTGTCTGGTGAGCTGTTCAGTGTGTACCCCATCTTCGCTTAGTGTTGCCTGATATAGGCTCCAGCCTTCCCGTGACACTAATAAAGTAAGGACTGAACATGGGACAGATTTAATGTGTAGTCAGTGGCAGGGTGTGTATATACTCCAGCTTCCCCGCGACCCTAATAAAGCAGTTTGATGAGTGAGATAGGGAGTGGGTCTACTCTGGGTTATATATGATTTTGTTTCCATACATAGAATTTAAACAATAGAAAATAAAATAAGGGTTTGAAAATATTGGTCTCGAGGATATCTTATCCCAGTGTCCCAGACCAAACGGGGGATTTCAGGGCTTGGCAGAGGTATGTGCTCTCCGAGTGTTCTAAGTTTAAGGTATATATTTAGACCAGTGATGTGCCTTTTAAAGCATGATGCATATTAAAGGTACTAAAATGTGTCCCCTTAAAGGTGGAAACTACAGTGACGAGGAAAAGGTGCTTATATATCTGAGAGTGGCCAGTTTACAGAAGAACCTTGTGTTTCTTAGATCCGAACTCTCTTAGCCCCTCTCGAGGGTCTATAAAGGAAGTGAGAAAGGAAGAGGTGTGTGCTGAAGTGTCCATGCTCATTGCCATCTCCAGTATAGCACTCCTGTTTTATAATCAGATAGCATTGCAGAGAGTTAGGATGCACTGCTCTTTCCCAGCACACTCACGCACTCAGATCTTCTCCCTTATTCCCCTGTCTCCACTGTGAGTTTGTTACACACACTTCTTAAGCACTGATCTTATGGATAGCACAGTAAATCACAGCAGACTGTTGTGTAGGGAGGACGCTGGAGCTTCCCTCTCATTTGCGGCCCAGATTAGACGGTGGATGCGCTAGGAGTGGAACCACGGCAGTGCGGCTACGTGTGCTGTATTTATTGTATTTTATAGAGCTTGTAAAAGTGTAGTGATGAAAACATTTTCATGGGTTTTGGAAAGCAAAACTGCAAGTAGACAGGGATGTTTTACAGTGGTTTACAGATGTTTTCCACCTTCGCTGTTATATCTCATGGTGAGATCTATGGGGTTATATGTACAGTCTCCTGACTGAAACATTTTTTTTATCAGCAAAGAGTATCAGTGACCTTGCTAGATATTGATGATGGGATGCATGAAGAATGGTTATAAAAGCTTTGCCGAGGTGCTTTTAGCATGACAGGTTACACTAAGTCATGCTTAACTGGGTAAAATGTTTTCTTTAGCTAGCACTTTTGGGGAAATTTATTTTATTTTTATTTTTTTACAGGAGTGAAACCCTCATTGAAAACTCCAAGTAAGGCCTGAACATGTGACCAATTGTAATGTGTAGTCAGTGGCAGGGTGTCTATATACCAAGCAGGCCAGAAAAGAGAAACAAGAAACAAATAAACACCTAAAAACTCAGAAATCATAAACAGGGAAACTGTACTTATAAGCAGACGTCAACAATGAATGCTACCTCACAAATATGAGACAAAGGAACAGAAAAATTTAAAAAGACAACAATAATCAAGGGCTGAACTAAAAACAGCTGCACACAATAGGAAACATAATGTCTGAACTGGGGTGGGGACAGGACCAGAAAGCAAAAGAAATATGCAGTCGACAAAGGATAAATAAGGCTTATTACATCGGAAACTAGAGGGGCAATCATAGAGTGCAAGATACCTCTGCCAGGGACAAATAGATTATAGTGATAAGTGCATTGATTACCATGAAAAATCTGGCTAAGACTGCAGGTTTCATTATAACTTGGCATAGTTATAATGAAATGTCTCCCTCTAGTGGGTGCCTGATGGAGATGTGGAGGGGGGGGGGGGGGGGGGGGGGGGGGGGGGGGGGGGGGGGGGGGGGGGGG
>JBCNYH010000003.1:26787718-26814670 GCA_039654325.1 Tandanus tandanus
TGCCTGATTGAGCCAATTTCTCCTTTTCTCTCTCCCTTTTTTCTTTCCAGCTCTCCTGGCGGGGGGGTTTTTTTTTTTTTTTTTTTTTTTGCATGTCTTGCTTTGATGAGGGATTTCTTTTCGTCCAACTCTGATGTTCATGTTTGCTCATGTCTGTGCTGGCTAATCCAGAAGCGCTCTCACATCTGGTGGATTTCGTTCAGCCCCGCGGCCTTGCTGGCAAGGCGAGGGCTCATTAGTAGGGAAGCTGAGGACTCGACCGTCCTTGCTGTGTTTGATGTGTGTGAGGCAGAGAGGTTTTGTCTGGTAACTCTTTGAAGGCCCATCAGCTCAGTTCTCCCTTCGCTACAATGAGCAAATAAATACACCAAGGGGAGTGAGATCAATGGCGACCTACTAGTTCATCACACTGCAAGACAGCAATAAGGGTGTGTTTGTATTTGTGTTTGTTGGATGTGGATGTGTTCACGGTTGCTTCCCAAATCTCAAATGTCTCATCTCCCTGCTGCCTCGTGTGTGTGTGTGTGTGTGTGTGTGTGTGTGTGTGTGTGTGTGTGTGTGTGTGTGTGTGTGTGTGTGTGTGTGTTCCCCTAGCTTTATCCATCAGCAGACTCATAACTCTTGAATGAGCAGCATTTCACTCTCTCCAACTTCCATGCAGTCACCCTTCTGTCCATCACTCCAGTCCGGGTGGCTCTGGACCTCTCTCTGCCCTCCTGTTCACACCAGCTCAGGCTCACTGCTGTCTACAACTATCTCGTCAAACGCAAATAAGACTAGACTCCTTGACTGACCTTGGCGCATTGAGTTTTGCAACTGACGCTCGATTTCCCAGAAGTTAATTTTGTCGTCAATAGCAGTGGCAGCAATGAATTTGTAGTTCTGTTAATTTCTCAGACATTCTGGTCAGAGGGCATGAGCAGGCTGTCTCAGGTCATTTATCCTCGACCTTCCCTACTGTCCTTCAATGGTTAAAAGTTTCAACCTTTTATCTTAATAGCCTTAAATATATCAGAGAATTTTTCATTCCTTAACAGGAAGCAAATTATACGCCGCACGCCGACTCGACCTTTTAACAGAATACTCCTCTTTGAGAAAATATCTATTATCACTGAGATTTATAGTCCCAGATTTTTCATTCTATTTAGAGCTGAATTGTTGCTGTAAAAAAAAAAACAGGTCACACTCTGCTCGTGTTATCATACTCACTTATTTCCCGGACCACTTAATCCGCTTAGGGTTGTGGGGGATCCTATCTCAACTGACACTGGGCAAAGGTAGGATACACCCAGAATGTACACCCATTTTAGGGCAAACACGCACACAACCACTCACACTCACGTCCACACCTAGGGGACACTGAGCCTAATGGGCACGTCTTTGGACTGTGGGGAAAAAACTGCAGTACCCGGAGGAAACCCACGCAAGTACAGGGGGAACCCCTTCTAGACAAAAACGCCCGAGCCCGGGACTCAAAGCCAAGACTTTCTAACCGTGAGGAGGATGTGCTAACCAATATGACACTGCACCACCTTTTTTTATGAATCAAAAACCCATAATCACGTACAGTAAGAGTGTAACCTAAGCATATCCTAATCTGTGAAAGTACTGTACATGATTATGTAGGAGTTGGGATGAAAAATCAAAATGGAATATTTTTATGGGCCACACGGCCAATCGAAAATACAATCCAAAAACATTTAAAAAAATCAAACAGAGGTCAAGGCAGAATAGCAGTAATAAATCAAAGCCAGAGTAAGAAATCCAAAACATAGCAAAGGTCAGACGCATAAAGGAGCACAGAACACAGCTCAAACACAAGAGAGCGTGTCCATGAACTAAGTGTTCATATAGCAGGAAGGAGAAACATTCTGAGACATAATCCAGTAAGTAAATAACGGTACTTACAATCCAAGTACAGATTTACCAAATTGCTTATGATTTTGCGAATCATGAAACGATTGTTTGGACTACGCAGCTACGCATAATTACTTTTGACAAGCAATTAACGCCATATATTTTCTCAAGTGTAGTTTTTGTATTCGTTCTACTTAATGATCCATTGTGGTGTAATTTGCTGAGGTGTTTGTTTCTCAGTAGGTTTAGTCACAGATTGTCAGCTTTTCTTTGCAAAAAAAAAAAAAAGGAATTTTTGCAATGAATGCAAGGATGCTTAAAAGATATGAAGACAAAAAAAAACTTTGATGACGTTAATGAGAAGTTTGTACTTTTGCTCAAGCTAAAAAAATAATCCACCTTTATTCTTTGTAGATATTTATGATTTCCACGTTAATGCTGTCTCAGCCGTGCGTTTTCTGACTCCACATCGCCTTCTGTCTTCATCCTGCTGTTTTATTTCCTAATAAAACGAGTAAGGAGTTGACTAGTTGAGTCAGCATCATTTTCCTCCATGCTTCAACAGCTCTCCAGCTCCCACACACACATACTGTATATACATGTAGCAGATGTTTCATGTGTCCAGAGACAGAATGAGGTAAACGTGACAGTTATTTTTGTGTTAGCCTCCTTCCTGATCCCGTTTAGTGCTATAAACTCAGCGTGTGTGTGTGTGTGTGTGTGTGTGTGTTTTTTTTTTTTTCCTTTAGAAATCTATTCCAGAAGGTTATTATTGAACATAATGCTTTTAATGTAGTCTTTAACTCTTCAGGCTAATTTTTAGTCCTTCTTGATTTAAGTTGTATAATTTATAAGGCATTCATTCAGGTCAGGAGTGGCAATAATGAAATGAATAAGACAGTGGTGTGATAAGATGAGCGGGAGAGTCTGTTCTCGAGGAATCGTTTTAATGAGGGTGCTGCCGGCATGTAATTCAGTGGGTGGATAATTATAAACACAAAGAAAAAGATCCCTCTCTTTTCTCTCACTGTCTCAGATCACCTCGGCCCAGGCAGCCGTGTCCTGTCGGTGATTTATCCTGTAAATAGAAAAACGCGTACACCCTCTCCATGCTCCATGGCCCAGATGAGCCCGATACAGAGGCGCGTAGCCCCGGCCGGTTGCTTTCTTCTCACATAAAATGCAGCAATGAGTAAACAAGAGTTAGCAAACCGCCACGTGAAATGAATATTGTATACACATATTCCAGCTAAGTGTTGTTGTTTATGTCACGAATGGTGTTTATGGTCCTAGCTAGGCCTCTTAGTGCAGTTAAGTTTCCCAAAGTCCCACCCTGGCCATCAATCTTTAATCTCTCTTACTCTCCTTCTTTCTCTCTCTCTCTCTCTCTCTCTTTCTTTCTCTCGCTCTTTCTTTCAGTTTATGTGTTCTCTACTTATTCTTCAGCACTCAGCTCATGCTGCCTGCATTTTTTTCCCCTCCCTCTCTTCCTTCCGTGCTCACCTTCCCTCCTTCCAGATGGTGCATTTCACAACCTGCTAGGCACGATCAATCAAGCCCAGATGCAGACTGGGCTATTAAGGTCAGTAATGATCGTCCTTTGAGCGTTATGAGCCCGGCTCCTGTTGTAAAGCAATGCATCAAACTGCTTCCGCTGCCCGCTTTCGCCCGCCCCTTAACAAGCCGGCTTAAAATATCGGCCCGAGGATAGGAAATGAAAAGGGTACAACCTTATCTCTCCAAAGACAGGCCGGTGTAGCCCCGAGGTGTAATAAAACTACAGGACCCGGCCGTCGCCAAGAGTCATCTTTTTTATAAGCAATATCTTTCAAAGTTCAGCTAAGCGGTGGGCACCGGGCTCTGGATTGGACTGTAATGCATCACAGGGTGTCTGGTGTTCTTCTTCCAGGATCTCTCTGCTCCGCTTCTCCTCCTCTTCCACTTCCTCCACCTCTACCAGGGGACGTCTATTTATTACATCTGTGGCCAGCGCGGTCCTCCTCCAGTCTCCTGGGCTCTTGCTAAAACAATAGCAGGTCCACAGGGATGTCTTGTGGGTGTGAACGTGTGAGCGTGGGTGATTGCAATATCGTTCTTTTGTGTGCTGAAACCTGATATCGCATCTGTGCGAGCTTGGCTCTGTCTGTGTGCATTTGGCTCACTAACTTGGAGCACTTTGCATATGCATGTGAATGAGCATATGTGCACGTCCATATTTGTTTCTGCGACTCTGACATAGATGCACTCAAGCGGCCTACGCCTTTAAAGCCAGAAGGCCCTTGTCTCTCTCTCACACGTTCTCAGGTCCAGCATCAGCCTTAATTTATGATCCATTCTGCAAAAAGCCTCTTAGGCAGGCTGCAGCTGGAGGATAAATCTCAATCTCCCCCTGCTCTTATGCTCTTGTCCATCACCTTTTTTCCCTGATGTTTATGTTTGGATATAAACAGACCGTTATTAAGACACCATCATCAACCATAAGAGCACAAAGAGGCAGCAAGTCTCTTAATGAACAGACTAATTAATTAATTAGGGCTTTGAAAGCCCAGCCTACTCCTACATAAATAAAATATGGCTGTATCCCGGCGTGATGGTGCTGTTTATCTCCTGTCTGGAGGCCAGCTGGTGTGTACCTCACACCTTCGTCACTGCCATCAGGCCTACTAATGTTTACATGCCATCCATTGGCCATGCTCACAGCACTATATTTTATGTAGCGGCTTCCATATGCTTCTACCCCGATCTGATCTCTCTATATACAGTACCTAACAAAGTCAGGCGAGATGTGTAGGAGAGGGAAGGGGTATTTATGTGAAGTAAGTTATGGATACTGGATAGAACATGGGTTGCAATACCCATAATAAAAGTAACTGGAAAATAATCACACCACATATTTTTTTGTCCATTTTTAGTTACATGTAATGTGGAAGTTGTTTCCTGTTATTAATGATATTATAGCAACTATAAACATCATCCCCTTTTTGTCTTAAGTTCAATAAGACAAAAAAAGGGCAGCACGGTGGTGTAGTAGTTAGCAAGTCCACCTCACAGCAAGACGGCCTGGGTTCAAGTCCCGGTTTTGATGGTCTGGCGAGCTGTTCAGGGTGTACCCAGTCTTCTCCCAGTGAAGGCTCCAACCTCCCTGTGACCCTAATAGGATTAGGCAGTTCAGGAAATGAATGAGTGAGTAAGTGAAAACAAAAAAAATTTGCAGCTTGTCATGTTACAGCCAAACACAACAGACTTTTTTCTCATCTTCTTCCGCTTGATCCGGAGTCGGTTCGCGGGGGCAGCAACCTAAGCAGTGAGGTCCAGACGTCCCTCTCCCCAGCCACTTCCTCCAGCTTTTCCGGGGACACACAGAGGTGTTCCCAGACCAGCCGAGAGACTCAATCTCTCCAGCATGTTCTGGGTCGACCCCAGGGTCTCATCCCGGTTGGACATGCCCGAAACATCACACCAGGAAGGCGTTCAGGAGGCATTCTATTCAGACTGGCTCCTCTCAACACGGAGGAGCAAAGGTTCTACTCCAAGCTCCTCCCAGATGACTGAGCCTCTGAGGGATTACCCTATCTCTGAGGGAAAGCCCCGCCACCCTGCGAAGGAAGCTAATTTCAGCCACTTGTATTCGCGATCTTTTTTTCTGTGGTTGAAAACTTACTGCCATTAGAGACTTTTTCCTTTAATATTCAATAAACTTTTCCTTTAAAAAGGCTACAGGATTTTAAAATGAAGATTAAGACGATGATTAGAGGTGTCAGGTGGGCATCATAATTGTTGGAGATAAAGTCGGTCAACACTGTATTGGACTACTCAACATCCACCTCGCCTTTGGTGCAGAAGTGTTAATTATTACCCTAGTTGATACTTCTGCAAAACTTTGTCCTAGAGTTGTTCTGATGACCTTGGTAAGTTTAAGTTCATTGAGAAACTTGGGCACTTTTCAGGAACAGGTCTATTTATTATTATTTAAATCACATGGCACTTTAATTGCATATGGATAGACTTCATTCAACTAATTATGTGAATTCTGATGCCAAATAATTATAAACACACCCCCAACCACACACACATGCAAACACACACACACACTTATATAACTTCATTTTTTCTAGATACGTGACACAATCCCAATTAAGGCCGATATATTTCGATATATAAGTCATAGAAATACAAAATTTGGGGAAGTTAAAGGGGGTGAAAAACTCTTTATCTGTTGCCTTTTTAACCCCACATGCTACCCCCACCCCCACTTCCACCGTCACATAATGCAAGGGGATACAGTCATCAGTACGTCCATCTGTAATCATTTAAATTTTGGACCAGGACTCGGAAACGGAAAGATTTCTTCACCAAACTTGGAGGTTCCTTCGACTATGCAGTGTAGTGGTGCCTTATTTTGGGATTTCTGCAATTTATGTTTTTTGCCATACGGAGGCCAGGGGGATATGTCATCTCTTGATCACTCTTGTTTACACAGCCATCACTCAGTATTACTGTAAAGACCCCTTAATATGCTGGCTTTGGTTGTTTACACTGAACCAGACGAAGATGGCTCTGTGTGTGTGTTTTTACATAGCGAGCCATGATTCTGGAATCAGAAGCGTGGCATGTGACATAACAGAGCATTGGTTTCTAGTGTATGAATACCATACATTTTGGAAATATGAACACCCTAATAATATAGGTGCTGTTTTTAAAACAAAAATAGACCACAGGGGTCCAGACTCTCCCGCCGAAAGGACCATTTCATATTATGCCAATATAGAACAAGCATAGCAAGTTTGAAAGCCCTAGCTTCAGCGCGCGGCAAGTAAATGTCCTGAAACCAACGTGTGACAGACAGATGGACGGACGGACGGAAGGAAGGAAGGAACCCATTCCTATAGCTTCCAGTGGGCAGGAGCTAATAAAGGCAACTGAACTAAGTGTTCAGGTGCTTTTGCTAGCCTTGCAAATTTATACCTAGCATTTATGCTAAGCAGCATGCCTATGTGTTTTGAAAAAAGTTTAGGAGAAATTAAAGGGATGGGAAGCGATTCTATGCAGAAAGGTATGTGGACCTTGGACGCTGTAAACAGAGATGTTCAAATGTCCCTGCAATGCTGGATTTACCTTTTACACAGATGTCGATCCCGGCTTTGTCTATACAAGTACCAATCACTCTGTGCTCAAAGGCGTAACGGAAAAACACACCATTGCAGATGCTGACCTTTTACACAGAAGGGCGGAAAAAAGGCGTGACATTCGCACGTTGAAGAGGCTGCGTGAAGTACAGGTGCAGCGAGTGTGTGTGTGTGTGTGTGTGTGTGTGTGTGTGTGTGTGTGCAGGTATATTACAGTTCCATACAGGTGTTGGTGTGCATTACTGAGTACACACATCTACAAAGTGCACCACCTCAGGGCAATCACACGGACAGTTTCATGAAGGTGGTGTGTGC
This sequence comes from Tandanus tandanus, assembly GCA_039654325.1. Lineage (NCBI taxonomy): Eukaryota > Metazoa > Chordata > Actinopteri > Siluriformes > Plotosidae > Tandanus > Tandanus tandanus. The sequence goes on from JBCNYH010000003.1 coordinate 26,795,017, forward strand.
TGACTGAAGAGGAAGATAAAATCCAGGCTGAGGGGTCCGTAGTCCGGAATGCATTGCAGGTGAATACGTTCCACCAGATGGAAGGGATCTGTATGATGCTGCCGGCTGGACTTGTTTTCAATAAAGATATGAAACTCGCCAGTTGATATCTGGTAACACAATATGCTGCTAGCATTTCTGCAAGCCAGGTTTATAAATCATCCATCTGGCTGTCAGAGACGAAGTGTGAGCTGGACAGAGCTGAAATGATTTAAAGCAACCTTCTTTCAATCAACAAACCTGTTTAACATGTGTGAGTCATATAAAAATGTAAAAATAAAAACAAATTGAATGTTTCTCTCAAAAGGCCACTCTTCAAATAATATCTTCTCAGTGGTGGTAGAGATGGGTCAATAAATAGCGCGTGCTGCATTCGGTGCATGCACACCTGTATACATCCTCGGTATTTATGTATAGGAACATACTCACACGTTTATAATATAGGAAATGCACACACACCTACACTCTTCTCCCTGTGCGTTATGACATTCTCCACTCATGCTGGAACTCTGTGTACTTTCTGAGAAGTAAAAAGCTGCATGTTGTTTTGAGCACACTTGGCTCTTCTCTGAACCCTTTCTGAATTTCGACCCTGGAGGAACGTTTGCCCATTATTCTGCCCACGCAGATATGAAAATAGCCTTCATTTCACAAGCTGCACCTGACACAGGGACAGGACAGTGTGTGTGTGTGTGTGTGTGTTGGTTTGCAGGAGATATGGGTTGTGTGGGGGGGCAGGTGGATGGTGTAAGCGAGTACAGACTATACATACATAGACTATATATCCTCACCTGTGTGTGTGTGTGCTTGTGTGTGTGTTGGTTTGCGGGAGATGTGGGTTGTTGGGGAAAGGTGGATGTTGTCAGAGAGTACACACTATATAGACTATTTAGCCTCACCTGTGTGTGTGTGTGTGTGTGTGTGTGTGTGTGTGTGTGTGTTGAGGTAAAGTGCCTGTGGCTGGCCACTGCTCTGAACATTTTTTCTCATTCTGTTTAAAATGAAGACGTTTCTCCTAATGGAATGTTGGGCTAGCAGCAGGTGCTCCAGCCATCAGGCTCCTGAACTGGGACCAGAAGGTGTGTCTGTGTGTGTGTGTGTGTGTGTGTGTGTGTGTATGTGTGTGGGTGTTCGTCACAGATCACAGAACTGCATTAGAATGCTTCAAACAATAGCCATTCAAAGAACTTTTGAGGAATGCTTTGTCCAAGAGTGTAGTATGAATAAATATCTACAAAGAAGATCTGTATTTCTGCATTTATTTGCTTAGTTATTTTTTTGAGGCAAATAATAATTAATTAAAAAAAAAAAAAACAGAAAAAGGAAATGAAATAAAATAAAATAACAAATCTGAATTAGTTTTTATTTTTCTTTCTTTGTTACTGAACAAAAAAAAAACAACATTTGCTTATTACCTCTACCAGCGCGAGGTTTTGGTTAGGTATGTGTGTTTAGTAGCAGGATTACACAAAACAATATTTGTGATTACTCATGATTATCATGGTTATAAAATTATAATATTATTAAAATGTATTTTAATATTTTATGAATTTATAATTTTGTAACATTTTGAGACAGGACATAGGTTAAATAGAAAACCAGCAACATTTTAGTCCCAAACCCACTTCTATAACCATTAGGTCATGGGGCAGCCGTGGCCTAAAGGTTACAAAAGTGGGTTTGGGACTCAACGGTTTGATTCCTGAACCAGCTGGAAAAATGTGTGGGGGTGGGGGTGTTTCATTCCCCTTTACATAACAAACGCATAACGTGTGGAGTTTGCATATTCTCTCCATGCGTGGGTTTTTCCCATGTACTCCTGTTTCTCCCACAGTCCAAAGTCCATGCCCATTAGGCTAAATGGCTGTTCCAAATTGCCCCGAGGTTTGAGTGTGAGTGTGAATGGTTGTGTGCTTGTTGGCCTTGCGATGATTGGGCGAGTTGTTTAGGGTGTACCACTCCTTCACCCAGTGTCCAAAGATGGGATGTCCCAACATCTTATAGCACCATGTACACACATCTATACACCGTTTCACATTTCCTGGCAATTTAGGTTAATATGCATGTATATGTATTTGTGTGGTACAAGGAAGGAAACCAGAGAACCTGGAGGAAGCCAGCTTGGACACGGCCGAAAAATGAAAAATTTCACCCTGCCCGAGCTTAGAATCAACTGCGGCTCACTACCATGCTGAAATATATTCCATTTCTACATGACTATTTACATTTAGAGCTATTCAAATAACTGCATAGCATGCAGACACACTCTCACACTCTCAACACATGTCCTGGGCTGCTTAGTTGGATAGAAGGCGAAGTGTTTTATCCACTAATACAACACACCAGTAATGCCAACACTAATCCATCACTCTCCTTATTTCACACACACATACACACACCTATACCACATACACACCGACCCTACTCTCTCAGCATCTCTTCCACTGCATGTCCTAAATGGATTCCCGGTTCACTTATCACAACACCGTGCTCTCATCCTGTCTTTTTCTTCACCCTCTTCTCTCACCGGACTCGCTCCTTTACTTGGTTCTTGAGTGGCAAGGTGACATTGTGTGTCATATCAGCATTCCATGGCAGTCCCCTTCCCTCTCGAGAGTAATTATTTTTTTCAGAGTGAAAGGTTCAATTTGCTATAAAAGAACAAGAGCCCCAGGTACAGGGAGGGAGCACGAGCGGGAAGGAGAGTGTGAGTGGTAAAGAAACAGATGGAAGATGGAAGTAGGTGATAGAGAGAGAAAGAGAGAGAGTCAAAGGTGGAGTCTTGAGGCTGATCTTAGCTGAGCAATCTCAGTAGTTTAGGCAGGCTGGTCTTGTTGGTGAGCCTGCAGGGAGGCAGCGTGCTTTGGTTTCTTCTCCAGGAGTCATTACGCCACCTTTCTCCCTCTCTCTCTCTCTCTCTCTCCCTCTCTCTCTCTTTCTTTCTCTTGCTCTCTAACACTGGGCTGGGCCAGAGACTGTAAGGAAAAACTGCGAGAAGGGGAATTTTTCAGACGTAGCCCAATGACCCAAAAATGCTCTTCTGGCAGAGAGCAGCTGCATCTATGGAATACTACACAACTATATGTATCCTTAAGCCAGAATTATGATCAAGCTGGTGCTTGCAGTGGCGAAGTGTTTACTCAAACTTCACCTATTCACCTGTCCCTGGTCTCAGCATACACCGTTCAGCCGTAATGTTAAAACCACTGACAGTTGACAGGAATAACACTGATTATCATGTTACAGTGGCACCTCTCAAGGGCCAGGATATATTTTGTTTTGGGGCAAGCGTAAGGATCGGAGTGACTTTGTCAAGGGCTAAACGTGATGCTAGATGTCTAGGTCAGAGCATCTCCAAAATGACAGGTCTTCTGGAGTGTTCCCGTTATGCAGTGGTTAGTACCTAAAAAATATCTCCAAGGAAGGTCAACCAGTGAACCAGAGATTGGGTCATGAGCACCCAAGACTCATTGATGCGTGCAGGGAGTGAAGGCGAGCCGGTTTTGTCTGATCCCACAGAAGAGCTACTGTAGCGCAAATTACTAAAAAAAAAAGTAAATGCTGGGAATAGTAGAAAGGTGTCTGAACACACAGTGCATCACAGTTTGTAACGAAGCTAGAGACCAGTCAGGGTGCTCATGCTGACCTCTGCCTAGGGAAGTAAAATAGTGTGAAAAGCTCTCTGTGCAGAATGGCGTGTTAAATCACATGCATTGGATAAAAACATGTCACAATAACAAAGGTATACTGCAGTTTGCTAGAGCTTGAAAAACATTCACGGCATTTATGATATTTGAATGTTTTATATGTATGTATATTTTAACAAGCTTGGCACAGTGGTGTTCAGAAAATGAATGAATGAATATTTTATATTTCGCCCGTCGATGGCCTGGTGAGCTGTCCAGGGTGTACTCTGTCCTCGCCCTCAGATGGGCGCCAGCCTCCCCGTGACCCTAGTTAGGATTAAGCGGTTCAGAAAATGAATGAATTTTATTTTTTTTCCACAGTGGTAAAAAGTTAAATATCCATAATGAACATCATGAGACAAAAAGATGCTACACTGCATTTTTTAAAACTGTTTCAAATGTTTTCATACCTATAATTACCTCAGTCATTCACTCACTCATTTGCCAAACCGCTTAATCCTACTACTAGGGTCTCTGGGAGGCTGAAGCCTAACCCAGCCAACTCTGGGCGTGGGCAAGATACACACTGAGTAGCTTGCCAGACCACTGCAGAGCAACACACACAACCACTAACACTTATACCAACAACCAATTAACATAATGTGCATGTCTTTGGACTGTGGGAGGAAACCAGGGTACCTGAAAGAAGCCCACGCAAGCACAGAGAGAACAACTCCGCACAGAAACACCCAAGGCCAGGACTTGAACCTAAGGCCTTCTAGCTGTGAGGCAGACGTGCTAATCACTACACCACCCATCTCATCCATTATTATCTCTTCACGTCTGATCTTTATATAAATCGTGCTGCCCCTGTAGTTACCTAATAAAGTAAATTCAGTGTACTTCAATCTACATAATTATATTTTATGGCTCTCTGCTTTGTATTTAAGGCATTTTTCATATTATACCTGTAGGAAGAAAAATATAACTTTATAGTGCAGTATTTTCCTGATGGTGAAACGAAGCACACTTCAAGTGTCTAGTCTTGAGTCGACTGAAAGACTAAGGGTATAATTTTGAAAATGTTCGGTCTCTCTCTGAAAGGGCTTTGGGGGAGAAGTGCATTTTGTTTATTGTCATGGTACAGGGATTCACTGCGTATATGCCAGTACATATGGCCCCTCAGCCTGACTCAGTGGTATTATTTGTAGAATTATGCTGACAGACAATATAATGTGTGTCCATGTGTTTCTGTGTGACTGTTTATATGGAGGTATGGATATGTTTATTCATGATTTGTTTCCACTTCGACAGTAGAAATTCCTGTGAAAAATTGTCACCCTGTCTCCCTCACAGGTCATCTGTGGCAGTGTCTCAGGAACCTGTGTGTGTGTGTGTGTGTGTGTGTCGGGTGTGTGTGTGTGTGTGCGTGTGCATATGTGTGTATGAATTATTCTGCAGCAGCTCAGAGGAATACAGGGGCTGCAGCCTGTTGTACTTCTCACCCTGCAAATAGATTGGCAGGCTTCACAGGCCTCTCTTACACATCACACACCGAACCTCTTGAGCTCACAGGCTCAGTGCACCGTTCAGCAGCTTCAGCATAATGTGCTCGAGAGAACTCTCGCCTTGCTTCCAGCACTACTGTATATTTTGTCACATTGCATTAGTACAGATGCAAGCGTTCACCGACATGCCTTTTTTTTTTTTTTTGTGAAGAACGCTCACTTCCAGAAACGTTGTCACACACAATCACTAGCTGTTTCAGTTAGAGTTGCTCAATAGTACAGTAGTGCAGGCTTTAGGGTTGCTGCATATTGTTTCAGTACATGTGATATTTCAGTATTGGTCCGAATGCTCAGTACACTCTTAAGGCAGATTTTGGGCTTGTATTTGCAGATTTATATTTACATTAGAGAATTATTTCTGATCCTTAGCTCAATTGCACATTTTCATTGTTACAGTGTGTTTTTATTGTCTTTGTTCTTCAAGTATGTGCACTATAAAGGTGACCTTATTATGATACGTGATTCTGCTTTATATATCAATAAATGCAGTAACCATTTTCCCATCAACATAAAAGTAGAAACAGGATGTAATATGACAAGCTGAACCAATCAGGTTACTCGGCACATAGCCTCGAGCCTTGTGGATAGCATCCACAATTGATGTGAACCGTACCACGCTTTGATTGAAACAGTCCACGCCAGATTGCTGATCATAACAAATTCGGAGATCCAGCAGCAGGGATTTTTTATTTTTTTTCAATTCAGAATTTATGGTTCCTGCTCATGTATTAGAACCGCTGAACTAGACCTGACCCAAATGCGGTAATGTGCTCATTTGGGACAGATTTCACTGTCCGGCTTTATTTTCCCAAAGATTAAATGTGTACATTATCCACTGATCAAGCACAAAGCAGCACTTATTTCTCTCCTGTCCTTTTGTTCTTTCCCATTCTTTTTTTATTTCCTTAAGAGCAGAGCCAGTGAAAACAACCTGAAGTAAATTATTCAAAAGGGCATTAAAATGAACACAGAGGCTGGAGGAGCAATTTGCATAGCCTGTTGCGAGAGAGAGAGAGAGAGAGAGACAGAGAGGGAATGCATTGTTTAGTCCTTGCTGTCTGCTTACTGGGCATTGTTGCTAATGTGTCCTCACTTCAAAGCTCTTCTTGTTACCGGCTATTTAAATTGCAAATCTTACATTTGGCGAACTATAATATCTCATCTTCCTCCAGCAATTACCCTCCTCCCACCATCAGATAAAGAAATGCTAGCTCCTAATAAGCATCCACTATGGGGGGCTAATGGCTTCCCCGAGCTCTTTTAATTTCATTCATACTTTTACATAAGAAATTAATAATTAATTGGCAGTAAACAAGCATTTAAGATGCTTACCACACTGTGGTCAGCTAATTGGCTCATTAAATGTACCATTAGGTGGGAGAGGGGCTGTCGACAGGCCCGGCAGGACCCACTCAGTGCAGTGCGTACAGGGAGCATTGATCATCCCCAAGCACTGCCAACCTGATTAAAGACCAATAAAGTCCCACTACTGCTTGGCATCTCTCAGAAGTGCGCCCCAGCCACCTCCAAACTTGATTTGGAGTGCAGACGACCAGCCTGGTGTTAGACTTAATAAGCTTTGAATGGAGGAAGTTGCCCTTTTTACGAGCTTTATGTTGCGGTGTTAAATGGCAAATATACTTCACTGCCCACAGACAGACTTGCGGTTAAGTCTTGAACTATTGATGGATTGCAGGTAAATCTGACCTATATACAGGGAGGGATTACCAACCAGAACTATTTGGGGTGTGCCCAGGGACCCTGATCATTAGTCGGCCTTTAATGAGAATGGATTTCTTATTCGACTGAATTATTAGACTGACCTTTATGCTGAGTCACACACACCTATTAACAGGGAGTTAAAACACAAACCAATGAATAGATAGGCAAAGCAACAGATATTAATCTGGAAATGTTACTGATGTGTGGATGAGTGTTCAGTTACGTCCTAACTGGAGCTAGATTAGCATTCATTTTTCCAATTGTGTCAAATTAACAACGCCAAAGAAGACTCAACGAGCTGTCACTGTTGTTCAGTGAGTCCAGGTTTAAAAATAATAACAAGCTGGTCTGTAATTATTTAGTGAAATAATTTGTATGGAGGAAATAGATGAAATGAGAAATAAGGAAAAAAGTCTTCTGCTTAGCACATTGGCTACTTATATACTCAGAATGGATGTGCAGTATCGTAAAGTACACCTTTTTTTATTGTTGTTTAGTCGGTTGTTTTGTTGGCTGGTTGGTTGGTTATATGGTTGCTTGGTCGGTCAGTGGTTGGCTGGTTGGTTGTTTAAATATTGTCCTTCTTTTAAATTTTTTTTTTCTTTTTTCTTTCTTTCTTTTTTTTGCATTGAGAGGGAAGTGGGCCTCTGTACATGTTCCTGTCCAATGGCCTAGGACTAATCCATCCCTGCGTATATACATCTATTTCGGTATTTGGAGATATGCTGTAGTAGTGAGATGAGTGATAATAAACTGATAATCCACTACACAATCTTCTTGTGCTTCATTTACACACACTGAATTTGATAATGAAATTTGTACATTTGGCGTTGCAGATACTGGAATAGTCATCTCACAGTTTCAAGATGCCAGTTTATATTCTGAGCTTGTACTGTTCTGTGTAGAGGTTCACATGATCTCCACGTGTTTGGTGTCTTTCCACTATCCAAAAAAAAATGTAGGTAGTCGGACTTTAATTAACCTGAATTTGTATATACTACACAGGAACCTCACAATCTGATTGGCCCGCTATCTGGGGAACAAAAATCATTATCCCAAGAGGCATCCACCTTGTGTTCGGTGCATAATTTTTCATTTAATTGTTCCTGGGAATTTTAGAGTAAACAGTAAATTGAATTGTCTGCCCACCAAAAGTTTTCAGTAAAGGCTGTTGGGCTACTTGTAGCAATATCATAATGTTTTTATGCTTACTGTAGTGTAGTATAAGGGTTCAAAGAAAAAAAGATGTTTGTATGAGCTTTAAGTACTGACATTTTTCTTAAGTGCTCACACAGATTGTATAACAAAACCCAATTTTCCCCAGTAATATATCACAATCATATGGATGCATCATTAATGATAAAATATTTTTTATAGATTCACAAGAGAAGCAAAAAAGCAAAGAGTGCCATCAGGAAAGCAAATATTAGCCAGAAACTAAGACTGGATATAAATCTTAAAAAGAAAATACTGTAAAAGAATTAGGAAAATGGCTGCAGTGGTGATAAATTCTGGAAACAGGCAACTGATGGTGGACGTGATAAGTGATTCTGCCTGGCCGATATAACTAAAACAATTTTTCAGTCGTTTTGAGAGAAATGATTTGTCACCTGAGTGTGTATGGTTTACAGGACATTAAGGACCAGCTGCTTCTCATCTACTTAAAAGCCAGGATGGGTTTCATCTGCACATCTGCAAATTTATCCTGTGGACAAAATGGTCCAATATATTGTATTCCACAACCCTAAAGCAATTGTTTTATTTCTAAATGGATATATTAAGCTTCTGTGCTAATTAAACTTCTCAAACCTTTCTGTTGATTTTAATGTAGGTACTGAATCATTTACAGTAGTAACTGAAAAATTAGCATAAAGATGAATGAATAATAAGAAGGATGTGTAAAGGGTTAAATGTTCTTACAGTGGATTGTTATGGATTTAAGGAACAGTCTGATGGAAATAGTAGTGATTCTCTGTAAGGAGGTACAAACTGTAAACCAGCCAATGTATACAAGACCAATTTGTGATGATCAGCAGAAATTTGAGCTAAATGCAGAAACTTATTTAAAAAGCACACAAGCAGCAATACTTTCTGAGGAAATTCATTCACTGTCAGTAATACCATCCAAAACTTCTCCAAAGCCTCTATAATTATTTTATAGAAAATTCTCTGTGTCTGGTTTTCTTCATCTTTTGCTGGTTTGCGATTCTTATTGTTAAAAATAGAAACCACCTCCAAACTTCAGTAAAACCTTTGTTTCAGGCTTACAGAAGGGTCCTTTAAAACCTTTGCCTACTCCTCGCTATGAATTGGAGCTCGAGGTAGAAACATGTAGTCCCAACAGTTTTTTAAAAATAATTTTCACCCCAATTTGGTTACCTGCCAGTTCTCACCCACCAGCCATCTCCCCCATTACACAACAGATACCACCCAGGGAGGGTGAATGCTGAAACATGTTTCAGCTCAGACATGTGAAGCAAGCCACTTGCATCTTTTTGAAAGCTTCTTACCTCATGCTGCTTAAAAGGGCGATGTAACATACACAGAGGAAAGCCCTTTGTGAACCTCTTGAATGCATGATCTTACTGCGTCTGTGCATAGCCAGTGTTGTTGTGGTTGACGGAGGAAAGAAAGTACATCATCCGTCACACACAGAGAACATGGCCATTTTATCTGCTCTTGTTCCAGACATGATAATGGTAGTGTCACGATTCAAACTTGTGATTTTCCAACGTTAGCTCGAACACTTTGCTGTTGCACAAATTGGGAATGGCTCCAGAGATATTTTTAATTGGCTATTGGACACTTATTCACCATTGGTTACCCCACTTAAAATGTTTTCATTAGCTATTTTTTATTCACTGTAGGTGGATGACATTGGTTGATATGAGAATATGGAAATGATCTTTCAGGCAACTTCCTGCGTATTTCCAATTGTATTTTATACATAAAAAGCAAACAGAACGAACAAGAACGTTCAGAGAGCGCAAACCTCTCTTTTACCTTTATCCCTCTCTTGGAAATAGTTACTGGTAAGAGATTGGCTGCTACAACATATCAAGTACTATTTTCCAGTCTTATCTGCTTCAACCAATCACACACGTATTCTTGAGTAACGTCTTCCAATATCAAATGTAATTCCACCCCAAACTCTACACTGCTGCATAGACCCTCTCTTTAGAGAGCATACAAGGATAGGGATTCCTTTGGTTAACTTTTGATTATCAGTTTCTTGTGATTGTTGGTGCATGTAGACTAGACAACGATGGAGAGAAAGCTAAAAGACAGTGCAGAAAATCAAAAGATAAGAAAAGCTTTTCTGCCAGATGCACCAAGGTGTTAAAAATAAATAAACTTTTCTACAGCTGGCTGATGGTTGTGATGATGCAGAGTCAAGAAAACAGGTACCCAGAGGGAGAGCCGAGCTAAATAAACATAAGGTGCAGGGTTAGCAAGTTGGAGGTCTAAGTATTCCCTTATATCAATCTTTAGTTTGAACTGGTGTGTGTTGTGCAAAAAAAAATCCTTCACTTTTATTGTTTGGTCTCTTATAAAATGTGCTTAAATAAAACATTGACCTGGTGAGAGATGCCCATCTGGAAGTAGTCCTGTTTCCAAGTAGTGCATAGTGCTTCATTTTCATCAGGGCGATGGTGGCTCAGTGTGTAGTTTGGGTTACTAATCAGAAGGTGTAATTTTCTACCCTGTCACTGTCACTTGAGAAAGGGCCTTGACACTCAGGGCTGCCCTTACTTACCGCGCATGTTTATGTATTCACATAAATACACGTGGTTCAGACGCTACCATCAGCAGGACCATTTGACAAGTCCAATATTTAAAAAGTGACCTTGAAACAAGGTCAAGGTGACCCATATACGACCCCATTCTATTCGCTCCCAAGAGGACCCCATACACTAAATTTGGGGATCCTATGCCATTTCGTTTCAAGTTTATCGCATTAACAAGTCGGACGGACAGACGGACGGAACTTATTCTATAGCTCCCACTCTGCTGACTTTTGGTAGTGGCGGGAGCTAAAAAAAATATGAACAGGCTTTGTAGAGCTAGTGTTAACTGATTAAATCTAATTTTGAAGCCTGCATTAAAATCATTTACCAGCATGAAAGGCTTTATTGTTTATGGATATATTTTCTTTACTTCCATTAGCATAGCTCTTATAATTCTAATCGATTCACATATAGATACACAAATATGGAGACCACTAAAGATTTTTGCTCACTGTCTGTCTCTGGGTTAGGATGAAGTGCATGCTGTTATGGAGGATAGTATTTGTACACTTCATCTCTAATTTAAACGTCTGCGTCTATTTTTTTTTAGCTAGAGCTAAGAGGTAAGGACTATAAATCAGACATACTCTTTTATTTACATTTATCTGTGTGTCTCTAGCCTGTCCTGCACCACTAAAATAACTATCTGCAGAACACAATCAATAAACAAAAAGGAGTGAACCTTAGGATTAAGCGGTTCAGAAAAGGAAATGAATGAATAAACTTTTTTTTTTGGAAGATGGTTTGTGAGCAGGCAGGTTTAGGTCTCTGACTTGCTAATGCTGTACAGGCGGCGGCCACCTCTCGTGTCACTGCTGGCTTTAAAAGGTAAAAAGCGCTTCAGGAGTATAACTCTGCCTCTGAAATATTCAAGAGACCCCAAAAATAAAGATCCGCAAGAGCTTTGAACTTGGGCAGGCAGAGAGGCAAGGAGAAGAGGAGAAGGGAGGAAGTGGAGTCATAGTTGGCTCTGAGAGAGAGAGAGAGAGAGAGAGAGAGATACAATATCTTTGTTTGAACATTGCTTTGTAGTGTCTCCTTTCTTTTCTATCCTATCTGAACACAGAGCTGTGATACCACCTGAAAAATTCTTCTTATGGCAGGTCAAGTTTTTGCATCATCTAAATAGTTGCCAAAATGGGTGGAGGTATACAGAAATAGGAGACATGGGTCTGGAAAATTGTATAACCTCCTAACCTTCAAGAAGAGCAATGGTACCTTATTCCAGCTTGATTTAGTGTATGTATCTTGGCAACACTGGGATATGTAACTTCTGTCTCAAACTGTTGTAGGATAGTGAATTAGGAAACTTTGTAGGCATTATGGGGGCCACGGGGATGCTGGCGCCCATCTCAGCTGACTTTGGGCGAGGGCAGAGTACACCCTGGACAGCTCACCAGGCCATCGCAGGGCAGAAACACGCTGACGGCAACCCAGTGGCCTCCTCTTTACGAATGACAGCAATGGTTCTTTTACATTCCTCTCACCACAGACAGTGAGAGACATGGCTGGCCTTTGATAACCCAGTTAGCTGCACTGGGGAGACAGCAGTGACTACTTGGTGACAGTGGGGCTTGAACCCCCAACCTTCGGATCAGTAAGCCAGCACCCTACCACCAGGCCACCACTGCCCCATCTATTTATCTATTTGTCTATCCATTTATTGATTGATTGATTGATTGGATTGGACTTAGGCTAATTTTTGGTCCAGACTGAAGCCTGAAATAAAGAAATAGCCAGATTAATTGCATTGCAGTTTTGCAAATCTGTTTTGTTTTCTAGATTATTTGTCAAAGCATACATACCATAAGTTCTCACACACTCACTGACTTACTCACCAAACCTCTTAATCCTACTATTGTCAGGTTTGGAGGCTGGCGCCTATCTCAGCTGACACTGGGCGAAGACAGGGTACACCCTAAACAGACCGTTGCAGGGCCAACACACACACACACAACCATTCACACTCTCACACACAGCTAGGGGTCATCTGGAACAGCCAATTAACCTAATGTGCATTTCTTTAGACTATGTAAGGGAACCAGAGTACCCGGAGGAAACCCATGCAAGCACGGGGAGAACATGCAAACCCCGCACAGAAACACCCAAGTCCAGGACTCGAACCCAAAATCTTCTTGCTGTGAGGCGTACCCGACCACCAAGCAATTCTATATTATAAATTGATAACACTAATTAATAATAAAAGAATTGTTAGAAATTGCCTCTTTAAAGACGGTTGCATGCTTGTTCATAGGTGTGATCTACAGAGAGAGAGTGTGGATGGATAAAAAGCTGCTCATGTGCGTGTTCTCAGTTCATTCACATAAATACTGCAGAGTAAAATCGTAAACATTGACCCTCAGCTCCCATAAATCCACAGCTAACCCTCACGTGTCAGTGCAACAGACCTCCTGTCCGCGTACATATAGACCCTTCACCCCATAAAGGCTTTTAGACATGCTGCTCAAATGAGCACCTGTAGTGACATCTAGAATACATGTTTTTGACAAAAAGGTCCTGGGATACAGGGTCTGGTGTGTTAAACTGTGTATAGGTTCCAGCATACGGATGGTATGAGGAAAGTAGTTTGTATGTGAACAGACCAGCATTGTTGAATGCATTCAATGCTTTAATAGAATTTTAGTATTATTTATTTTGCTTTTACCCCTGCACTTGCTGCTCAGCGCTCTCCTCTTATCAGCCCTCTGTACTCCTCTTTCACTCGTGTGCTCTCTCCTACCTGGTTCACCTCTGGCCCGGGAACTGATCTCATCTGCTGCTCGAGCAGGTGCTGCACAGAGATAGAAAGAGCTGAGAGAGAAAGAGAGAGACGGGGGGTGGGGGGGAGGGCAGGGTTTTCTGACTAATAACTGTAGCTCCTCATCTCCTTCACATCTGCAGACGTGGCTTCACACACACACACACACACACACAGCCTACTCAAAAAACACTATAGCTGATATGCACAGAAAAATGCTGAGGATCAGGGCAGGTAGAGCAAGCACACAGACCCTCACAGCACACAGAAAACAGAAAGTGTGGAAACACACGCACCAACACACCCACTCAGTCATTTTCTGCCTGCTGAGCTGTGATATGGAGGCAAGGTGAGGCAGTGAGCCACAGCGAGGGCTGATGGGAGGGGTGCAGGTGAAGGTGGAGTGGGACAAAAGCCCAAACACAGCTGATGGCCAGCAGGATTATTCAAGGCTCCGTGGCACCAACGCAGCAGCATTGTTAATCAGAGAGAAGCTTGTAACCGGATTTTATGCTGATTTTCTATACAAGGAAATTGTTTAAGAGGGCTCGACCCTCATTACAATGAATTTAATGCTAATCCAAATGACCTTCAGTAAAGCATTTAATATACCTGGATACTGTATTCATTGAGCCTGGGACTTCATTTACACCACCTCCCATAAATTTAATAGTCAACATCACAATGCTATGAAATACTACTACTGCTAATGATAATCATCATCATCACCACCGAACCACTTAATCCTACTAGGGTCACGGGGAGGCTGAAGCTTATCTCAGCCAAAACTGGGCGAAGGCGGGGTACACCCTGAACAGCTCACCAGACCATTGCAGGGCAAACACACACACATATGACCATTCACACCTACACTCATACCTAGGGGCAATTTGGAACAGCCAATTAGCCTAATGTGCATGTCTTTGGACTTTGGGTGGAAACCAGGGTACTTTGAGGAAACCCACACATGCACGGGGAGAAAATGCATACTCTACACAGAATCTAGCCCAGAGATTTATTTATTTTTTTTTTTACAAAAATAATTCATCATATTTCAGCATACAAAGCTGGACTCTGCGGTTTTGAAAGGCCACTTGCCGGGACGTCATTTAATTTATCCTTCTTTCACTCTCCTCGCACATCTGCACTCTTCCTTAACTTTTCTCTCGTCTCACCGCCTCCCGCTGTCCACTCGTCTGCAGATCAGAAGGATATAAGGATTAACGGATCAGTACCCAATTTCCTTTCAGTCCGCAAGGCCATAATCACGTCATCCAACACCTGACAAGCGGGATAAATTCCATTAGCTTTTATTAGCAGTAATTATCGCCGGCTCTCACCCCATACCGTTCTTCCCTGGCACCTCGGTTTTTTCCCCCAGATCTTTGCTTCACTCTATTTTTTCCCGTCTTTTTCTCTTTTCGTCTATTTCACCTGCTGTGATGCTCATTCAGCACTTACTGCTGCCTCTTGCATGACTTTTATTATCACGTCTGTCACAGTGTAACCAGCTTTTTTCTTCCACAACTCACACACACACACACACACACACACACAAATATGAAACACAAACATTAACATACACAGAGCACAGAAATGAGACAAAAGAGTCCTGCTAGGGTGCTTCGTGTCCTTTTATCATTCTCTGTCTGCGTTTCTGTGCAAGTCAGCACTGGTTTTATTGGCCATTATGGAGCGCAGGAGCAGTCTGGGCTGGGCTGCTGAGGGCTGCGGTACTGTAGCGATTCGTGACGTGCCGACGGCTTAGAGTTTGATTCCCTCTGTTCTGTTTATGAACACATTTGGTGTAATTACACAATTAGTCTTTATCACCCACCTGCGGTTGTCGAGATCTGCTACAGCTCCGTGTTTCACAACAAACATACTAATTTTGCTTTGCTTTATGAGAGCATTGCTTGCTCGTGGGGCTGCACACACACACACACACACACACACACACACACATGCACACACTTTTAATCATGGGCTGTTTGTTTCATTCTGCTTGTCCTTTTGTGTCACGTTTTTTTTTTTTATCCACAGCCTTTGTTTGGGTTCAACATCTGTTCCGTCAGACATTATTCACCCACACAGGCATTTCTGTGCTTCAGCTGCCTTTGACCTCGTTGTGACCTTAGTACAGAATGTTTTGGGCTATTCTGTATTTCGCTTCTCTCACTTTTAATACAGCTAATAAGAAAAGGAGCGTCTCCATTTCTATGACGAACACAGCCAGCTTGTCCTCTTGATTCATTCTGCGTAGGGAATGAAACGAGACGAAATGAAAGGAATCCCACGTTACTCCGACCTTTTATCACAAGACGAAAAACATCGCAGTTCACACTTCACGTGCGCTCGTTGATTGGTATGGCGAAGAGAAAAAAGCCTTTTGTGTGAATAAATAGCATGCGCCTCCAACTCCATTTCCAAGAACATGAAATTCAATCTGCGCCTTCAATCTGGATCGAGCTGTCATTTCTCATGACCGTTAGAGCAGTCAGTGATATCGTATTCACTGTTCCCTGTGTCAATTTATGTTTTACAGTATTTACACATAAATAGTGTTAAATGTATTTCAGCTGTTTGAAGACGCCATTAAATTTCCAGGCTTTGTGGTGGTGTTGTTTTTGTTGCAGGTTTCATTCCCATCTGTTCCTTTACGTTTGTTATCCCAGCGCTGTCACTCAATGGTATCCTGCACACTGGCTAAAGTCGTATAAATAGAAACACTAAGTAAAGCTGCACAAATGGTGGGATGGAAACGTTCACTGTGTCGTGAGTGACATTTCGAGCGGGCATTAACGTGGCCAGCGTCCTGTGTGTAATAGGCCCCCTGCCTGCTGTTGGCAGTGTGTAAAGCTGCACCCACTGGGCACAAGAGGCTGTGGCGGAGCAACAGAAGTACACACACACTCTCACACACTCACTCACTCTCTCACACACACACACACACAATGTGACAAACATGCAGCAACTCCAGCAGTGAGACATTTTACTGACTGTCAGGCCACACAGCCCAAACAAACACACCCCCGTAATGAGGGCCGAGGCTGCGGGGTAAAGCGGGTCAGCGTCTAGTGGAGAGGGAGGGGCAGGGGACCATGCCAACTCTGACACACAGCTGATCCTACAACCTGCTGTCACTATAACATTCACGAGTATCCAAATGCAGAGAGTTTGCATCTGTGTGTGTGTGTGTGTGTGTGTGTGTGTGTGTGTGTGTGTGTGTGTGTGTGTGTGTGTGTGTGTGTGTGTGTTTCCCAGTGAGAGGACAGCTAGTTAGAGTCACTGGTGGGTGGATGTTAATGATGCTGGAGGGCTCTACTCCTGTGGGACAGATATAGAAGAGAGCATTACCCTGATGGGAGAGAACATCATTCCCTCTGCCTCGCTTGCACATCTGTCTTTGCTTCTGTCTCTCCCATTTTCTCTTTCCTGCCTTCATTTATTTTATTTCTCTATTTTTTGCACTTTGGGACCTATTAGAAAGTGTTACATAGCAAAGCACACTTGTTTATTATGTAGTAGCGAGGTTCACTTCTGACATGGGACCTGATTTTGTACATGTTTTATCATACAAGTATTAGGTTGTACATATGGATTAGGCTCCATCTAAGCTAATTGATAAGAGCAGTGGACATTGATTAAGTATATTAATTTCCACGACTTTATTGATTTTTTTTTCCCAATGCAAGTCTGACGTTTGGTTCCTGAAAGTCTTAAAATAGAAGCAGCCTGAAATACAGAATCCTGTATTCAGCAAAATGTGTTGCATTTTCTCTTGCCTTTTTATTTTTGCATACATATTGGATTCTGTCTGTATCATTTTATCTGTAACATGAGGTAAATGAAACCACCTTTCATGCTTACAGTGTGAATAAACTGGAACTTTCACTCGGGAGAGCCATAACTTAAACTTGATCATTAACTAATAGTATGTCTGATTTGACTACACTGATCTGTAAAGGAGCGAACTCTTGTTACAGTGATCTAAAAAAGATCCAACAAGGTGGAAGTGCTAAGTGTGTGGGAATAAAATTTGCAAGAAATTTTCTATAACTTTCTTGATCACTTGAAATTATTCCATATAAAGAGGCAGCAGGGTATCAGTCATTGGGGAGAGTAGATTAAATGTTTACATATACTCTCACTCACCCTCTCACTCAGTCACTTACTCATTTGCTGAACGCCTTAATCCTATTAGGGTTGGGGGAGGCTGGTGCCTATTTCAGCTGATAATGGCGGGATACACCCTGAACAGCTTACCAGACCATCACAGTCACACTCACATCCACACCTAGGGGCAAATTAAAACAGCCAATTATCATAATGTCTTTGAAATGTGGGAGGAAACCAGAGTACCCAGAGGAAACCCACGCAAGCACGGGGAGAATATGCAAACTTCACACAGAAACACCTGAGCCCTGAACTCGAAACCATGACCTTCTTGCTGTGAGGTGGACATGCTAACCTCTACACCACAGTGCCACTCTTGTTTTTATTTATAATTTAATGAAAGGGTATTGTGCAAAGCTATTGAGGCTAGGCACACATGAAATAAGTTACAATTAAATTTGTTAACAGCAACGTTGCGTTTTTTTGTTTTTTTCCCCTCATATTTCACACATTTTCCTTCCTGTTTCTTCCCCACCATGGCCAAACCTTTTTCTCAGACATTCAGCAGCTGACTGAGCAGCAGTGGGCTCTATCCCCATTCTTAAGTGTGAACGCGTGGGGTGTTTGGTCATTAGCAGGGAAACTGGCCTCAGAGGACGCAAACCAGCTCCGAGGTCATCTCACCACCCGCTGCCTGCTGTATCTGGTGTATATGCAGTACTGAGAGATGGAGGGGGAGAGAGGGAGTAAGGCTGGGTATGCATGTAAATGGACAGGGTGGCCATGCATACAGATGTGCAGCAGGCCTGACTCCTGTGGTTTGGGAGAAACAGGGCCGATAAATTGATGCAGGCAGGCTGAGGATGCCGGGTGATCTGCAGAGTGCTGCTGAGCAGGGCATGTCATATGCTCCCTGTTTATCATGAGTTTAATGTGTGAGTAAGTGTTATTGGACAACTTGTCTATTATTACTCTCTTCACACTAGTGAGCAAAAAAGCGACAAGAAACTTATATTGAAAAATAAATTGTAGGTGATGTCGTAGAGTGCAGGTCATGTGACATACTGGCAGAATACATGATGTGAAGAGAGACACAGATTCTAGCCCCCAATTGGAGCACCGCTAAGTGGTCTGCCCATTACATGGGACATCCCACAATAATTCCTACTTAAGTAAGTGTTGTCTGAAGGTTTTCTATTTCACACACACACACACACACACACACACACACACACACACACACACAAATGAATTCCTCCATGTTTGTTATTCATATTAACTGTTATTTATTGATGTGGTGCGGCATGGTGGCATAGTGGTTAAAAAAATCCGCCTCACAATGAGAAGGTCCTGGGTTCGAGTCCCAGGCTCGGTTGTTTCTGTGTGGAGTTTGCATGTTCTCCCAAATGCTTACGTGGGTTTACTCCAGGTGCTCTGGTTTCCTCCTACAGTCCAAAGACATGCACATTAGGTTGGTTGGCTGTTCAAAATTGCCCCTAAGTGTGAGTGCGAATGGTTGTAAGGGTTGTTGGCTCTGCGATGGTCTGGTGAGCTGTTCAGGGTGTACCACGCCTTCGCCCAGTCTCGGTTGAGTTCAGCAAATGAGTGAGTGAGAGTTTTTAATATACAAAATAGTAATAATATATATATATATATATAAGTCCATCTAATTCTGTGATATAGAACATTTTGGAACGTGTGTGTGTGTGTGTGTGCGCGCGTGTGTGTGTGTGAAGCATATCTCACATAGGGTTTTTTATTTTCCCCTTATTTTTTATCTATAGCTGTCTAGTACATGCTCCACAAACATAAAGAAACAACCCCTTCAAAATCAAGCAGTCTCAGGTTCAATTACAGCTGCATCGGTTCTGCCGGCTCCATCTCTCACTAGTTCCAGGCACCTAATAAGAGGAAAAACAATCATGTACATAGGCTTGTTATACAAACACTGCTGATTCAGCTCGCTTCCTCCATCGTCCACAGATGACGCTTGACCACGCATCTGCTGCAATACACTTGTTAAACATATACATATAT
>JBCNYH010000003.1:26816485-26844308 GCA_039654325.1 Tandanus tandanus
TCTCTCTCTCTCTCTCTCTCTCTCTCTCTCTCTCTCTCTCTCACTCTCACACACACACACACACACACACACACAAAATCAAGTTGGTGACTCCTGATTGGTTTGGGTGGGTGGGTAGATGTCGTTGTTTTGACAGATTTGGTTACAGTAGCATCGAAATCAATTATTCAGCGGAGGTATACGCGGTTGCAGGATTAATGACGCTTGTGGCACATAAATCAAGCAGCGCTACTGAACCACTACCGGAGAGAGGATACACACACGAGGGGAAAAAAAACATTAACACTTGCATTTATTCTCCACAGAACCATTCCTAACCTTGAGATAGCGAGGCAGCCAGGGACATCAAACATGTTCAGAACCACAAATAAAGTGCTATGTTTTCAGACAGAACAGCAGGCTGATAACTACCACTTCAACTCTGTCATATTATATCATCTGAACTGTCACATGTAGACTGAAGGACAGAGGTGCCATATCACTCTTGAGCAAGGGCATAAAGAAGGAAAGCAGTATTTCTAATTGAGGATAGAAAATTACCGACTTTATTTACCTCTGGAGATACCAGATGTACCTGCAGAGGTCAATACATTACTCTTATACGTTCAGGAGCAGTGCCGCTGCTTAACAAAAAGGAGCAAACATTCCAACTTTTTTCATCCTGTCTCAAGAACACTGTCCGTGAGGTGGGAATACACCCTGGATGGGACACCGGCCAAACAGAACACTTGACCATGATATCCTCCTGGTCATTATTTTAATTGGCTCATTGGGCAAGAATGCTATGGTATCCTTTGACAACATGATGCATTTCCAAAGTTTGTTGTGGTCATTGTCAAAAGGAGCAACGCTAACTAGCAAACAGTAAGGCATGCTAGCTAAGTAACAATTAAGATGAAACGGCTATAACAAAGCATTTCATCATATTATATAGCACAAAATGAGCAGATTAAGCCAAGACAGGAAATCAAGTCAAGTGGGCGTATTGTTACTACTTTGGATAATGATAATAAGCAGCCAGCATTCACAGTCACAGCAGGGCCTGAGATAAACTTATGCTCAGGTTGGAGGCTGTGTTGACTCAGAGCATGGTAAAAAATGGAAAGAGGGATGCGATTGTCTTGTTGTCAGTAAGGATGAGTCAGTAAAGTTTTGCATTTTTTGATGCTTGTGCTCTAAGTTGTCCTCCCTATTTTTTTAACAAATCACAATTTTATAATCCCTGTTATTTTATACCTCTTTCCTTGACACTGTCACTTCTGGTTAGCTCATTAGGGATCAAAATCCACATCCAGATTTCTTTAAAGCTGGTTTGTGACAATGCCTATTTTTATAAGTGCTATACAATTTAAATTAATCCCGAAGTGAATACAAAAGCATTCTGCACCGATCAGCCATAATATTAACACCACCTGACTGGTCTGCACTGAGACAGATTGCAGTGCACTGTGTGTTCTAACATCTTTCTATCATGGCCAGCATTAACAGTTTCGGTAGTTTGTGCTACAGTAGTATTTCTGTCGGATCAGATCCTGTGTGCTCCCCACACATGTCAGTAAGCCGTGGGCACCCATGACACTTTTGCCAGTTGAGTGATTGTCCTTCCTTGGACCACCTTTTGGTAGTTACTTACTACGGCATTCCAAGAACTCCCCACATGACTTGCCATTTTGGAGATAAACAGACCCAGTTGTTTAGCCATCACAGTGTGGAGCTGGTCAAAGTTGCTCAGATCTTTTTACTTTTGCTCATTTTTCCTGCTTTCAGTAGATCAACCTCGAGAACTGACTGTTCACTTTCTGCTCAATACATCCCACTCCTTGGGAGGTGCAACAACAACAAGATAATCAATGTTATTCACTTCACTGTCAGTGATGTTTTTAATGTTATGGCTCGTCAGTGTAAATAAATCATGCAAATCATTATCCAGCAAACGAGCAACAGCCATATGAGTAGTGATGGTGCAAGGTGGGGTTAGACAGGCCCCGTGAATCTCATGCTAGACCTGCTGCTAATCACAGATAACACCACGTTGGTACCACCGATCTCCATCCGATGGGTTCAGGCCTGGGGCCAGAGCAGATGCTCCAACAAGCCAGCTTACAAACATCTCATAATAAGTCAGGCAGATGAAGGCCTCCGAATTAAAGTGTCACTTCTCATTCTCCCTGCCTTCTGTCAGCCGCCTGCCTCCCCCATCCCTTCCGTAGCAGAAGGAGGCTCATCTCTGAAGCTCAGTTTCTCATCAGTAGAGCCTGACATACTGCCATGTTTTTCTGCTGTTGTATCTTCGCAATACAATACAAAATGCATATGCAGTGTTTTTCAAATTTGAAGCAGTGTTATTTGGATACCCCCT
The DNA here is from genome assembly GCA_039654325.1 of Tandanus tandanus. Lineage (NCBI taxonomy): Eukaryota > Metazoa > Chordata > Actinopteri > Siluriformes > Plotosidae > Tandanus > Tandanus tandanus. The sequence continues at coordinate 26,818,845 of JBCNYH010000003.1, forward strand.
GAATCCCAGTAACAGTGTGATTGGTTTGCAAACAAACAGTGAAGTCAGTGGTGTTAACACCTACAGGCCCCGTCTGGGATCGGTGCTGTGTAATGCACTTGAAAATAGACAGGCAGCATATGTCAGGCGTATCAGTGAATCAGGCTTTTGTGTTAGACCGCAATAACAATCCATGACCATTCAATACAATAACAACTACATATTATTATTATTATTATTATTATTATTATTATTATTGTTATTGCGAGCAAGGAATAATTTTTATTGTAGATGCCAGGCAATATCCTAAGAAATATCACTACGCAGCGTACCCACGCAGCAGATTACTGAGCCAAATATATCTGAGTTTTGGAAGTCACTGACTGACCCTTCATACATCAGGTTGTTGTTATTGTATTGTCCTTGGAGGACACTGATGTCTGTGCTCACTCTTTGGGGACAAAAAGGCAATTTTTAATGAAAACTGAATCCTACTTTTTATGACACTGACAGGGTAAAACTGTTAGTAGCTACATTATTGCTTTTGCGTTTTACAGTTTGGCTTCTAGGGGCGGCACAGTGGCTTAGTGGTTGGCACATCCGCCTCACAGAAAGAAAGTCCTGGGTTCAAGTCCTGGGCTCGGACATTTTTTTTGTGGAGTTTGCATGTTTTTCATGTCCTCTTGCTTGTGTGGGTTTCCTCCGGGTACTCCAGTTTCCTTCCATAGTCCAATAACATGCACATAAGGCTAACCGGCTATTCCAAATTGACCCTAGGTCTGAGTGTGAGTGTGAATGGATGTGTGTATTGCCCCTGCGATGGTCTGGCAAGTTGTTAAGGGTGTATCCCGCCTTTGCCCAGTGTCGGCTGAGATAGGCTCCAGCCTCCCAGCGACCCTAATAGGAGTAAGCAGTTTGGAAAATAAGTGAGTGATTTGAGTGTCATTGTTGCAAAGGATGCTATAATTTCTTAGCTTGTGCCATCACAGTGGTTTGTGGGATTGGCTCAGGGGTCTGTGCTTTTTAATAGATTTTCAGTTGAACATGAAAAGCCGATTCACACACCTAGGGAGTGATAACATTCAACTCACTACCATCATGGTGCGTCTTGGAATCGGGAAATTCACTGCCAGATTTTTATGTTTTGGGTTCCTTTTATTCGTACATGGCTGACATGGCGCTTGGTGTACAGCGTGAATCAGTTGTGGCAGTTATGTGCATTTTTGACTCAGTGTGGCTTATTTCAGTTTTACTATTCAGGGATTAGCACGTTGAGTTCCAAGCAAGCTGACACTGACACAGAGCCAGCAGGCAGAGAAATTTTTCATTCAGGCAGATACTATAAGACAATTTAAAACTGTTGTTCTAAGTATGAAAAAATAAATCATACAAATAATATGAAATGTTTGATGTTCGTTATTAGATTGTTAGAAATCTTAAAGCAGTAACACTAATATTGCATGATGCCTCACAAAGTTTAGTTCAGTTGTACTCATTATATAAACTGATTCATTAAAAGAGTCATTCATTCATATTTGGACGTCTAATCTCCAAATCTGAGGGGCTCTCCCTCAGAGATAGGGTGATGAGCTCGGCCATCCGGGAGGAGCTTGGAGTAGAACCGCTGCTCATCCGCGTTGAGAGGAGGTGGCTTGGACATCTGATTAGAATGCCTTCTGAACGCCTCCCTGGTGTGGTGTTTCGGGCATGTCCAACCGGGAAGAGAACCCAGGGTCGACCCAGAACACGTTGGAGGGACTATGTCTCTCGGCTGGTCGGGAACCCCTTCAAAACATTCAGAACTATATGTTCTGAATGTTTTAAAAGCCAGATTCAGTTTAGGTGAGTCTGCATCATTCCCTGCTGTATGTGGGAAAGGTGAAAGTGATAAGTGCAGAGTGCCACTGGACACCCTAGAGAAAATGCTTTTTCTTATAATAAAACAGACTTTGTTGTGTCATCGTGTCACTCCCTGATGTATTATTTGTGTGATGCTGGAAAAACATTCCCTGAGGCACAAAAAAATGACATTGAAATTTCATAGCACCTCCCCATTCATAATTTAGGTACTCCGTTTCTCCCTACCCCCCTACCCACCCCCCAGAACCCCACAGAGCTAACACAAACATCTGGTCGTCCACTGCCCTAATTTGGTGGACGACATTTCTTGCACTGTCCTTGAATACAAAAACATATATTTCATTGAAGTGATTTTGATTTTATTGCATATGGCTGAACCATGAAAAAGAGCCCCCTGTGTTTATTCATATACTGCCACATAGCAATTAGACTTTCTGTCACTCTTGCATCTTTACCGTAAATATACATTAAGGCCACGTCAATGTATAGTCTTTTTTGATGTACAATCTGCCCAGACCCGTGTGTTGCCACATGCTGCCCTTGAGCTTCAGGGACGCTGGCAGTAGTGTGTGGGAGGCATGAAGTTACAGTGTATGAACAGTTGAGAAGACATTTAGTCAAGGTCTGGAGTTAGCACATAATATCCTACTACCCCACGCCGCTTTCTTCTTTCCAGGAAATCAAGTAGCTTTTCCATCTCTTGTCTGATGTCTCTAATGAGCTCGCTCTCTCTCTCTCTCTCTCTCTCTCTCTCTCTCTCTCTCTCTCTCTCTCTCTCTCTCTCTCTCTCTCTCTCTTTCTCACATCCATGTTTTCTCTTCATCCTTTCTCTTGTTCTTCTTCCTTCTATCATTCCATACCTTGTCTCATTTTCTCCTTCTTTTCTATAAGGAATGTTTGGGTGAGCTGACAGCAGTGTTGCACACCTCTGCTTTTCCCATGTCTGCATTTTACAGATCATGCTAGTCTGCCTGTGCTATTTTCCCCAAACTTTCAAGCATTGAAAAATACATGAAAAAGCAGTTAGCGTAAAAAGGTACATCACACACACACACACACACACACACACACACACACACACACACACAGAGAAAGAGAGAGCGGGAGAGTGAGGGAATATCCTCTGAGAACTCTCACACAGACTAGCTTCAGTAGCCGTGTTTATTTCATGTTTACGGATTGCTCTTCTAGCTCTTAAATTTTGATTGCTCCTTAATAACACCAAGCCTCAGCTCCGGCTAACCATTTTAATGACCATCATCAGCTACTTGAACCTTTAGCGGTGACTCAGCTGTTCTCATTCAGCAGTACTTCTTGGCCCCTTCACATGGCTTCGGCTTGTTCACAGAACAATATATGTTGTAATGAAATGGACGCGTGCATGAATAAGGGTCTTTGGATGTAACCATGTACAAAATTTAGCTTACTGGAGTCTGATAAGCAAGCTAAGGGGATTTTAGGAGGCTAGCAGGGCAACTAAGATTTAGTACATGATTCCTTACTTATTTATTCATTCATTCATTGATTTTCTAAGTCGCTTAATCCCAATTAGGGTCGCAAGGAGGCTGGCGCCTATCTCAGCCGACTCCGGGCGAAGGTGGAGTACACCCTGAACAGCTCGCCAGGCCATTGCAGGGCCCTTACTTTTTTATATTTTATATATTTAATTAATAGTTAGTGTTAAAGTGGTATATGTGAGCAGCACGGTGGCATAGTCGTTAGCATGTTGAACTCCTAGCAAGAAGGTCCTGGGTTTGAGTCACGGGCGTGGTGATGACATTTCTGTGTGAAGTGTGCATGTTCTCCCCATGCTTGCATGGGTTTCTTCCGGGTACTCTGGTTTCCTCCCACCGTCCAAAGACATGCACATTAGGCTAACTGACTGTTCCAAATTGCCCCAGGTGTGAGTGTGTGTGTGCATGTGTTAGCCCTGCGATGGACTGGTAGCCAGAGTCGGCAGAGATAGGCTCCACCCTCCCCACAACCCTAGTAGGATAAACCCTAGTAGGTTCAGCAAATGGATGAATGAATGAATAAATGAATGCCATAATATATTGTAAGTGGTGTGAAATATGGTATATTTAGATCTCAGAAAACTTCTGATCAGTGTCTACTGCTGAAGCTTTGCGTTCCTGTTTTGGAAGATGAAATTATCAAATTTAACAGTGACCTACACTCCTAACTTCCAGTGTAAAAAAAATCTGTAGTTTCTAATATACAAACCATACACTTCACACAGCAAAGTGTCAAAGTCTTGAGGAAGTTTTTTTCACTTGCTCACTCATTTGCTGAACCGCTTAATCCCACTAGGGTCATGGGAAGGCTGGAGCCTATCTCAGCCGACATTAGCCAAAGGTAGGAAAATTTGGAACAGCCAATTAGCCTAATCTGCATGTTTTTGGACTCATGGGGGAAAACCGGAGTACTTGGAGGCAACCCACGCAAGCACGAGGAAAATATGCAAACTCCTCCCAGAATCACACTAGCCCAGGAAACCCCTTTTTTCCCTTATTTTATTTATTTATTTATTTTACCAATTTTTGTGCTTGAAACACAACACTTTCTGTTTGAAGCAGCATACTTCTGTACTCTCATTATAAGGGTACTAAACTGCAGCTATCCTTGTCAGTGAGGTGCATCCTCAAGGGTAGTCCTTTCATTGTTTGGTGAAATGTACATAATTGTTGCAATGTGGCCTCTTTCACTTATGTATAATGTTAATAACAGCAGCCATTGTTATCAAGCAAATTTACAGAAATTCTGTTGTATGTTTGGATCCCTAATGAGCAAGCCAGAGACAAATAGTACAAGAAAAACAATCCCAGAGATAACATGATGAAACTGAGAGGAACTAAATTCAAAGAGAACCCATTCTCTTCTGGGACTGAGTTATTATTCTTTCCTCTTCTGTAGCTGTATAATGTAAATTCGGGTAATTTCGAGCAGTATTGTAGGTGTTGAAAGGATGTTTATTTTGAACATATTGTGAATAAGAATAATGGGATAAGGACGTTGTACATCAGGGGTGTCAAACTGCTTTTCACTAAGGGCCAAATGCCTGAATTTTGAAATCATCAAGGGCCGAATGATCACTCAACATCTATTCAAAAAGGGCAACCATGAAATCTGCATGGCCATATTATTTATTCACGCATTTGTCCTCCTTTTCCTTTATTCGCTTTCCTTTTCTGACAATTCTTGACAGTGACAAGCTAGCTTGCAATCTTTCCTGAGTCATGAATGGCTAGCTGTTTACTTAAAATAGGTTGGCTCCACCTAGTGGATGAATGATGAATTACATTTCATGGTAATAGTTGATGCAAAGAATGTACGATAATCATATACTTTAAAAGCCCTCACGGGCCACATGAAATGGATTGGAGGGCTGGAGTTAGCCTGCAGGGTTTGACACCTGTGTTGTACATGTTTATAGCTGCAGTTCTTAAGTACATCTCTATAGGCACTATATAGCTAAAAGTACAGCACTGTATGTGGGCACCTGACCACGATACCCATACATGTTTTTTCACCAAGCTGTTGCCTCATTGCTGTTGCCTATACAACATATAGTTGTATAGTATGCTGTAGCATTACAGTGTTCCTTCATTGGAACTAATGGCTCAAACCTGTTCCAGCATGACAATGCCGCTGTGCACAAAACTCCATGAAGGCATTGTTTTGACAGTGATCTGCACAGAGCCCTGACTTCAACCCCACTCAACACATTTGGTATCATTTAGAATTCAACCCCCCACACCGCGTAGGTCTCTTCACCCAACATTGGTATCCAAACTCAGTAATGCGCCTGAGGTTGAATGACCACAAATCACCACAACCATGCGCTAGAATCTTGTGGGAAACAATACCACTTAATGTTTATGGCTTCTCCAATGCCGAATACAAGACAGGTACTTGTCCTGGGATAGTTCAGCTTACACTCAGATGTGTTCGAGAACCATTTAGTTTCTGAAAAGGGTCTTGAATCACAAAATCATGTTCTAAGTTTCATTTCTTGTCCTATATAATTACATACAGTATGTTCTCCACTGTTGCTTTTGATCTTCTCTTGTCTTACACATTCTGAGTTATGTACTGGCCTTCGCAGACGTTAATATTTCAGGCTTTTCGTGTTGGACAGCACAGTCCCAGAGGAGCTTGCCCTTTGTGTTAGGAGCTCATGCATCACCAGTGCACTGACTTGGACAGACAGAAATATGCCACTTATTTTTATAGCAGCCTAATAGAAGAAAGCACAGAGGAGGAGCCGAGAGCAAAGAAGTAGAGATGGAATGTCATGAGCATGACTACACTCTTTCTAGCTGTTTGCTGTGGTAATGCTATTCAGCTATACTGTATTCTGAAGCTTTGCTTATTAGCTGATCAGGCCTTGAAAAAATAACATAGAGCTGTTCCTAGAGATTTTCCACCAGGCACTTGTGAATCTGTATAAAATGATATATATATATAGTTTTATTAAGAGTATAAAGGCCTTTTTTTCAAATGACTGAAAAACAAAATCCTAGTCAGTAGCAAGCAAGGTCATACCCATTTATCAGGCTACTTGGCAGAACATGTAACGTTCCATTCTTCACTAAGGTTAGGATTTATTTGTAGAGCCTTATTAATTACTTATCACAACCCAATACAACTACAGTAGGAATCCATGAGCAAAATCCAAAGAAATCCACACAAGAGTAAATGAGGTAACCCATCTCAAAACTTACCAGTAATATCTGCAGGACTTTGCTAAGAATGTTGTGCCAAAGCCTTATAGCCTTAGAGTTATCAAGCTACGTGGGAATTTAACGAGTTTCTGGGATAGCAGTTAGTTCGGTTAAAGATTGATGAAGCACCTCTGGTCCAGCTGTGGTAGACGGGTGAGGTAGTGTAACTTTTAACACAAAATGATCTTTTAGTTGTGCATATTTCCCATACATACAACACAGCAATTACAGGTTTTCTGAAGTTACCAAGCTCAACTAGAGAGCTTATTATAGTCAAGTGGAGTCAGGATGAAAAGGCATGGATCCTCCAGCATAACAACAATCAAATATATATAAAGCAAAGCCAAGAGAATAGAGGAGAAAACAAGCAGAGGAAAGAAGTCAAGACATTTTAGAGAAGGCGAGGTTAGGAAATGAGTGAGAGTCGTTTACAAAGTCAAAAAGTATACAGGCAAGTTATTAAAGTGTAATTAGATGACATTCAGAAGGGGAAATGAAAAGTTTAAATAGACAATTTGTTTTCATTTCAATATTATTACCTTAACATTGTATATTAGCAAACTGTTGTGCTACTTTTGCTCATTAAGCAGCATCAATTACATGCAACAAACTAAACGTCAAATGAAATGACTTTGTCTTCTTTATTTTGTTTTGAGGAAGATGTTTGATTGGTTTGAAAGTGTTGATTAATTTTCTATACCAGCTGCTCTGACAGTAGTGCCAGCTGGAGGGCAAAATCACAGGCTTTTATTATTACACTGTAGTAACAGCCAATTCACTGCTTCATATTCAGGGGACATTCCACATAATCTATGAGTAATAATTTAAACAAATTATTCAATATATATCTATGCATACTTACATACTATATAAATACATACTACATAAATATATATATATACATATATATATATATATATTTCATAATATGGTCCATCAGGAGCTGAAGCTATAACTTTGGTTTTCCCCTTTAAGAAAGTCTAGAGGATAAAGAATCTAGTGCATTCTTGGTAACAAACTGCATTTTTCTGTCTTATGACCTTCAAGATGAAGTAATTTCCAATGTTTATAGGTATTGTAATGTAGGTGATAACAGGAACTGACTTAATTCAGGAGCGTTCCTCAACATCAAGCATTTCTATAAATAGATATAAAGTGTGGCATGTTGGTTTCTGATGCGGCAACAACCTTCTGCTTTGCATCATACCACATTGCATCACTGTACTCCGTCGTCGATTTATTTATTTTTTTTCCCATAACAGCACATCCCATCATGCTTTATGTCTTAAGTGTAATATTTTCTTATAAGCATTATCAGAGATAAATAATATACAGTATTTTGCAGGTAACCATAGATAAGTGTATTTTAGTTAGACTGTATTTATTGTTTAAAAAAATAAGGATATAAAGAAAAATGCAATCAATTTGAAATGTTCAAATATTTAAAAATATTTCCATAGTTGTTTCGATGTGTACCGAATTCCTACTTAACACCGGTACTGACAGTGTTGGGAACAAAATCTGGTGTCACCATCAGCATTTCACTTTCTCCATAATATGCTGACTATTTCCAGAGAAGATGATGTCATAGTTAGAGGGGATCGATAAAGGGACACACACACGCGCACACACACACACACACACACACACTTCTGTGCTTGTGCCTGGTCTTTTTCTGCTCACGTTTGCTCACTCTGTCAAACACACGCACACACACACATGCACACACATTTCTAGACCCCAGGTTTGTGCAAGCAGGGACGATTCTATAGTTGGTTCCCACTGATGTTGTCAGGTGTTCACAGAAGCTTTGTGGCTAAAATTGGAAGAAAACTGCCCTCTCTCATCTTCCCATCCTCTCCCCTCAGGCTGCTTTTGCAAGCCTTTAACCTTGGCCAGCAGGGCTGTAGGAGAGTGAGTAATTCTAACCTTAAAAACCTGCTGATTAAAGCTAGTTTTGTGGAATTCGATTCCACTTAATGCCTTTGGCTCAAAGCCCAGCACCCAGGCCTTAACATCAACTCAACAGATCTTGTGTCTTTACTCAGGAGGACGTGCATGTTGGTGCACACACACACACACACACACACACACACACACTTGCTGTGTTATTAATAACAAGTATTAAAATGGACAGAAGATCATATCTCTTCTCTCTGAAGGATTCCTGTGTTTTTCTAATCTTGATGTACGGCCATGTTTACTGGTCCACTTCGAGTAATTAATTCTGTTCTTCAGGGGATGTTTTAGTTTGTTTATGACCACATAAGCAAAATTATCATAAGACGTTCATTTTGAAAAGCTTCATTTGTTTCTGTTTTGTTTTAGACGCTTTTGTGTGTCTGATAGATTTGATTGAGGACCCTCCACCTTCCGCTCATTTTCACGGCTCATTTTCAGGCTTTTGAGCGCGGTTAAGTGGCTGTTGGAAAACTACCAGAGTTATATCAAAGGACTATGGTAAAGAAATCCGAAAGTTGACGTCTGATTCTATCCCACAGTATGATGGTGTCTGGAGTAAACTTGCTTCCTGTTTTTTGAAACAGTGAAGCCTTGTTCAAAGCTTTTATAGCAAATCATAAATAAAGCTGGAGAGAATCATATAAAGTATGTATATATAATATTACTGCTTTCTTATCAGTGAAATACAGATCTCAATAAAGTGTGGTATGATAGAGCATGAGGGCTTTAACTTCCCATTCGGAGACCCCCGATCCTTCCATGATCGACGGTATTACAGGAGCACGTCGATAGTAAACAGCGCCAACAAACTAAAGCTAACAGCATGGGTCCTGGCAGGCTTTGAGAATGTGCAGGAGGTATAGATCAGCTGGAGGGAGTGCTGACTTCGAACCACTGCCAGCTTTGAGACCATCACTATATTAGTCAGGCTTTGCCTGGGGCTGAATGAGCAACCCCTCAGGCTGGTCTACATATTGATGCTTCACTGATACCGGAGCCGCTGTTGTTTCATCCAGTCCTAATGAAGCCATGACACCAAAGCAGCACAGGAGGGCTGACTTGCATGCTAACAAACCCAGAAGTCACAAACCCATGAGACAGTTAGCGACGGCACCTAGCTTGCATGGATATTGGAGGAACATGTGGAAGACATGAAAAATGGGTTCGTCTAAATGATTGGTCGTAGATTTGTCTTGATTATCTACAAGTTCTCGACTTTATCCACGCAGTGAAGTAATTCATCAATTTGCCCCGAGATGAATTTTTTTTTTTTTTTTTTTTTTTTTTTTTTTTTTTTTTTTTTTTTTTTTACCAAAGTGTATGATTGAGTGTTCCCATGAAGGAGTCATTGTCTAATGTATTATTCCAAGTATCAAGGTTAACATGTGCTTCAGTGTAGCTGAAAAAAGACATGCATCAAACCGTGGCCTATTTTATTATACATAACTCTCTTCTAATGCGCACACACACAAATACACACATTACGGAGCATTGTTGGGGTGCAAAACTGCAAATTGGCAACATAAATAACGTGCCAGCATCTGATTAAGAGTGCCTTCACAGATCATTATGAACTAATGAGAGAATGTCCCATCTCGGGCAGGTTGGTCGCCTTGCTGTCACTGCCTGTCTGCTCTGATGGATGGCACGATGGGACGCGTCTCATCGAGATGTCTGCAATTGGCAGCCTCCATCAACTTCTGTCACGTCTGAGCCGTCCAACTTTCCTGTGCCCATTTAAAGCCCCCTCTCCTCCACCTGACCCTGACACCATGCACTCCATCCCCACAGGGCAGTGACTCATGCGAGCCTGATGCTTGTTTAAAGTTGCTTATGTCTCCTGGGCCCCACCATCACAACCAACTGCCTTCTCACCGACCCACAAGTTTTATCAACACAGTTAGGATATGTCTAGCAATATAGTTTATATTCTCCTGTTGCGTCACCTTTAAGATAGAAGGCAGCCTGAGTAATGGAGAGAAGGTCTGTATTATAGTGCGAGTATAATTACACTTTAATTGCTTGCCATTTGATGTGCTGTCATTTGTCACAGCCCACAGACAGCAAATAATGGCTTCTGTCTTTGTCACTTCGTCACATTTCCATTCAGTCTTGTGAGAGCATCAGAAAACCAGCTGAATGATATGCATATTGAATTACTGATTAGCTTTTCGCTGTCATTGTCTATTTCCTCATTTGCATGTCCTTTGTGCTGTTACAAAGTTGCATGTGGAATCGGATCCATACATGCCCGATTTTTATTATTATTATTTTTTTTTAGAAATATAGAGCTGAAATAAGACTCATCGTTATAGTGTATTGTGTGAGTCTGTTTACGTTGGCACTGAGTGGACAGCATGGGGTGAGCATACTGAGATTCCTGTATTGGGTTGACAGGTGCAGCGGTGAGCCCCTACCTGGGCTTTGTGTGAATACTTTGTGTATTCCATAAATTGGGTAAACAGAAGCTGCCTGGGGCTAATTTATTCACTGTCCAGTCCTCACAGTGGGTGAAACAGCATGCATCCATCCTCACCTGTCAATCCTAGGAAATAAGACTTCCTAAAATGGTCCAGACGTGCCCGAGAAGTGTGGCAAATGCACACATGCAGACTGCCCTCTGCTGTCCAAGAGACTAGCTTGTCTAATGGATGTGGTTTTGGTTCTGGAGTACCCCATTTCCTGCATGATTTGGTGTTTTCACTACTCCAGTATACCAGCATCAACTTTATTAATTTTGAATAGATAAATCAGGTGCATTGGCAGGAGGGAGACTAAAATGTTCAGGACAGGATTGAGTTACGTGGACTTGTTTTAGAAATATTTATTAATGGGGAAAAGCATCCTATTATCAGTAGTAAATTATTTAATTTGGAGATCCAATTAAGATTGTTTATTATATAGTGTTTTATATGTTCAATAAGCTGCAGGGTGCCACACAAGCCCAGTCGCAATCATTTTGGGCCCCTAAATGGAGACATTGGTTTAAAAAAAAAAAAAGATTAGAGATTTTGGTGTATAGTCAAGGGGCAGTGGTAACTCAGTGATTAAGACATTGGACTTTTTTCTCAAAGGGCATGAGTTCAAAACACAGCACTGCCAAGCTGCCACTCATTGGCCCTTGAACAAGACCCTTAACAATCAACTCGTCAGTTGTATAAATGAGATAAGTGTAAGTCATTCTGGATTAGGCGTCTGCTAAATGCCGTAAATGTAAAACAGCACCCTCCATCTAATTCAAGTCTTCATAAACACAGACTTTGTGTGTCATTGTCGTTCACAATAGCCTATAGTCACTTACCACTGACAGACCAGAGCGCACATGGTGCTCGGCACTATAGCCATTTCCTGCAGAGATATACCATCTGTAACCTCAGACACAGACTTGAAAAAACTCATTTGTTTGTTTAAGGATGATGGAGAGAGAGAGTGTCTACTTACCGATATGGGTGCCTACGGTCTTAATCTGTGCTGGCCTTGTCTTGCTAACTCAGCCTGACTTGCTGTGCTAGGGTGCATTGGTATAATTAATCAGGGCTGTTTAATGCCGGCAAATGACTGATTATTCCAACACACTTGCTTTGCTGTTTGGTTGCGCTCTTTTTTTCCCCAATTTCCACCCAATTTAGTCATTACCAATTCCCACCCCATTATCTAGGTCTCTCTCTATTGCACAACAGCTACTCATCTGGAAAGGTGAGGGCTAAACATGCGCTTCATCTGAGACACATAATGGCAGCTGCTACATTTTGCAACTACTGTTCATTCCAGATCAGTGGAAGAGGAACTAAACAGACACCTGTGATTAGTCTACACAACCCGAGATACGGAAACAAGGACATACCACTAACCCAGACATGGAGCTAATTATGTTTTTCTGGACTCCTGGCTGTCGATGGCCATGATATTGGGACTTGAGTATACAGACTCCCAATGATAGGGTCAAACTTTTGGGCCTTGTTCGACCTAATTCTCGATGTTCACCATACATTCTTATCTTTTTTATACTATGATCCAAGTGTCCTAATTTCCACTTGAGTTGCAAAGTTTTCCCACCATCTTCCATCTTCTGCCTTCATTTAGGGTTTAAACAACCTTTGCAGTTGTTTTCTACCTCATAAGTACAGAAAATATACACCTTGTTCTCTGCATTGGAACATGAAATGTGCATTGTACAGTATGATCTGTAACTGAAGATTGATTAGACAAAAAGCAGCTTTTACTGCATTTCGACCATCATCCTTGTTTTGGTGTCTCAAGATGAAGCTTTCACCAGTGTCATGGCAATCATTCATTCATTTGCCAAACTGTTTAATCCTACTAGGGTCGTTGGGGGGCTAGAGCCTTTCTCAGCCGACTCTGGAAGAAGGCAGTGTACACCCTAAAAAGCTCACAAGAACATTGCAGGACAACACACACACAACCATTCAACACTCACAACTAGTTAGCCGATTAGCCTGTGCATTTCTTTGGACTGTGGGAGGAAACTGGAGTACCTGGAGCAAGCATGGGGAAAACATGCACAAAACTCCACACAAAAATGCCCTCACCAAGTCCATGATTTGAATCCAGGAAATTCTTGCTTTGAGGCAAACATGGTGCCGTGACTATCATGCATTTTTGAAACTGTTCATGTAATTGTCCACATTACGATTTAAACCCTGTGTTTTCCACCTTAGAGAGTGTTTTTGAACTGCAGCATTTTCTCTGGCAGAAAACACTGTTTTAATGTGGATGATGGCTAAATTGTAAAAAAACGGTGGTATTTTTCAAATAAACCCAGGTTACTGTGAAGTAGTGTGGTGTTTCTTGTGTCCATTTTATAAGAGTTTGAATAGAATTACTGTAGAGGTGTAATGCAGTGCCAGTATCTCTAATAGTGCTTCTGGAAGTAGGTGTGGTCTTAATGGAAAAGATTCTTGCTTGTTTATTAAATTAAATGTGAATGTCTGGAGAAACTAGAAACAAGAAACAACCTAAGAATTTGGTGTCGAATGGTAATGGATGATTTGTATAATACACACAATACAGTACTCCAGTGTGACCCATTTGTCTACACATGTGACACATTTGACCAGATATTTAGTCATATGGAGTGCATATCAGTTCTCCATATCAGCTTTTTGAGGAAGTGCAACTCTGCCCTCAGACTCCACCACTTATTTAGAACTTTTTTAGGGGAAAAAAAGACAGCATACTTGTACGTAGGAACCGTTGTTTTTTTTCTTTATTCTTTCACAGTAAATTGTGGAGTAGCTGTAACCACAGAATTGGAGATTTGATTTATTCCTGAAAGGCCAAAGCTCCCCAGCTTAAGCACTCCCAAACAGCATAGAAGACGAAGAGAAAACCACCAAAGCTCTCAGCTGCCTTTATCGTGTTGTGGTTTGTGAGAACTCCATCAGATATGTATGATGGAAAGACAGTCGAGACTAAAAATGTTCATTTCAGCCCCGTCCCCTCAGCTGTCTGGAGAAAATCACTTGGATTACAACTTTCAACATTTTGCAATATGGAGAAGTCTTAAGTTGTAACTGTGTATAATTGAAGTCCCTGTGAAATAGCTTGGACAAGATGTGACAGTGCTTGACTGATTTAACCAACACCTAATAGTGTTTAAGATCCTTCACACCCTGGCTGTATCTAAATAAACCACACAGTAGTTTAGCAGACTGGTTAAATGTGAAGAATGTTCCAAGTCTTTTTTCAGCTGTGTATAAATTGACTTGGACGCTATCCTAGATGACTACACGTTGTGTGTTTTCGGAGTTATGCCTTCATGTTTGAGACGGGGCTTACTGTCAGCAACCTTGATGGAGATGGTGAGCCATCACAGTCAAGCAGCAGACACTTTTGAGTGATGGAGAAAATATTATGTACTTTTACTGATAGTAGAACAGTTCCCCAACAGGGAATAAAGCTAAAAATTCTAAACTGATTTTGAACATTCCCAAGTTTAGTAAAATCCTTGTCTTAACATTCCCTCATATGACTACCTACAGGCACAAACCCCACCCTTTTTGAATTTCCCACCATTCTTCTTAATCAAGGTAGGGTAATAGGAGGAGGTAGTAGTTTTTATGAAAATGCACAGCCAAAAGCACAATGACAAGCTGCTTATGTAGAGCAAGATCCACCCAAGTAGGAGGGATATATATATGCTGTGTCATTCCGAACTCCCTCTGCTATTTCCAATGGTTTTTGCTATTCAATACTTGTTTGCATTGAGTGCTATATTGGCATAGAACTACCGTAAGTTGGTGCATCAGTGTGGCAGGGAGTGCACCTGCTTTTGAATCCAACCGAACTAGGAAGTAGTGCATTATAATTAAACATTATTTTGGCTTCCTGTGTACAAATGTAAGTGTTTGGTGTTAAAAAACAAAACAAAAAATAAAAACATTTCAGGACAAAAAAAGTAAACACTTTGTTTGAGGTAGCATAATACTCATCATGAATGCCCTTGCCCCAGATATAAAAAAAAATTCCCATGATGCAATACCTAATGGCGCCCCCACCACCCAAGGTATATTTTGACAGAAATCGCAGAGGGTTTCCTGAGTGATACTGCATGTTCTAGAGTGTTTTACTTGGAGAAATACAAAAAAAAAAAAAAGTTAATTTGTGTTCTTCACAAATACTTTTTCTTGTGAGATTATGAATTGAATTTAAATTGGATTTGTTGGTGTGTCAGATTCTCTGCTGTGTACTAACTCTCTCTGGTGTATGTTATCTCTCTCCCCAGTGTCTCTACGGCTGTTACGTGCACTCCTCCATCATCCCCACCTTCCACCGCAGGTGCTATTGGCTGCTGCAGGTAAAAGTCATGCTCCCTTTCTATGTACTTCCGTAGGCGTTTGTGTTTTTGTGCAGGAGTCTTTTTGTGCGCTCCTGAGTGCCTCTGTCTTCTTTTTGAGCAACAGAAACAATTTTTCTTACAATTTTCTAACATTTTGCTGAAGTTTTTCAATTCATACCTGCCTCTCTACCCTTCTTTACACATCCTGCAGTGTATTTGTGCACTGACTGTCCTTTCCTTTCACACACTTGCTGCAGCTGTGTGAATATATATTTTACATAACTCTTCATAATTCTTCTACATAACTGATTCTCTGGAATCATATATAGTGTGTAGAAAAACAATGGCAGCTATGTATATGTGTGGCTATGGGCCCATTCTTTTTTTCTGTGCATGATCTATACAGGCATTATATTGGTTAAGAAGTGTTCTTTGAGGTAGTCATGTGGAGGCAGCGGTATCTCTGACTGATGTGGTATGTCCTGTTGTCAGTGTGTGTTGTATAAAGTGTTTGTTGCTTTTTAAGTATACTGAATTCCGTCCAATTTTATTTGAGCAGCATTTTAAAAATAGACATTGACACGGCGACTTTACGGAAATCTGGACGTATATTGAAATTCTTAATGAACAAGTCAGAGATGACATTGTCCAATTCCCTAAGAAGACGCAATAAAGAAACATTACCCTGGGTTTACAGTGGGGCCATGAACTCCACAATAAAAAAAAACGTAGAGTTTTATACCCCAAGATTTGGGGTATAAAAAGGAGACAGGGTGCATCAAAGAGATGAAACCTGAGGGAATCGTGTTTCCAGCTTCATCAAGATCCCCTACGATGGCACATCAAGGTCTGTTGCACTCTGTTAAGGTCTGTTAAGCTCTACTGCGATTCCCACTTCCTATCACGAATGACGTCAAATCGTAATAAATCGTGATAATCGTGGCAAAATTTCTTGACATAAATTTTGTTACAATTATCACGAGTCCACCAAGCTCCCTCGAGATCATCACGGTTCGATCCCACGTCCCCCTACGCTCATCAAGATTCTCTCAAATCTTGGAGATTTTGCACATCATGGCCCCAGTGTAAACCCAGGGTTAAGTAATCAACCAAGCTCAAGAGGGAACCCATCTTCCTCTGGGCAACACCCAGATAAGTACATGGTCGAAGAGTTAAAAACAAGTAATATAAAGTATTTTGAAAGGATGATGGGTGTGAACATTGGGCTGCACCCTCCTTTGGACACCTAAGTCTGAAAGTCAGGTCAGTTGATGTCAGTTGATGCTTTACATAGTTTTATGCATTTACATAAATTGATTTTCTCATTCACATTCTAGATTATGATCAGCACGCCGGAATAGTGGTTAGCACGTGATTCGCAGGCTTATGTTTTTCTTGTGCGGAGTTTGCATGTTCTCCATGGGCTTGCATGGGCTTCCTCTGGGTACTCCTGGGTACTCCGTACATTAACTAACTGACTGTTCCACATTGCCCCTAGGTGTGAGTGTGAGTGTGAATGGTTGTGTGTGTGTGTGTGTGTGTGTGTGTGTGTGTGTGTGTGTGTGCGCTGTCTGTGGTTTAAGAGGTCTGATATTCCTGATGAAAAAAAAAACCTAACAGTGCGGTCATAAGTGTACAGCAGTAGACCGCAGTAACTCCTGTGAGTTAATATGCTCCATGGCATCGGGTTCTCTACACTGTGTTACATGTGTTTCTGTGACAGTTGCACATGTGATTCACGTAATCTGCAGGCTTTTTGCAAATTGGAAACAGAGATCCTTGAAATGCTTCAGCATGCCTACGGCATAAAGTAATGAGCATTCCCACTTCAAGAGGGGAAGGATGTTACTGTAGGACAACATTCTGCTCTTATTGATGCATTAATGCAACTCAAAACACCTCACATGGTTCACTGCTTAATTTCAAGGGTCACTGCTGCCGATTTCCCGAATTTGACACAGAATTTGATATTTGCGCTCTGTCCTAGACCAAATTCTCAAACGTGCACATGTATTTTTTGATTTTGATTTTATGAGTGTAACATAAGTTTAATGCTAGCAGCACAATATTTGCTATTCCATTATCATGCCAGGGCGAGCCAGGGCTATCTCATGGCTACACGAGACTTGTAGCCTGGGGCTTTAATCCTCAAGCTGAAAACCCATTTGTGTTTTTATTATCGTGCTATATCTCAGCATATTTCCCACTCATAACATACTGCACGGGGACAAAGAGCGATTCAGTGATGCACAGCACGATTTACCACCATTTACATGAAATGCTCATCACTCCAAATAACAAGTTGTATTTATCGAACTATTTATTTATGCCGTGTCCATCATGGCCAAGTCATCAAACAAGTGTTCAACTAATTACATAAAGTGTCCATCACAGCAAACAAAAGCAAGCACTTAATTAGCTATTCGCATAAAATGACTACATATACTCAACACCAACGCTTGTCTATGCTACCCATAGCATTACAGGTTTGAGGTCTAAAACTTGCATTCTACCTAAAAGTTTCGAGTTTTATTGTCATATACAGGTAACAATGGAACATCACTACCGGCAATGAAATTCTTCTAAAATAGAGGCAGTACGCTATTTCTTCATTCATTCATTCATTCATTCATTTGTTGAACCACTTAATCAGACTAAAGGGGTGTGGGGAGGCTCAAGCCTATCTCAGCCAACTCTGGACGAAGCTGAACAACTTGCCAGTCCATCACAGGGCCAACACACACACACTCACACTCACACACACACATACATACATGCACACACACCTAGGGGCAATTTGAAACAGGCTATTAGCCTATTGGGCATGTCTTTGTACTGTGGGAGGAACACAGTGTATCCGGAGGAAACCCATGCAAGCATGGGGCTCTGTGGTTAAGGCTCTGGATTACTGATCCGAAGGTCAGGGGTACAAGCCCCGTACCACCAGGGTGCCACTGTTGGGCCCTTGAGCAAGGCCCTTGACCCTCAATTGCTCAGTTGGATAAAAATGATGAATGTAAGTCACTCTGGATAAGGGTGTCTGCCAAATGCTGTAAATGTAAATGTAGGAAGAACAAGCAAACTCCACACAGAAATGGCCTAAGGTCCACAAACCCCCAAACTTCAAACCAAGGATCCTCTTGTTGTGAGGCGGGCGTGCTAACCACTACACCCCACTACGCCCCATATGGGTAATCTTTGGGCCAAATTCCCCAAGCTTCTAACCTCAAAATAACCTAGAGGAGGCGCAATTAAACCCTAGAAGTGGCAATGAAGACAGTAATGGCCTTGGCTCACAATATCTCACCTGACTTTGGCTCAGTAGTGGAGTTGTTGCCATAGTCATGTGGCACACTGACACACGAGGGTTACTGCTTGCCCCTGCTGCATGTACAAGACCGTGCCACACTCCATCCTTTTGTTACAGCTCCAGTCCTGGAACTTTTGGATCACTCCTCATACAGTAATATTAAGTACTATGATTATTAATTTCATAGCATGTCATAACAATTTTTTTCCAATTTTAATGAACATTTGTCCCAAGTTTAAGCTAAAATGATAAGATTTATACTGTGCCCTTGCCTTGTTCTCAGTGTTATCCCTTTTTGTAATAATAAAGTAATCTCTAGTTGATCGCATTAAGAAAGGGTGGAGTTAGTCTGGCATGTGGACATGAGTCTCTTTTAATTTGCATATTCACAGAAGCTTGCATTATTTATGAAAAGAAAGGAACACAGATATTCCTCCGACTTCTTAGTAGTTTCTTGGGCATTAAAGACATTAAACAATTTATTATCTAAGACAGATTATTTTTAATGCTTTAAAACTACACGTTCTGGGGTGGAGGGGAACTTTATGAAGATTAACTGTAAATCCTCCGCTGGCAGAGAGCCACTGATAATCACCTCCAGCATTTAGAAAATTTAAACAGCACATCAGACATTCAGGCTATCCTTCACTGAGTTCTTGGGTCCAGAAACATTGAGAGGTTTTAGCTCAGTTTAAGGAGTGTGCTTTTGCTTCGTTTTTTGCTTCCTTTGCAAACCACCACAGCCTTTGTTGCTTCATAGCAAACAACAATGTGTTGTTTTTTTCTGTGCAGGACTAGCCTCCATATCTACAGCAGGTCAAGAGTCATTAACCAAACTGAAAGCAATAGCTGTAATCCACCACTATTCTTTGTGTCTGAATGGCTTTCACTTTCATGTTGAAATCAATGTTGATATTATTCCAAAAATATGGGAGCCCTGAGTAAGCGGTCATGCACCCACCTTATTCTCTACAATCAGTATGCTCTGAATAAGACAATAATCCTTTGTCTGACAGAAACGGGGCAACCCAGTATGTCATGAGATAGCTTTCGCATGACTCATGTGTCTCTTCTGTCTTTTGTTCCATCGTTTATTCTTGTGCTGATCATATGGAAAGTGGGAAACATACGGAAAATCTTGTGTCTATGTAGATGGCTGAAAGTGCACTAGATAAGCTGTTCATTCATTTATATTCAGTAGCTCTGTGATCCTGGCGAGATGGACCAGAGCACTTTATCTGTGGCAGGAAGACATGCCAAACGGAACATCTGCCAATCGCCCATCTAATCTTAGGACACTTACATTTATATACACATACTCATTCACACCTAAGAGCAATTTAGAGTAGCCAGTCCACCTGAGGGGTTGGAGGAAATTGGAGAACATAAAGCCTGTATTTCTTAGAGTGGCGAATGCTGACCAACATTGCAATTTTTGAATTCGCCAACTTTTCTGACAAATGTTGGCAAAAATCAGGGTTTGCCCCTGTCATTAGCGATGTTTAGTGACAATAAGCAACATTGTTTCCAGGTGACAACAAGTGTTTGCGAAAGACAGTGGGCAAACATTACCGACTGTTAGCAATTGTTACGACAGTGTTTGCGAAGATTAGCAACTATTTGCCACTCTTTTGCCACTGTTTGGGAATGTTGGGGACATTTTTCCAACTCCTGTTAAAATACCAGGCGAATGTCAGGCGAATTGAACCATTCTTACCCCATTGATGGACACAAACCTATAAAACGGTTGTGAACTGCTTTGCAATCTTTTAGAAACCCTGAGGAAACCCAAAATTCACTACGTTCATCAGCGTTCGCCGCTCCAAGAGATACTAGCTTTAAGGACACCCATATGAAGATTTGAGAACATAGAAACTCTATACAAACAGTAAGCCAAGTTCAGAGTCAGACTAAAATGCTACAAGATGGCAATTCTACCATGCCATATCATTTGTCTCTGACAGTTGCATGTTTGTTCTACTTTTCCAAATGTATATACTTCAAATCCTAACCCTGTGTTTATGCTATCAATCGTCAATGCAGCAAGCAGCCATTAAGTTCTTCTTAAAAACGTTAACACCAATCTGTAATTTTATCAGCAGGAACAAGACACATGACAGCAGAATAACAGCACAATAACAAGCAACAATTTTATACAAACTGCCAATGCCTGGTTTTAAATTAATCATGAGGTGTGGCTACATGACTAATGTATAGAAATGAACAGAAATAATAAAAATAAACACTGTGCAGCTGGTAGATTTTATGTAAATTTTAAACCAGAGGGACTCGTACAAACAGCAGCATTAACCCTCACTTCATGAGACTAACCTGGAGCGACATCAGGATGATGTTTGTTGTGTGAACACAGGGTTAAAAGTCATAAAGATAAACACTTCCACTTCAGCGTACACATACAGTATGGCATTGCGCTCTCAGGCCAGTTATCAGCTGCACAGTAACACGACTGTGAACCTCGGAGAGACTCACTCAAAGGTCATCACTTGTACATAAGCATGTCCTAGAAAATAAGCAGCTCTAACCCACTCCAGAAGGTAAGAAATCATAACCTGTAGAAAGAAGGGTAACAGGGAAAGTTGTACCATCTGTTTGTTGCCATGACAACAGCTCAAGTCATTTATAAATGATTGCAAAACAGTGCAGGGGAGTTGAAGGATTATTGTCAGAAATGAGCTAAATTACTATTGCACCGAGAACCAATGATTCACACAGAAACCTGTTGGACAGCTGTTAGACTGAAGCTCTGTGGATAGTGCTAATGTTCGGAAAACTCTAAAGCCATGGTCTCACATAGCAAGAATCACTTCATGGTAGATGACGGTAGGTGATTTTTTTTTTTTTTTGGTCTCATGGGAGTCAGCCGGTATTATCCTGTAAGTGTTCCGAGCACTTCCGTCGGAATACACAGGAGCCAGGGAGCTACCTTGAGAACTATGAGGACAAGGCAACTTTGATCGTGTTGAAATCTACTGTCGGTGAAGCGCTGAATCAATTCTACTGTTGCAACCGTGATGGCATCTGTGAGGCATATATGGCCCACTGGATGTTACCATAAATTGAATAAGAAAGTCTGGTGGGCTTTTTAACACCCAAACAAACTGGCTCATCAGGCTAAAGGTTATCCCTGGTTTCCGTAGCGTGAAGCAACTAGGACTTCAACTCCTCCTGGATGGGACGCTAGTCCGTTGCAGGTTACCTTCCCAGTATTTTTACTGGTACCCATTTATACTGCTGGGTGGACAGAGGTGCACTTGTGGTTAAGACCTTGCCCAGGGGTCTTAGCATGGTAGGACCAAAGGGGAATTTGAACCCACGACCTCTCGTCCATGAGACCAGCACCCAAACCCCTAAACCACCAGCCCGAAATAAATTGAATAAGTCAGAGCAAAAAGGAGGTTAAGTCACATTATGGGTACAAATGTGTAACAAGTAACAGAAAAAGTCAGCAGGTGACAGACGTTTTGTTCTCACCCCTTCATTGAACCCGTGAGGGGTCGTTTTGCTCGACTGATTTCCCTGCTAATGAAAATGTACACGGATATAAAGTGAACTTGTATACATGATGGCTGCACTGTATGCATCGCAGATGCTCATGTTTTTCAGACAGGTGCATACTTCCTCCACACATATTTTTGTGAAATTCCACCCCCAAAATTTGCCGAAATGGTCTCGGAATGGCCATGCCAGTCCCAGCCATGGTTCTCACATCTCAACTGGCTATGTGAGACCTTAGCATAAGTGTCTACACAGCTAGAATAAAGTATTAAAATAATAAAATCTCTTGTCTTGCATAATCATTATCTATTAACATATCTCTTTGTTTAGGTCCTGATATATGGCTGACTTTGGGTGGTAAAGTATGTCCTTAAAAAGAGAAGTACTTGTAAAATCTTTTATAGTTGCTATTTTTACTTCATGTATTAAGAAACTCCCATATATGACAAGTAACTCAAGTCATTTTCATGACCACCATTAAAACCTGTGAAGTGTGCAGGAGGTTGGGAAGTAAATATGCAGTGCATGTAATCTGAGACCACTGTTGAAAATACTTCTATTTTTTTATTCTTCTCCAAGATTTTATTACAAATGACTGTCATTACAAGTTATATTAGAATATTTAAATATTTTCAAATATTTACATAAATGTTATTATTTGGTACATCCCATTTGTGCATTGTGATCCATTCGTTCATTTTCTATACCGCTTAGCCACTGTGGGTCACGGGTGAGCTTGAGTCGACCCCCTCTATTAGGAGCTAATGGTCAAGAGTTGGGGTATAGAAACCCTAGAGAGGTCACTGATCAATCATAGGGCTAATTCAGAGACAGACGGACATTCATACTCACATTCACACCAATGAACAATTTCGAATAGCCAGTTGATCTAATCCCTATGTCTTTAGACTGTGGGAGAAAATGAGCACCTGGTGGACTCCCATGCAGGCACAAATGCATACTACACACAGAAAGGCCCAGGTTCAAACCCAGAACCTGCTTGTGTGAGGCGACAGAGCTACTCATGCTAACATTTAAGCTCAAATCCTTCAGAACGAATCCAAACACAAGATCACAAAGAGATTAGATATAAGAACATTCTGACTATTTTGTAAGCCATTTTTTTACTTTTATATAAATATTGACCTCAAAATATTGAATATTAGTGTATACTACACGGGAATGGTGCGATCTGATTGGTCTGCTATCTTGGGATTAAAAATCATCATTTTGAGTGGATAGTGCCAGAATTTCAGTTTGTCACTGCTACTTGGAGCAAGCAGCATCATTATTATCACGCTTTAAAATAGAAAAAATGAACCATAAAATTTTTGTTTTATTTAGTTTGTTTGTTTCCGCCTGGTCAGAAGGGAATATCACCCCCTAACCACACCTCCACTTATGATGGCTTCTTTCCTGAGGTTGACTTTCTCAGGTTGATGAATGCTTGGAGATAAAAAAAAAAAAACACATGGTTTGATACCAAATGTTTTGTTTAAAATGTTCTGTCATGTCTAAAGTTAACGGAAAAGCCAGCTGGCTAAAGTAAGCATGCCAACCTTAAGCATTTGAGATAGGAGCAGGGAGTCTCAGCTGGTTGCCACTGCTTATGATGGCTTCTTTCATTGTCACCAGCAGCATGACGATCAGCTGTGATGATCCACAGACCTTGTTCCACTGAGCAGGTGGATAAATTTGCGTTCTGTGGGGGAAAAAACGCCAAATTCTTAATAATAAAAAAAAATGCATTCTTAATGAAATACTTTCATCCAAATTTTCATGCTTTTTGTGGAGTACCTCAAGAATTAACTGAAGAGCCATTGGCTTTTATGACCAGGGTTTCGTTACTAGGGTTACTTTTGCTTTTTGCTGGTTTGAATATTTCAAAATGATGTAGGTTTAGATTCCTAACAAGCAAACCAGCAGTAAGAGTGACAAGAACAAACTCCCTGAGACGACGTGAAGAAACTTTGAAAGGAATCAGACTCAAAACTGAAGTAACCCCTTCTGAGAGACAGCGGGTTATAAATCATTACATTTCCCAGTTTTGTACTCAAACACAGCTGCGTGTGTGAGAAGGATGTTCAGTATAGATGTTCAGAATAGTGTGAATAAATGCTGGGGTGAGCACAGGACAGAGTTTATGATTACACATTACAAAACTGTAGTGTTTAGGCATGAATATTCACTGAAGCAATTGTGAGTCTTGGAGAAGTGGAAATTTTTGGCTGTCCATTTCCAGCATTCGGGGGTGAGTCATAAGTGCACTGAGACAGCACCGAGCAGAAGTATCGCATCAGGATGAATCAGACAAAGCTGGGAGGCAAGTGGAAGCACAGCGGTACTAGTGTGTCTATAGTAATATTTTTAATTTGACTTCAGATAGTGAAATATGGTGTGGTCTCACAGCCAAGTACACAACTTGTCTTTTACTTTTATTAATTCAGTGCCATACATTACCAAACACACATCTGATTGGATGATGGTTTGGCATTAACTGGTGGAACAGGTGGCGTTTGTTGTTTCCTTTAAAAAAAAAAAGGTGTTCTATTTACTGAACTGTTGCCAGCCTTGCTTGTAGAAATCTAAAGGGACCAGATTTGGGAAGATGAATGTATAAGATCCTGATTAAACCTGTTTTGATGAGGAACGTCTGTGTAATAAAAGCGATGAGGAGAAGACGGTCTAATAAGGAAACAGGCCTCTCTTCACTCACTGCAAACAGTCTTTCTTCAAATTGTGTCTCCTTCTTTCTCCTGTGCTTTCAGCAGACCATTTTCTCTTTCTACACATTCCAGGAGGGCTTAGGGGAAGCATTAGCAGTATTACCCAGCATGCTCAGCTTCTAACAGGTCCACGACAAACGTTCTCACTCACGGAAAATAGACGGCATAAATGTGGGAATGGTCGTCAAGGGAACTGAGATGTTAAAGGCTTATTATCAGTTCAACAGGTGTATACACACACACACACACACACACACACACACACAGTGGTTGTCCCAGTGGTTTCCCTAACTGATTCAATCACTTCACATCTCTTGTTTAACACTTATCGAAAGTAATTCCTTCGCTCTTCTTCTCCATCAAATCCTGCATTAGAGAGTCGAGGTGTAGCCCGAGAGATGGAGATGATTATGATTTTAATATATCAGGGGCTGAAATACCACCTCATTTGTCGGGCTGGCTGCCAGAGTCTTGTTGAGGGTCAATAGCTTGCGCCGGAGCCTCTGTATTTTTTGTGTGTGTGTGTGTGTGTGTGTGTGTGTGTGTGTGTGTGTGTGTGTGTGTGTGCGTGTGTGTGTGTGTGTGTGT
>JBCNYH010000003.1:26871502-26883074 GCA_039654325.1 Tandanus tandanus
TGTGTGTGTGTGTGTGTGTGTGTGTGTGTGTGTGTGTGTGTGTGTGTGTGTGTGTGTGTGTGTGTGTGTCAATTAAACAATAAAACAACTTATGAGAATCAGAGCATTTAATAAGATACAGTTACTTAATCCATGTCCGATGTCACTTCCCTTTCCCCTGTGATAGCCTCAATCACTTCCACTGTTCAGTAAAACCTTGGTTCTCCTTAGCATTCTCTGAAGCCTGCTTTACCGTACTATATTATTTCTGGCCTGATTTAGCAGCTCCAAACAAAAGTATTCAAAAAAAATTGTATGGAGGTGAGATTGGCAGGCTTAGAATATAATGTTGCATTAGCACTTCCAGACGGTTTAGTGCCACTGTGACCAAAGACAGCTCAGCCGATAATTATGTTTTGGCATCTTATATAAGAGTGTGAGAAAAGTCACCAATAAAAAGACAGCAAAGGATCATGCTAAACTCACCCTGCACCTACAAATTAGGTAGTGGCAATGGCAAAATGTAAATAAAGCATGCTAATGGATGCAAAAAATATCCATATTAAGGTCACTTTGATGAATGTTTGGGTTTATATAAGCCCATTTTCTCCACAAGCCCAGATAGCATTCACAACTGATGATGTAAGCAGAACATATTCATTTCCTTTAATCAGAGATCCTTTATTAAATTAATACAGAATTAAAGAATTCAGTCAAGATTTTCCTGCACAGAAAAAGCTATTTCTAATATTAATAGTCTAAAGACTTATGGACAGGGGGGTGTAGTGGTTAGCATGTCCGCCTCAAAGCAAGAAGGCCCTGGGTTCAAGTCCTGGGCTCAGGCATTTCTCTGTGAAGTTTGCATGTTCTCCCTATTTTTACTGTGGGAGGAAACTGGAGAACTCAAGGAAAACACACACAAGCATAGGCTTGTGTGGGATTTATTTCGGTACTCCAGTTTCCTCCCACAGTAAAAAGATATGCATATTAGGCTAACTGGCTGTTCCTAGGTGTGAGTGTGTGTGTGTGTGTGTGTTGGACCAGCGGGCTGATTATGGTGTACCCTGCCTTCGCCCAGTGTAAGCCAAGATAGGTTTCAGCCTTCCTGTGACCCTAGAAGGATTGAGCAGTTGAGTGAGTGAGTGAGTTAAGACTTATGCTTGTGGTCATGAATGTCAATGTAATATGCTTTCAAAAAAGAAAAAAGAACATGCATACAACAGACAAGTTAAATGGAAAAAACCCCTAGAATTTTAATTAGACGCCAGGGATCATCACATATAAAATGATGAAATCAGTACATATATTATTTGTGTAACTATCCCTCAGCAAGTTTTACCTTGACGAATTGGATATTTCACCATCCTTCTCTATGAATTGACAACAGTTTCATACAGTGGCCACGTAGTTTCAATGGGGTTGAGGTCAGAACCATATGACGAGTCCACTTGCAAAACCTGCTAAGTCAAGTTTTGTAAAAAAAAAAAAAATTAATAAATAAATAAATAAAATAATAATAATAACAGTGATGATGATAATAATAATAAAAATAAAAATGTTATTTCCCTCAGCCTCTTTTTCAGGCAGCTGCGCATGTCCCACTGATAGCTCCACTTTACCTCGTGTTATAAATTGTAGCAGAAGAAGCGAAACTGTCAGATATCTATGCCTATTTAAAAAAATCTGACTTGACTCCTCATATATTGGTGTTAATGTTAGCTTGCTTTATCCATGATGTGATGTGATGTGTGTTTGAGGTCACTGTGAGGTATTTAGACCTTGGGATCACATCTATTAACCCTCAGTAGTAAACCAATCAGATTGCACCATTCTTGTGTAATATACACTAATAACATAAAAAACTATAACTAAAAAAGACTAACAAAAAGAAGTACTCTAAAACTTGTCAGTTGGCATTTGTAAATTACTTGGATGTTCTGATATGTTATGTACTTAGCATTAGCAGTGAATACGAACTCTCAATGACTTATAAAAGTCCTCTGAGTATTCTG
The DNA here is from genome assembly GCA_039654325.1 of Tandanus tandanus. NCBI lineage: Eukaryota > Metazoa > Chordata > Actinopteri > Siluriformes > Plotosidae > Tandanus > Tandanus tandanus. The sequence goes on from JBCNYH010000003.1 coordinate 26,873,494, forward strand.
GCAGGCTAGCTTGTGTTAGCTAGCTACAGTAAAGACTATACACATTATATGACTGGTTTCATTTTCTTCTTAGGGCTCATGTAAAGTCAATTTATGTTACTTAGGTGGTTAGCATTAGCAGTGCAGGTTATGCACATTTATTACAGTCTTAAAATCTTATCAGGTTAGCTAATGTTCATTAGCTGGACAGTGTTAGTGGTGAAGATTATACATATTTATGCGTATACCTTAAAAAAATGTCAGGTTAATTTATGTAGTAGATGTATGTAGATCTACTAGCAGTACAGATGATACACAGTTATGTATATAACCTAAAAGGTGACTTCTTCCAAACATGGCGTCTTAGCCCGTCCCAGACTCCTTTGAGATCCACTCTGAATTGACACACCCACTTTTCAACATATAAACTCCCCCTGTGGCGATCATCAGAAAAACCCTGCTGTATCTTGTGTGAATTTTTTGCCACTGTAAAGAAGAGCAATAGAGAAGAACAGAGTAGTTCTATGTGCTATTTCCATGTAAGCTATTTGCAGAGGGAGACTTTTGCCTGTGCGTAGGTGGACTCACACACGGTTATACCATTTACCCTTCGCCCCTCACACTCTGCCCTCCTCCCTGCCTCTCGGTCCAGTAAATGAACACTCATTTGCAAGTTAGATAAATCCTTTGAATGTATTATTGATGCAAACATTTTAGCCTGCAGGCCCCAGAGGATAGCTAATGGAAGCGAGGCGCTCTTCCCGCGTTAGCATCCTGCGCAAACACGCACATATTCAGTGGCTGCTTGAAGATTGATGCCTGCTCTTCTGGCCCTTAATTATTTCAACAGGAACTGATTCACACTTTAGTGGTGCAGGTAATATAACACAACCTAATGCAGTCTCTCTAATGCCCTCTACCGAGCCCTTACTCATCTCATCAATTCATAAAAGGAGCACTCAGCCAATTAAAAGGTACAGCGCAGAGCCAGCGTGATCTGTGTGCGTGTTCTGCTTTATTGTATTTCATTAGGTCATATACACAGCTCTTACATTGTTTCACTTTCCGTATTTCTTTCTCCCTTGTTCTCTTACAAACATGGATTGTGTGCGGCTCTCTTTCTCTCTTGCTCACGATTTAATTCAATTCAATTCAAGATTTATTTTATCTCTATCTCTCTTGCAGGAGAGAGATGAGATTCGAGAGCTGAGAGTAAGGCAGGAGAGATAGCTGTGTTGTGATTGATTAAGACTATGTATTGATCATGATGGGGGGGGGGGGTGTGTGTGTGTGTGTGTGTGTGTGTGTGTGTGGTTTTGAAGCTGAGGGACTTGGTTTCACCTATCCAGTGCCTGTAGTTTGGTTCCTCACTCGCTCTGCAAGTCGGCACTTTGAAGCACACAGCTTTTGATGACATCATTCCCCCAATGTCCCTGGGCTGGACAGTGTGAATTGGAGATGGCATAAATAAAGCACACGCTCTGTTTGGGCCTGAGAGGGAGTGCAAAAAATTCCTGCTGTTTGTGTCACATATAAAATGGAATAAAAGAAGCATCTAGGGTTCAAGTGCTCAGTGTATCTGTATGTTTCTGTAAGGAGGAGTGTTTCAGGACATATACAGTACTGTATGTATATGTGTCTCTGTTTTATACTTACACGCAATAAGTGCAGAGTGGTGATCCCTGCTTTTAATGTCATTGCACAGATGTAATGGATTACAAATTAAAAGAATATATTGGAAGGATGCTTTTGCCTTGCATGGTCTGGACCTGTGAGATTTGGGAGTGACATTCTATGGCGCTCTTCACCACCATCATAAAAACTCTAGCTGAAGACAAGTACTGTTGTTCTCTCTAGAGCAGTTCCAGAGGCTTGTAGAATCAGTGCCAAGGTGTACTAACACTGTAGTGGCACTAGAGTTGATAGTGATATCTACAGTTGAATGGTGTTACTGTGGTGTAGTTCTTAGCACTCCTTCCTCTCAGCAAGAACATCCTGGATCCAAGCCCTGTGCCTGGTGAGGGTGTTTCTTATTTGGAGTCTGCATGTTTCTCCTTGTGCTTGCATGGGTTTTCTCCAGGTATTTCAGTTTCCTTCCATACGCCAACGACATGCGCATTCGGCTAATGGGATATTCTCGATTGCCCCTAAATGTGAATGTGATTGTAAATGGTTCTGTGCCTGTGTTGCGGCTGCGATAGTCTGGTGAGCTGTTCAGGGTGTGCCCCACCTTTGTCTGGAGTCAGCTGGGAATGGGCTCCAGTCCCCATGTGACTTGAATAGAGGATAAAACGATTTGGAAAATAAAATGATTCTGGAGATTAAAGACAAATTATACATATTGCTCAAGTTACAATAACGACATATGCATTTAAGTGAACTAAAGCTCAATGACAGGGCATGTGTTCACTGCCCTAATAGATAATCTGCATCGCATCCTGTGCAAGCTAAAAGCAGTTCACACAGACAGAGCGAGCATCTGAACAAATGTGTGCAATGTTCTCACACTGTCTATTGACATTGGCTTTCTCAGCAAGAGGCCCGGTGTCTATATCGAGAATTCCTGTTCTCCTCGGGGGGGCATTTTTTACTACACTGAATAGGTCTTCTGTAATGAAAAAGTCCAGTGATGATTTTCTCTCTATTGCTGATTCACTCTCTCTCTCTCTTTTTTTTTTAAATCTCTCCCTCTCTCTCACAAACACCTTGTAGGGTCATCTGACCTGACATTTTTGCTGACACCAAATTTACCTTGACTTACGAGCAATCCTTTCTTAAGCAGAATTCATGAACATTTGATCAGATTGGCCGTGACAGTCATGCGATGTGGCTGCTCAGGGTTCTCCAGTCTGCGCCACACACGGTTTGATATTCCGGTGTGTACACACGGCGCCGAATCCCATGCAGGACCATTCCCACACATCATCTCCACAGCACTCAGTACACTCTTCCTCTCCAATCGTCCTCCTCAGCTGCTTCCCATTATTTGCTAGGGTGTGTTGCAAAGCTGTGCAATGTTTAATTCATCGGGTGAAGCGCCTGCCCAGTTGGACACCTCGGACTGTTTGGAGAAGTGCCGCTTCTAACTGCTTAATGTATTCCCAGCGATTTGTGTGCTGTTTGTCTGATTAATGCAGAGTGCAACTCCTCGGAGCCTTGCCTCATTATGTTGTGGACAGAACCGAAGGGTTTTTTTTTTTTAACCTTTACTGTGCTGACTCGCACAAAAGGCTGCTTCCTTAAGGAAGTCCTGTATCACTTTTACCCTTGGGATCAACTCAAACAATGATCACATCTTCTCCATCACGGCTTTTATCTCTTACTCTCATTTAATCCTCCTGTTCTTTCACTTTCTCATAATTCATATTGTTCTTTCACTCCCTCCCACCATCCTCTCTCCTTAACAGCGGGTCAGACTTTTAAATACAAACATCACTAACAGTGTGAAATGTGCCATCTCAGCACCTGTGCCTTAATGATTAATTCCTCATTGATGGTGTCAATTAATTTGCTGTTATGCAGCAGAAGGCCCGTTCGGTCTCAGTCTCTGTCCTGAACCAGCTCTTGGTTGAAAAAGATTTTCACAGGCAGCTGGCTGGAGGAGATATGAGCTGTGCTGCGCCATGTTTTAACAGACATACTGATGCGCTTTGTCTAACGCTAACTGCGCGGTGTACGTGAGCAGCGAGAGAGAGGCACTCGCCTTCAGCAAGAGAGAAGTGGAGAAGCTAAAGAGCTGCACTTTATATAAAAAAAAGTCTTGGCAGGTTCATTTTATATTTCAAAAGCACAACCCCCATCAGAAAGAATTTTATTGGTCAAATGCAAGTTCTCTCATAAGTATGAGATTTATTCTCAGGGCACCTCACGCACACACACACTCACACATATTTACACCTGGGGCAATTTTGAGCAGCTCCTTTTTTGGGAGGTAGGAGAAATTTTGGGGGAAACCTACAGAATAGAGGAGAAGGCTAAAGGGGTGACCACACTAGAGGTGCGATAGTAAAACGACTAATGCAAATTAATTTTTTTGCAATTTTTTGCAAATTTTGAAATTCGTGTCAAGATGTTTTGCGACTCCACATGCAAGTGAATATTTTGGGGCTTATATACATATATCGTGCAAAAGTCGTGAGAAGGTTGTATGACAATTTTGCGAGTGATTTGCGAGTCATTTGCGATTGGTTTGCGGATGTTTGGCAACAAAAGCGAATCTCCCATTGTAAATCAGTCGGGTTTTGTTCTTCAACCATTCGCTTCTTATTTGCAAGTTATTAGCGTGAACAAAATGCGAATATAATACGAATGATGGCAAAATATACGGAATGTGGCGGATGCCAGCACGTCTCAAACTTTACACGTGGAAGTCTCCAACTTTTTGCTTTTCCTTATGAACGAAAAACAAATAATTTGCGAGCAAAACAACAACTTCGCGTCCTTCTCGCGACGTGTGCGGACTGTTTGAGAAGAGTTTCAGAGCCTAGTTTTGCAACATGTGCGGAAATTTCAAACATGTTTGAACTTTTTTGCGATGGGTTCACGAACCAGGTCACCAAAATGCAATGCCACGAAATGCCGTGAGACAAATTTGAGAACATTTTGAGAATGTAACATGACAGCCGTGAATTGCTATTCGCGTCAGTCGCTTTTCTGTTGCACCTCTGAAATCACCCCCTAATGAAAACGTGACAGGTAAGGAGTGGAATTGGCCTTTTTATGATCTCTAACACTCCAGTTTAAATGGACTTATACCAACTATAACCTCTGATTCCTTTTCTTACTTGATGAAGGTAGAACTATGGAGTTTTTTTCTCACTTTCTTCAAGAGGATGGTCTTTTAGTTTGAAAGTAGTGTGTATTCATTTCCCATTCAGCTTTTGCAATGTTTTCCATGCTCGTGTGCAAATTTGCTTCTGCTTAAAAGAACCTTCCCTCTCTCTTAGAACTCTGCTAGAGTTCAGATTTGCTCTGCTCCATCTCCTCGCACTCAGACTTCTTTTATGCACTTGCAAATCTTCTGAGTGCTTTCTGGATTTTTGTTGAATGTCTCTATCACAATTCACCGACCAATAACATGCAAGGTTATAACACGCTGGCCTGTGAAACCACCACCTTCTCCATTTCAAATTATATTTAAATAAAGTAATAGTACAGTTACAGGTAAATAGTTAGTTGAGGTTCTTGATGATCTTTGTTTGATCCATGCTGAGGGAGTGATCCATGGCTGAATCAGGTTAGATACTAATTAATAACATGAGTAAAGTGAACATATCAAAGTAGGTAGTGACTATTTCATTGGTCGATGTCACCTTCCTGGTGTTCTATTGGTTGGGGAATTTGATAGGGTTACTTTACAAAAATTTGACAAGGTGCATGGAGATCTGTGAGAAGAAGACAGAAGAGTGCACAAAAGCAGAAAAGTGAGGATGAGGAGATTGACCATTGCAAAATCTGAACGTGAAATTAATAAATGCTGCTCCAAAAATGAAGAAAAAAACCCCCCATGCTGTTGATTGAAAATAGGAAAAAGATTCCATATAAAACCCGATGTGGTATTTTGGTGTCGCAGCCCATCCTCAGTGTGTTGTGTGTTCTGAGATGCTTTTATTCTCACCTCAGCTATAATGAGTGGTTATTCGAGTTACCGCAACCTTCCTATCAGCCAAACACAGAGGGGTCATTCTCCTCTGGCTTCCCTCATCAGTCAGGTGTTTCTGCATGCAGTCCTTCCTAACACTCATCGTATTTTTTTCTTCACCACTTGGTGTAAATTGTAACCACTCTTTTCCTGTGTAAAAATCACAGGAGATCAGCAATTTTACAAATACTCAAGCCAGGTTGTCTGACACCAAGGACCAGGCAACAGTCACTGAGATCACATTCGATTGTATATCCAAAGAGAGATGGATGCAAAGAGAAATAAAGATGAGTGCACACAGGTATAAAGTACATGAAATGACTTTAAAAATCCCAATATCTCAGATCTATTGACATTACACCGTTTTTTCCTTGTAATCTGTTGTCTTGTCGATATAATGGTGCTCACAGTGCGCAATCAAGTGCAGCCATTTTGTAAATTACATGAATCCACAACAATAAGAGGCTTATCTCAACATTTCACTCTTTCTTAGAATCACATGCATGAAGCAACCTTCTACCTGAATGGAGACAACAAAAAGCACATCTTGCCATTTATGTTGTTTGTGCACTCATTTATATGGAAAAAAACAGAAGATGGGGATGAAAGCGAGCAGAGAATTGTCAGAGACTGTGAGGAGAAGCTTTCAAAGCCGTGCCTGTTGTTGTGCAGAATCCTAGTTTCCTCGCATGCTCTCGTACTTGTTGCTCATCTCTCTTCTCATTGCTTGCCCTACATTGCTCACACTACAAAAATGTGTGCCAGTAATTTCAAACCCTGTCTTAAAAATGTCAGATTGCCTGGGACAAATCACAAACTGGGTCACAACGGGTCTCTGAACTGCTCACATTTAACGAACACACACACTATCTTGACTTCGATCCGGTCCTCTTTTTTTGTACGTTATAGATCACAGGAATTTGTCTGCAACAGGAAAATCGAAGCTGTGATCATGTACCGTTCACTCAGCTTAATATCAAGGAAATGATATTCCACTTCGCATTTATGCCTGTGACCTCACATCGGCTCCGCAGACTGTCCCCTCTCATGCGTCCTCTAATTGACATTAGCTGTTAGGAGTAGCAGCTAACTAAATGTCAGCGCTGATGATTCGTTTCTTGTATGGTATTTTGTAGGTGGGTGTGGGTATGTGTAGACAAAATAAATAGATAGATCACATTTAACAAACGTGACATGATTTTTTAAAACGCATTCAGAGTTTTAGTATATACAAAATCAGTGTCTCTGTGTATTCAGATTTCCTCCCATAGTTCAAAGTTATGCTCATTAGGCTAATTCGATATTCTCGATTGCCCCATGTGTGACTGAGAGTGTGAATGGTTGTGTGTGCTCGCCCTGCGATGGTTTGGCAAGTGGGGACCCTGCCTTTGCCTGGAGTTGGCTGTCATGGGTTCCAGCCTCACCTCGACACTAAAAAAAGGAAGATGGTTTGAAATTTTTTGTAACTTGTAAAGTGTGACACTGGTCGCAGGTGCCGTGTTACGCCATCTTTTGGAACTTGTTCAGTTTTTTAAAAAGTGCATTGTCACTTTGAAAAATGTGAAGGCCATATTATGTAGCTTTCTTCATATTTTTGGGAAAGTATTTAGTTGATTTCAAAATCAGTGATCATGGCACACAGTGAGTTTATTAATTCAAGCATTATCCTGAGTATATGAGGTGGATAATATCCACAATCCCAAGAAAGTGAACTAATCAGATCACGCCACTTCCATGTTGTATATAATAAATATATTTATACTCTTACATAAACACACACACGCGCGTGAGTGCAAGTATATTTTAGAGTTGCCAAAGTGTGTTAAAGAGCTGGACGGCTTGTAGAACACAGAGCCAACCCTTTTTGCTTTCCTCTTTGTCTCCCATTTCTCCCTCATCCTTCCCACCATTCTCTCCACTCTTAGTTCTTTACCCATCCTTTACTCTTGACTCCTGAGAGTCGCTAACCTAACCTACCCTGCTAGTCGCTAGGCAACTGAAGCCTGTGTCTGTGTCCCATGGGTGGTGGTTCATGAGTTAATGCGAGTCCTTTAGTGTATATGTGTAGCGTGATTAGCCATTTGTGAGGTTTCACTGTAGTGTTCCATTAACGTTACCGTAGAATGACTGTCATAACTTTTATCTACATTTTGTATTTTGACCTCACAAATCAAACCTCTTTTACTGGAGGCAAAGTATGATTAGCATATATAACAGAGCCTGTTTTCTGCTTCATCTGTCCTCCTGTCAGAAATGGAGCAACACACAGGTGTTCCCTATCAGAGCTAATGATTCAGATAGGTAAAGCTATAAACTAGGTGACATTGCTGTGTTATTTCATGAATCTATCTAAAGCCACTTCACATCAGGACCAGAACTACCAGATTCACCAAGGACATCACTGAAGACTGATGACACGGTCCGTCTGCTTCCCCAAAATACACAATACAGAATGTCGAGTACAAAACATTTTTGAAGGGAGAGTCATATGAGCAAAAAGACTTGTAAAGACTTAAAACTTCACATGAAACAGTGGTTATAAAAATACTTCTTGGATCGATTTGGTCTCTACAGCAGTAATATTTACACACCATCCTTTACAAGGTCCCCCTGATACATCCCTGATTCTTCAGAGACCTGAACGGAGACGAAGTTTACCCCTGACTCGTCAGTGAGCTGAGGAAAGATGCTAGTTGGCCATGATTTACAGTGAACTGATCAGATATGCACCTCACAGTAACTCTTCAGTGAGGTCACCAGATATTTCTCAACTAACTTATCTGCCTTGACTCTATAGTGAGCTGAGCAGGATACACTTTCTTTCTGACTCTTCAGTGACCTTAGCAGAAATACACTTTGTTTCCGACTCTCCTGTACACTCAGCAGAGATATACCTCACACTGACATTCCTTTGAGATGATCAGAGATATGCCATACATCACTCAAACCTGAACTACCCGGTTCAGGTAGTACACTGTGTCCCTGACTCTTCAGTAAACCAAGCAAAAGTTCAAGATTCTTTAGTAAACTAATCAGAAATGCACCAACTCTTCTATAGAACTCATAGTGAAATACCATTCTACAGTGAGCTGATCAGGTGTACACTTCCTGTCTGACCAGAGATACAATTTTCTCACTCTTCTTCAGTGGTGATCTTTAATACTTCTGACAGTGCTTAAGTGAACTAGTCAGGGGAAACACTTCTCTTACTTCTCGGTGAGCTGAGTTAAAATACACTTTTCCCCTGGCTCTTCAGTCAGCTGATCAGTGATGTACATCCACCTTTATATTTTACTCAGCTGATCAGGGAATGCTCAGTGAGCTTATCAGAGATACAATTCACCCCTGACACACATCCTCAACTCTTCAAGGAACTTCTCCTTGCCTGACTCTTCATTAAGCTGATCAGAGACACACTTTACCCCTACTCTTCAGTGATTTGATCAGAGATACACTTTACCCCTACTCTTCAGTAATTTGATCAGAGTCTTCACTGACTCTTCACTGAGCTGATCTTCAAGGCAGTCTTTGCCTGAATATTCATTGAGCTAATGAGCGATACACTTTACCACTGACTTTTCATTGAGCTGATCAGAGATACACTTTACCCCTGACTCTTTACTGAGCTGGCCTTCGAGACACTTCTCCTTGACAGTCCTTATCTGAATATTCGGTGAGCTGATCAGAGATACACTTTACTCCTGACGCTTTATTGAGCTGATCAGAGATACACTTTACTCCTGATGCTTTATTGAGCTGATCAGAGATATACTTTACCCCTGACTCTTAATTGAGCTGACCAGAAATATACTTTACCCCTGACTCTTCATTGAGCTGATCAGAGATATACTTTTCCCCTGACTTTTCATTGAGCTGATCAGAGATACACTTTACTCCTGACGCTTTATTGAGCTGATCAGAGATATACTTTACCCCTGACTCTTAATTGAGCTGACCAGAG
>JBCNYH010000003.1:26899298-26914479 GCA_039654325.1 Tandanus tandanus
TGTAAAGCTGCTTTGTGACAATGTCAATTGTAAAAAGCGCTATACAAATAAAACTGAATTGAATTGAATTGAATTTGCATCCAGGGTTTAGTTTACTTTTCACATCTCGAATTGATGATTGGAAAATTAAACCACTCCATGAAGTCTTCTCCAGCACATCCCAAAGATTTTCAATAGGGTTAATTAGTGCCAATTCATGTGTAAAAATAATTCCCCATGTTTCTGAACCACTCTTTCACTATGTGAGCCCCATTTTTATATCCGTGCCATCACAAAGGAAAAAGTCCTACAAGATAAACTGGTCACCTTCTGCTGGTCATTCAGTACATTCATGTCGTCAACAAACTTCTTTTTATTGGCACATAATGTCGCTGAGTCTTGAACTGACCAATTGAATCAACAATGCCATAGTGATTACGTGATGTAATAGAGGCTAAAGGTGCCCCAAGAAAATGCTAGAGTGTGCAACTGTTTTTGAGCAATGTTTAATTACAAAGCTTAAAAAATAAAAAAGTTATTTAACTGAAAAAGACATGTTCTAGGCCTAGCACTGAATGCGTGCTATAGGACAGTCCACTGTTTCTGGGTTTAGGTGCGTGGCTCGTCTGGGCCTCCTCTCTTGTTTGGCTAACACAGTGAACATGCACTGGCTTCCCGGCATTCAGTGGAGGAGGGCAGCAATGTTATTGATTGATGCGAGTGTGTAGGAGGAAGAGTGTCTGACTCACCAGAAATCCTTCACACATATGCTTCCCGCCGGAGTCTCCTTATAGAGAATGCACAGGATGTTCGCTGGTACATGTGGGTGTTTGACAAAAAAAAAGTGGTCCAGGTCATAGAGTGGATCTGAGGACACATCTTTAATTAGGGCAGAGCAGGAACAGCAACCATATTATGGTGTTTGCCTGGCATCTTGTAAGGACACGTCTCTGTGCCTGACGAGCTGCACGGATCGTTTGAACTGGGACGGCACTGTCACTGTAATGAATATATGAATCCACCTCTTTGCTGTCAGCACTTTTGTAGGCAGGGAGGCAGCTGTGTGAATGCAGACGGCATTCTAATCGCATGCGCGTGTTGCCATCACCTTCTGTGGCTATCAGTTAAATGTCCCCCACCCCAACCCTTTGCCTTCGTAAACAAAGTTGTTTATTACACCTGCTGTCTTTAACAATTTGCAGTAATGCATTGTCATTAACTTTCTAAAGAGTATGTGGACAATGGCGGAAGGTTGGAATGCCTCATATCAGCCATACTAGACTGCGAGTCCAATCACATTACTGTCTCTGTCCCTGATGTCAGATGACCAGAGGAAACACAGCTGAAGAACAACAATACCACCTAGTGGTAGCACTGTGAACGTGCAGCATCTTGTCAAGCCTAGATGATTTCCAGCAGATAAATTGTACGCTGTATTAGCCTTGCATAATTTATGTGTACATTATACATCAGCCCTACAATCGTAACATGTTCCCCTGAGTGGCCTGTATGTTACGCAAACAGCTTCCGTTCATAAGGAGGGAATGGAATATCTAAGCATCCCCATAATTCTTAATGTGACTATCGAGGAATTTCTCCGTCCTCAGAGAAAGCCTGCTTACGTTGTGAGAGATAAGTTTAAAAGAGTCGCATTATCAGTAATTTTATGCCTCGACAAAATTTCTCACTATTTTTGATAATACGCAATACATAGAGATTTCATTCATCACCATTACAGGGTCATTTGTTTGCAAAAAAAAAAAAAAACAGATATTCTTACTCGTCTGAATTATCAAATAGTATTGCTTGAGTTCTGCAGTTATATGTGTAATGCTAATTTGTGTATTTAAATATTTACAATATTTAATGATAAAGGTATAAAGGTATGATAAATTGTAGGCAATTTATCATACCTTTCATATCATTATCTTTACAAAAACACACACTTGTGAGGATTGTGGCCATATTTAAGGCCAGGCTCTTAAAATAAGTACTGCCTAAGTAGGATTAGATGCCACATGCAGCCCAGCTTGATTCACATTATTCAGCTAATGTAATAAGTTAAACCACAACCATCCCTGATGTTCTTCCCAATCTCTGTAAACACCCCGGAGCCGTTAGGCAGCAATACTGCCCGCTGATCTCCCTCCATAACTTGTAATTTTGATTTATGTAGTCTGAAAATTAAAGTGGCTGCATTGTGGAATTAGTTTTTCCCCTAATACATTGTATAGCCTTGTTGAGAAAATGTGAATTCCATACCTGGTGCAGTTTTTTCAATTTATCAGAAACCAAAACAAAAACCTCTTCTAATATTTACACCATCACACAGAATACCTTATGAGGCATGCATTAACATACTGATCATGATTGGGCCACTACTGCAAGCGAGACACAGGCTTTGTCCCAAACCACACACTATTGTTCTGAATGCTAGCCAACTATATGAAGTAACAGATGGTGGCACACTATTGTCTATGGAAGTATGCAATTTGGGAATGTATTCACAGGTGCACCTGTTTCCTAGAAGACAGAACGATCCATAATGCTCCTCCAACTGCTCTCTCATTGTATGGTAGAGAAAGGCACCCTTCACGTGTTGTTTTATTTTTAAAAAGTACTAATACTATTGTTTGTTTGTTTTTGTTTTGTTTTGTTTTTGCAAAAAAGATCATTAAAATATTTCAGGTACACCAGGTTTGCAATGCAATAACACTTAAGATTAAAGTGGGCATGATCTGTATTTTTTATTTATTTCATTAAAAATTAACTCTATCACTATGCCCCAAAAACACTGGAAACCACTGAAAAAACCCCCACCAGAGGTAGGAATGTCGGCGCTGTCTGCATTGTTGGAATTCCTTATTCTCAACTACATCACTCAAGTTCCCTCGAGTTCAGTTGTTACAGTTTGAGTTGTGTGTAAGGTTTGTTTTTATGGATTGTTTTTAGCTTATATCTTTTATTTTTGTTTGTTCTTGCCAACAATATTTTTTAATGCAATTTTAATGCAATTTCCCAAAATATAAACAAACAAGATCATTCGGAGAGCACAAACGTCTCAAACCTTTTCACCATAAAAATGAAGTTATAAACATCAAGAATACATTACCCCCTGCTGGGCCTGCTGTAGTACCACACTTCCAAAAAATGTTAAATTCAAATTGCCATTAAATGCACAAGTGAAACTTGGTCTGACATCAAAGCATATATATATATATATTTATAAAATGTGTGTGTGTGTGTGTGTGTGTGTGTGTTTATATTTAAATTTAAGAATTTTTTTTGTGAAGTCATCAGTGCATGGATTCTAAAATATAATGTGAACATCCATAGGTTTTCACCAATCCATCATAAAAAAATTCACATTGATCAGTCCAAAATTATTTATCGAAAGTTCCTAACTTTAGTTACCAAAGGAAACTAGCAGCCTTACTTTACACCCATAACCCTGACCAGGATGAATGAATGAGTGAACAGGAAGATGTGGTATCATGCTTCATATTTCACTACTTGATCTCACCCACATGAAAGTAAAAACCTCCTGTTCACTTGACATTTTTGGGTCCTGTGGGATCTCATCCAAATGACCTGTGAACATTTCTGGCAAGCTTTATACATTAAAAAAGGAATAATGCACATCCTGTTCATTTCTGTAATTGTATCTGTTTGTTAAGAAGAGATTGTCTATTCGTTCTGAACGAAGTACTCGTATGTCTAGTGCACTCTCTGGAACAACATAAAAAAGATTAAAGAAAGCATCCTGTACAGTTCCTTTAAAAGGCTGCCATGCCAAGTCATGTGACTGGGTAGATATTGAATAAATGTTTTGGCATGGCCTGACTGAGAGATACAATGATGCCATGATTATCCATCACTGTCTTTCTCTCTAATTCAGCAAAAACTTACCTCACATGTGAAGGAGTGCAAATGCCAAAGTTGTGATGCATTTAAAAGAAATATAGATTACATCTGACCGTGGAAATTGTTACACTGTCTGTATAATACTGTCCAAATCCTAATTCATTGTTTCGTGGAGTCTGTGTCTGAACCCTTGCTGTTTCTGACTCGTGTTGCCTCAGTGCTCCCTCCGGCCTCTCTTTGAAGCCTCGCTCAGTTCAGCGGATTTGTTTGGAAGTTTACGCCAGAATGGGTGTAATGTGTTATGGCATGTTGCAGGGTTTTTCTGGCCAAGCGCGAAGCTCGTTGGTGCACAGCCACTTGCTCTCTGTGTGTGTGTGTGTGTGTGTGTGTGTGTGTGTGTGTGTGTGTGTGTGTGTGTGTGTGTGTGTGTGTGACAGCTGCTGTGCTTTCGTTTCGTGCTTATTCATACAGCAGCATGCTTTTATCTCTCTGTTTCTGTATTCTTCTGTTGTTTTCTGCCCCTTGCGCTCTCCACTCCTCTGTGACTTCACTCTGCTTTACGAGAGGTGGAGGAAGAAAGCCAAGCTCATATTAGGGTCTGCCAAAATGTTTGATATTCTAAATGTGCTCTGCTCCAGAAATATCTCTCCTTTTTTTTGTCTGTGTGCAGGATACAACGCTACAGCAGGACTATTAAGAGTGCATGCTTGACTGTTGCACCTTTTAAAAAATTTAAATAATAAGGTTTCTCAGTGCTACTTTGGATGGTTCTACCTTTCTAAAGGGGTTATACTGTACTCAGAATGTTTTGTGTTTTAGGGATTAACATCATATGCTTAATGTTTTCTAAAAGGTTGAACATTTTCAAGCGTGCATAGGGGTGAAGGTGGCATCACTGGGAGATAAAATCACCATAATCTTTCTTCAAATACTATTATTTAAACAATGGGGCATGTCACCACGAAATGAGTCCAGTGTCCATGTTCACTGTGAGATGTAGTGATTTGAAACCAGAGTACATCAAATTTGACCAACATACCCATTCATTATCTGTACCACCTCTCCATCAGAGTCACGTGGGAAGCTGGAGCCAATCCCAGCTGCCTTTGGGAAAGAGGCTTGTAAAAGAGCAATTTGGAGTAGCCAATTATTTTAATTTGCATGTCTTTGGATGATTGGAGGAAACCCACACGTGTACAGGGAGAACATGCAAACTCTGCACACAGAAAAGCCCCAAGATTTGAAACCAAAACCTTCTCACTGTGCGATGACAGTGCAAACCATGGAGCCACCGTACCAGTCCCACATATCATTTTTCACATTTTTCTTTCATTTTCTGAATCGCTTAATCCTAATTAGGGTTGCAAGGAGGCTGGCGCCCATCTCAGCCGACTCTGGGCGAGGGCAGAGTACACCCTGGACAGCTCGCCAGGCCATCGCAGAGCAGAAACACACTGACAGCAACCCAATGGCCTCCTCTTTACGAACGACAGCAATGGTTCTTTTACATGCCTCTCACCACAGACAGTGAGAGACATGGCTGGCCTTTGATAACCCAGTTAGTTGCACTGGGAGGACAGCAGTGACAACTTGGTGAGAGTGGGGCTTGAACCCCCCGACCTTCAGATCAATAAACCAGCACCCTACCCCTGGCCCACCACAGCCCCTTTTCTAATTTTTCCATAAATAAATTCCTTAGTGTACGTATAATGGATTTTTCAAAAGCTGATAGTTCATCCTATTTTCTGAATGGCTTTATCCTTTATTAGGGTTGCAGGGAGGCTGGTGCACCCTGAACAGCTCACCACACCATCGCAGGCCAACACAAACACGACCATTCACACTTATATCTACACCTACGAGCACTTTGGAACAGGCAGTTAGCCTAAATTGCATGTCTTTGTACTGTGGAGGAAACCTGAGAATCATAGAGAACATGCAAACTTTACACTGAAATTGCTGGGCACAGGACTTGAACCCAGGACCTTCTTGCTGCCCATCTTGTTACACATAGCAGATGCCACCCAAATACTGTAGAGTAAAACTAAAAATCAATCTATGCATTAATTCAAATTTACACATCAAGTTATAACTTGTAAAGGTGATTTTCTGTGAAGATCATAATGCCTAAAATATTTTGACTAATTTCTTTAGGGACTGTTTTCTGATGTTTATAACAGCAGAGATTACATTTAAAAAATTGGATCCTTGGAAGGGTGAGCCTGCCCCTAAATAGCTCCGACTTCCTACAAATTTGCAAAATAAATGTGCACTTGGATCTTATACATATACTAATCGTGTGGTTTATATGTGCATTCATTATTCATTCATTTATTTTCCAGACCCCACACACACGCACACGCACGCACGCACACACACACACGCACACACACACACACACACACACACACACAGCCATTCACACTCATACCTAGGGGCAATTTGGAGCAGCTAATTAGCCTAATGTGCATGTCTTTGGACTGTGGGAGGAAACAGGAGTACCCGGAGGAAACCCATACAAGCACAGGGAGAACATGCATACTCCACACAGAAACACCCTCGCCAGGCTAGGGATTTGAACCCAGGGCCTTCTTGTTGTGAGGCAATTTTTTTTTGATCAGTCATGTTCAAAACTATTCAATGTAAATTAATATTTTAATCTCATGCATTAGGTATGGCATTATACTGAAAGCAGTATTTACTGTACACTCTTGGGGAGCAAGGTTACTTTTACAGCCCTAAAGGGTTTTATGTTCAACCTTGCACCACAGGGTATCCCTTTCAGAAAAGACAGGGGTCAAAGCCAGAAAGTACAAAGTCAAACAAAAAGCAACAAAGCCACTGGAGAGTATAAACAGTAAAGCTAGTAAAGGAGTGAACTCCCGGATGTAACCAGAACAACATTACAAAAGCAATTTATCAAATTGGTGGATGGTCTTGGTCAAGAGTGTAGTTTTTGGCTTATGTTAGACTTGCCGAGGAGTAAAATAGGTTTGGCAGGTGCACTGTAAACAAGCTGACAACTGTGTCTGCTCTCTTCCTCGGCAGTTCATGGCATCAAGTGGACTTGCAGCAATGGGAACAACAGTTCTGGTTTCTCAGTGGAGCAGCTGGTGCAGCAGATACTGGACAGCCATCAGACCAAGCCTCCTCCACGGACTCACAACTGCCTCTGCACAGGCACGCTCGGTAAGGGACATAAGGGAGACATCAAGATGGGCCAAGAGAGAAAGTCAGGTATAGACAGAAGGGGTAGTAAAAACACCATGCAAGTGTAGAAATCTATAGGCTTCAGACACTTTGCTCTCTCTAAATACTAGCTTAAAGTGCGCTGTTTGAGTACACTATAATGGGTGGCACAGTGGCGCAGAAGGTGATACAGCCGTCTCCCAGTAAGAAGGTTCTGGGTTTGAACCGTGCAGCCAACCTGAAGAGTTTCTGTGTGAAGTTTGTATGTTCTCGCCATGTCTGTGTGGGTTTTCTTCGGGTGCTCGACTTTCCCCCAACAGTCCAAAGACATGCAGATTAGGTCAGCTGGTTACTCTAAATTGTCCATAGGTGAAAACTTGAGTGTGAATGGTTGTTCATCGTTGTGTTAGCCATGTGATTGGTATCCTGTCCAGGATGTACCCCACTTCTTGCCTGAAGTCAGCCGGGACCGTTTCCAGCTTCCCCTGTGACCCTGATGGACAAGAAGTATAGATGCTTTGTAATCATGACACCACTACGGGACCTCATTCTCAGTAGTAACAGAGCTAGAACTGGTAGAACAGTTAGAGAATATTCCTGTTATTTACTGTCAAGCTACATATGTACATGCAAACGTTTGTCCAACATTAAAGTGGAATAAATTAGATATTTTTTTCTGAAGGCTGCATGATGATTTATTCACACTGCTTTTGATCAACTGAATATGAAATAAGGTGGCACAACCCATTAGCAACTAATGTTTGATATCCTGTGTCTGTAATGTCTGAGGAAAACCATTAAGATCAATCACTCTAATTCATGATACAGACTGAACATACTCTTTGGTTGCACTGGAAAGGTTGATATTTTTAATGTTTTGAACTTTTTTCCATTTCTCTGCCAGGTGCTGGGAGTAGTGTCCACCACAAGTGTAACAGTGCTAAACATCGTATCATCTCCCCTAAAGTGGATCCTCGCACTGGTACCTACAGCAGTGGTCACTCTGAACTGCAGAACAGTGATGTGTCTGAAGGCAAAACAGAACACAGCCATGCTGGGGGGAAAGCAGCCACAGGGGCCACAAGTGGGGGCACTTCACGGGAGAAACGCAATGGGAAAGTACATAAGCCTGCACTACTGCACCAGAATAGCACTGAAGTCTCCTCTACCAACCAGGTGGAAGTTCCAGATACCACTCAGAGCTCGCCCGTGTCGATCAGCAGTGGCCTAAACTCAGATCCTGATATGGCTGACAGCCCTGCTGTTACAGGAATGAGTCATGTGGCCTCAGTAATGAGTAGCCTATCTCAGAGTGTCTTCATGTCAGAAGTACCAGGCGATCCGGTCTACAGCATGTCTCCCACAGGAGGTGCTAATGCTCACCTCATGGGCCCTGATGCCACCTCTCATGGACTGGTGCTGACTGTCACCTCTGACAGCCATAAGTTTGCCTTTCCAGGCAGTGGGGGCACAGAGGCAGGCACTCCAGGAGCCACAGATGGACTTGCCATGCTCACTGCAGCTGGAGTTTCTGAGGAGCTCGTCCTCTCCAGCAGCTTAGATTCAAGCAACATTAAGCTACCAGAAACCACCATGAACTTTGACCCAGACTGCTTCTTAAATAATCCAAAGCAAGGCCAAACTTATGGGGGCAGTAGATTGAAGCAAGAGAATGGCTCTTCAAGTACCTCCTCCTCCATGGCCAGCACCAACGGCTTCCAGCACTCTCCTCCAATGTCCAACTCCAGCTTCAGCTTCAGCTCAGAGATCATCAAAAACATCAAGACTGAGGACACTTCCTTTGAACAGCAGCTGGCCAAGGAAAGTGGTTACCAGATGGGAACAGTAGTAAGCTGTAGTGTATCCAATGGCTCAGGCTCACAGAACTCATTAACATTAACCCCTGCAGGCTCACTACTGCCTTCTGGAGGAGGACTAAGTCCAAGCACCACCTTGGAGCAAATGGATTTCAGTGCCATTGATGCAAAACCTGATTTCTCCTCCAATACATCAGTTGGTTATGACCAGGCAATGACAAACACTCATCTGGCCCATCAAAGCCACTCGCCCAGTTTTTTCCTTCAGGACACACCACAGTCAGCCCAGAATCAGCAAGGCAGACAAAATTCAGGCCAGAAGAGCCATTTGCTGGAGCACAACTCCCATGACAGAGCCTATATGGGCTTACAGGTGGTTAAAACTGATTCACCTGGTACCAACGGACATCTCCACCACCACCATGGCCACCAGAGTCAGCACAGACCCAACTGTAATGGAAGCTCAACCACAGAGAATCAGGGGCAGAGTGGCTCTCTGCAACTACTACACTATCCGGGAGGCTTTTCCAGCCTTGGAGCTGAGCACGAGGATGTGGTTGGTCATGATCAGACTTGTAGTACAGCTTCAATTCAAGCCAGTAATGGTGACACCAGATCAGATGGCTTAATCAAGCCTGGGGATCACATGCAGGCCTGTGCAGGGGGCAACGGAGAGGGCGGAGGATCAGAGCGCTACATGCAACAAGGGTCTGAGAATGGAGTAAGCAGTGAAGCTGTGGCTCTCAGAAACGGGAATTCCAGTGACAGCACTAATGGCCAGCAGCAGCTGCAGCCTCTTCTACAGGGGGCTGGGCTGGTACAGGGACTCTACAATACGGTGGGGACCCACCAGGGTCTAGGGGGGGCTGGAACTGCCAGTACTGGAAACACTGGCATGGAAATCAGCCTGGATCACTTTGACATCTCCTTCGGCAACCAATTCTCAGACCTCATCAATGATTTCATTTCAGTGGATGGCGGAGTCACTGCTGTGGGTTCTGGTGGGGCACTCTATGCCCACCAGTTGGTTGCACCACCTGGCTCAGATGGGCAGACAGCTTCAGCAGGAAATCAGCAGCAGGGCCAGGGGGATGGAAACAATAGAGCAACAGGATACAGCACTTCTGACCTCTGCCTCCAGCCTTGCTGCAGTCCCCAGGGTCTAGGTGGTGGAACAGCTGGAGCAGGGGCTTCTGGGGACACAGGCTCACTTTCTTACATGCATGTAGCTGACGTTGTTTCAGCAGCGGTGGCACAGGGCACACTTGGTATGTTGCAGGCCACAGGGAGGCTCTTTATGGTGACCGACTACTCTCCAGAATGGTCCTATCCAGAGGTGAGTTCATTTAACTGTGAGTGAAACAGATGACTGGCATTTGCCAAGATTTATTTAACAATTTTTATGTACATTTGCTTTCTTATTTCAAAGTGTGTACAATTCTAGGTGAATATGTAAAATGATGTCGCTCTTTCAGAGTGTTCAGAGTGCCGAGCAGATGGAAAGTCCACAGGTGGCATTGTTAATAGTTTAGCTATCAATATGCTTGGTTTGACTGTGATGTAATCAGGACAATTGTTATATCCCTAAATTAGTGTCTGCAATGAACTTACAGACATGCAGCAGTAGAAAAGTAGGTACACATTAGTGGTAGACTAGGTAGTGTTAGCTACATTTTAAACGCTATTTTATTGATTATTTATACATTTATTTACATTTATACAGTTAAATTTAAACAAATCTGAAGTCTATTTATTTTAATTATATGGAGTTCCCACCAGTTAACATAGTAACCCAGTGTAGTTCAGCTGACAGATGAAATGAATAGAAGAAATGAGCTCACGTACATTCTGTGGTCAGTACTGTAGTGGTAGCTTGACTATCCAGGTTCAATCATCAGTTAGAGTGAGAAAGTTCGCTTTTATTTTAAGACTCCATCATGCTGGATGTAGGAAAAGAAAATGTGTAAATACAACTCAATTCATTCACGTAATGTACATATTTAATTCAAATTTAATGAGTTTTTAGTGATGATATTGTAGCCCCAAAACAAATCCTGTATTATTCACTGTAATGTACTTTAGAAGTGAAAACCGAAATTACCATTTATTTAGGATCATTATAAGATGCATGAAAGTATCTGCAGATTTGCACCCTCTCACATAATTGGCAATAATTTGGAAACATAGAAATTCCATAGAGATGGATGCACTTTACTGATACACAACAGAAAATTTGAGAATAAGAGAATGACACTCCACTTTTTCATTTTAAATAATGTAAAAAAAAGAATGTGAAGAAAACGGGATACTGTTTTTTTTTGTTTGTTTTTTTTTACATATTTATTTCTAAATGCATGAAAATTGTGCTAAATGATAAAAGATCTGACTCCCAATTTTTAAAAAAATTATAATTTATATATATATTTACAAATGGTTCCCTGCATTGAGCACTCAGGTTACATTTAAAATAAAAAAGCAGGTTTATACTGATATACATCTCATGTAGTAGGTACTCAGGACTAGTGAGTACAGAACAATGTTTAAGACAAAAAATAAGCACTGACATTGTATTTATTTGTGTAATTATGGCCCTAATTTGATGAAAGAAATAAGAGTTTCAGGTATTTTTGTAAAGCTGAGCATGTAAACCACTCACTCCTGTTCAGTACAGTGATTCTCCACTAGGGGAAGCTACTATCTTTGTATGGTACTAATGACAGTATGAACTTGTACCATCAGATCATTATGTGGATGAAAACCTTTCATTCATTCATTTTCTGAACCGCTTAATCCTAATTAGGGTCGCAGGGAGGCTTGAACATCCTAAGGTGGGGGTTCAAGCCTCCCCGTGACCCTAATTAGGATTAAGCGGTTCAGAAAATGAATGAATGAAAAGTTTTCATCCACGTAATGATCTGATGGTACAAGTGGAACAACATCCAAAGTTTGATGGCTAATAACTTTTGAAGTGTTCACAGTAAATGGTTCGAATTTTCACACATCATTCTTTGATATAATAAGTCTCTGTACACAGAAGGAGAGCTTTGTATGTGACATATTTGCAGATTTATGGCATGCCAAATATGGCTTCTTGGAATGCACGTTTGTCCACTGTGCTCTGAAGGAAACTATTTTATTCAAGCTGTTGAATGAAGAATTTTTTATGACATTCGAAAATGTAATTCACCAGGTTACATACTTACAGAGTTAAACCACATTTTTTGACAATTGTCATTACAATGCTGGGTCATCAGTTTTTGCATGTCTGCTGCTGTAGTAACTGGTATCTGATGTCATCATCAGCTATTGCATGTCAGCTGCCCGGTACAAAAGCCACAAAAACTTTACAAATCTTTTGCATCACCAGGAAGACTTTGGTCTGACAGCTGAATGGCACTTTTTTTCTACTTCACATGGAAAATCACCTTATGACAGGATAGGTGGCACCGTGAAGCGTTCTGCGGCTAGAGCCAGCTTATAGGCAGTTATTTCACAACACATACTGACACCACGAGATCTATTTGTGTGGGCAGAAAAAAACATCAAAAGCATCCATTTCATTTGGATTGAAAAGGAAGAAGTAACAAAAAGTTCTTCAGAAGAGACTTTCATCGTCCTCAACAATACCAGGGACACGGGACAACCACTCATTTGTTCCTAACTCACAGAGCCAGTTTCAGATCAGCAGAGTGTCTGGTGGACCAAGCTTCACTGTGGACATGAGTGGCACTCATCCCCAGGTTGTAGATGGTAATATGAAACAAGGATACTCCCTGTCAGGCATGATCCCAGGAAAATATGTTGCATGTTTGTATGACCAGCAATGGGGGATTGGTAATGTATGTGCAACATCAGAGGAGGAGCAGGATGTGCAAGTACAGTTTATGCATCCTCATGGTCCTGCAAAGTCTTACAGTTGACCCAGAAGAGAAGAGATCTGTTGGGTCCCACTGATCATAAAGATCATAGATGCACCACTTACATCAACTGGTAGACAATACAGAGTTACGTCTGGTGTGAAGAAGGAAATTATCCAGTTATTCAAACACTTCATATAGATATTTTAAGTCTAAATAAATAGAATGAAACTGGTATAATTGAATTTTTAAATCAAATAACATATTTATAAATATACTACATATATATATATAGCCAAAAGAATTTGGATTAATGATGATATAGCATGTGATGTAACTTTGTCATAAAATTCTACATTCAACAGCTTAAATAAAATAGTTTCCTTCAGAGCACCAACCTCATATTTGGTACATATATCAATTAGACCTTGCTCTTTTCACTGATGTAATTTGTTTTCTGGTACACCTTGTCAGATTTTTGCAATAAGCATTTAAATTACAGGCGCGATAAGCTCTTTTCCATTTTTAGGGGCCCATATATGAGAAAATGTAATTTTTTCTACAGATATAACATGTTTTCCTGATAGTACTATAACATGTCTCATATATTTAAAAAATATTCAAACTTCTGGTGTCATTAAATCTGGAGATATAGAGAGCCAAAAGTGCTACTGAGGGCAAACGTGTATTCCAGGAAGCTATATTTGGCATGTCATAAATCTGCAAATATGTCACATACAAAGCTCTCCTTCTGTGCCCAGAGACGTATTATACCAATGTATAATGTGTAAAAATTTGCCC
This sequence comes from Tandanus tandanus, assembly GCA_039654325.1. Taxonomy (NCBI): domain Eukaryota; kingdom Metazoa; phylum Chordata; class Actinopteri; order Siluriformes; family Plotosidae; genus Tandanus; species Tandanus tandanus. The sequence goes on from JBCNYH010000003.1 coordinate 26,912,806, forward strand.
AGAGTCTGCTGAGATGGGTGCCAGCATCCCCGCGACCCTAATTAGGATTAAGCGGTTCAGAAAATGAATGAATGAATGAATGAATGAATGAATGAATGATTGAATGAAAGGACATCAAGCAGCTATTGCATTATAAAACCACAAGAGGGAGGACATTCTCTCCTAATTGTTGAATATATTTTCTGTGCTAATGTTAGACCCATATTCTTCCACATGATGGCAGCAGACTTCTTGTTAAAGTAAATGTGACGCCATTCATCCATTATTTATACCATTATCCATCAGGGTCATGGTAGAGGTTGGAGGCAATCCCAGTTGACTTTGGGTGAGAGGCGGGGTACACCCTGAACACGCCAACACTGTAAATCTTAAGATATAGAATAAAGAAGAATAAAAACATTGCAAAACAAACAGCAACTTAAACGTTACATTTTTATTTAGAAAACGTTCAACTTTAAGCTTGAAAATGTATTTAAAAAGGCTGTTGAAAAAATACAAATGCATGAATGTTTATACAGAAGTAAAAGTGTAGACCTGGGATTTCATAATTCCATCTGCAGGCCTGGACCATTCTAATCCAGGCCATGAAATTAATATAGAATCTAGGTTTTAAAATAAAATCGATGTAGTGGTTACCTCTCAGCATGCAGTTTCTTAGTTTGAACATCCCACAGTGCAAAAGGCATACAGATTAGGTCAATTAACTAATCTAAATCGCCCATAGGTGACTCACTCTCTCACTCATTTGCCGAACCACTTAATCCCATTAGGGTGGCAGGGAGGCTGGAGCCTATCTCAGCCGACACTGGGCGAAGGAAGAATACACCCTGAACAGCTCGCATTCCATCTCAAGGGCCAATAAACACACACAAAACCACTCACACCTAGGTGCAATTTGGAACAGCCAATTAGCCTACTGTGCAGGTCTTTGGACTGTGGGAGGAAACCAGAGTACTGGAGGAAACCAGCGCAAGCATGGGAAGAACATGCAAACTCCAAACAGAGCCAAACAGAGAAGGGACTCGAACCAGGACCTTGTTGCTGTGAGGTGGATGTGCTAACCACTATGCTACCATGCCACCCCAGAGGTGTAAGACTGAATGGATATTTGTTTCTCTGTGTGAACGCCATGATTAACAGTCCATCTACTCAAGATCTCAAACCCCACATCCCTGCCCCTTCCAGGTCCACTGTCAGCTGGGAATGACTCTAGCCCACTTATGACCAGCAATGGATTAGAAGTATAGAAAATTTATGAAAATGAAACCTAGTCTTTGTTATTTCACTAGAGGGCAACATTGAGCCATTAACCCAGAGAAATAAAAACTTTACTATTGATTATTAATTCTTTATTAGCAAGTTCATAATGGTATCTTTACCAAATAATTAATTTAGTAGTTTTGCAACAATAGCAGTACAATAATTTCCAGTCATCAAATTTGTTTTAAGTCATTTAAATTGATTAATATTTTGAACAAACACATTTCAGGATAGTTGCTGATGTTTTATTGTTCTGATTAAAAGATTTTTTTATTTTGATCTGGACAACTTTGACTAATTATTATGTGGCATGATATATAAAATGAGTTTGTCATGCCTGGAGTGTGTGTGTGTGTGTGTGTGTGTGTGTGTGTGTGTGTGTGTGTGTGTGTGTGTGTGTGTGTGTGTGTGTGT
>JBCNYH010000003.1:26918424-26939512 GCA_039654325.1 Tandanus tandanus
TGTGTGTGTGTGTGTGTGTGTGTGTGTGTGTGTGTGTGTGTGTGTGTGTGTGTGTGTGTGTGTGTGTGTGTGTCTTAATTTCAGGCTACACAGCAACAAAATGAAACTGTTTTGAAGTTTGCTTCTTTTCTATACCCATTGTAGACTGATTCATTATCGATGTCACTTCTTTCCAATGTTTGAAAGAAAAAAATCCTTTTCTTGGTAGTGCTGGCATTTCTTTTCATCTCTGAGTAGATTATGCTTAAATTCAGATCCAGTTGGATATAATTATATCATAGCCATAGATTATACTTTTTTTTTTTTTTTTAATGCATTACATGCATCACTTCATGCTTCATCCCATTTCCATGGTCAGAGAGGCACTGCCAGATAATCCCATCACTGTGGGAGACTTGCCTTCATAAAGCCTGGCTTAATAAACTTGAGGCCAGCACATTGCATCACACTGGACAGCTTGATTAAGATGAGTGCTACAGTATCAAAGAACTCCTGAAAATATCTGAGCATATGGACACTGAGGCATGCTGGCCAAGCTGATCAGCTGACAGGCAGGTTTTAGCTACGCACGTATGATTCTCCAGTCTGGACTTGTTTCCAAACTTGTGATTATTATTAGCTTTCACATCACTAGTGTGTGTGTGCAATAAAAACAGGTTTGAATTTCAACACATTTTCCCTGTATTCAGAAAAAATCAGAAAACCATGCTTGCATTGTTTTAGCAAACCTTTTCACTGACACTGTCTTTCAAATAAAAACCTAAAAAAATTATGTGATCAATTCTTGAATCAATTAAATCCCATATATTTTATGAAGTAATTCAAGAAGTGGATTCAAATCTGGCTTGGCAAGTCCATCATTTCCTGTTCCAGATTGCTGTTTCTTGTTCACATAATCTCTGCCCAATTTAGATGAACGTGTGGAATCATTATCTTCTTGATATGAGTTCATGCCAAAACAAACAAACAAACAAACAAAAACCAATTTCCTGTCATTTCTGTCATAGGTACATTTCCTTTGTGATAGCTGCCCTAATAAATTTCTCTATACACTGGAGAATTACATTTTTGGATAGCTTAGATGGAATAAAATTATGATAGAGTGCTAAAAAAAAAAAAAAGTGTTTTGTATAAAGGTTTATTGATGCCCTAACCACTGTTTTTATATTCCTCCATTATAAGTGTATTTGAAGTAAACTGCGTCGAAATGATATTACTTTGTATACAGGCGACAGTAGATGTAGATAAGGGAAAGATGTTTTCCCTTCACAGTAAGTTCTCAGAGATGCAGCTGAAGAACCCAAGGGTCTCATTTGTCAAAATTCGGATCTCGGTTTTAAGTCTGTGCATAAGAACCACCAGTATGCATGAGAATTTGTCATTTATAATACAAACATATGAATTGTTGTGTGGTTGGATTCATTTGCATAAAGAAAAGTCTTACGAATTCCAGCTTTACAGGAGCCAGAGTGTTGCAGGGGTTAATACCATCACCTCACAGCAACAAGGTTCTGGGTTTGAACCTGGAGGCCAGCTGGGGCCTTTCTGTGTGAAGTTTTTCATTAATTTTTTTTTCTCCCTCTGCATGGGTGGGTTTTTTCCAGGGGCTCTGGTTTCCTCCCAATCAAAAAGACATGCACATATGATCAAATGGTACTCTAAACTGCCCATTGATATGAATGTGAGGATAAATAGTTGTTCATTTCTGTGTTAGCCCTGTGATAGATTGGTGTTCAGGGTGAGCTTGCTTTTTGCCCAAAGTTCCGCTGTGACACTGTGACGGATAAGTAGTGTAGACAATGGATGGATGGTTAACAGTTTCTCTTTAAAAGTGTCATTTTATGACTACGGGCATGCAGTCTGTTGCCCTAGTTACTTGTGGGAAACCGTGACATGAAAATCTCTAAATATTCTTGTATTTTCTGATTCTATATTTGGAAATGTGATGCAGTGTGGTATGTGCGATATCAATACATGGAAGTTGATCGTTGATTGGGGAATGCCAGACCGGTCTCCATTTTTTTTGTTAAAATATGCTCATAGTTGAGTGCTGGCTAGTGGTTGATCCACTAAAATAGCACTGTGCAGAGAAAATCGTGATGAGCTACTCAGCAAAAAGGTTCCTGTGGTTCTTCAAAACAGTTTCTGTGTGCAAAACGTTTTTGGTTTGCCAAATCCTCAAGCAAAGCAATATCTGATTCAGTCTTGTGCCTTTTATATGATTTGTATAATCTCTGTTTCCTGTCTGCACATTATTGTTAGCACCATAGCTAGCAATTACTTTGTCAATTACGCTGACACGAATAACAATAAGTCCTCACAACCAACTCTTCATAATCAGTTTACCCATACATGAGCTTGCAAACGGTAAGGAGTAGTATGCACGGGTTAGACACAAAATTATGCATACACACGGTTGATTAATGACACACTACATGAACAATACTAGCAGAGCAAAAAGTGTATGTGTATGCACCAGCATGTGCAGAGTGTGAGTGAATATACGGGATACATCGGTCTTTTCTGTCTGCTCTAAATTAAAACAGAGAGGAGAACAGAGCCTGTGCATGTGTGGTTTGCTGTGTGATTTGTCTCTATAAAGGTGGAATGAGGGTTGCTGCAGTGTGCACTGACAGAATAAAGTAGGGCACAAGCTGGACGAGTGTGTGGAAAGGGACAGCTGCAATGCAGACAGCCCTTGAGGGTGAAGGAGTAAGTAATAGTGAGCCAGTGCCTCCTACCCTCCTTTCCATTCACAGAGTTGCTTCACAACCACCATTCACTTTAAAGACCAATGCTTCTCAACTCTCACTATGTATACTGCAGTCATGAACCAGGTACAGCTCCTTCAATCACTTCTGAGCCATTTGGAGTTTAATAGGCTCTGTCCATGTCCCTGTGAGGCTCCTCTGTGTTATCTGGTTTCCTCCAACTTTCCAGAAACATACCAAAACAGAAAGTGGATTGGTTAGTTGAAATTGCCCTTAGTTGTGGATGTGTCTAGATGTTCCCTCACAATCCTGTTCAGGGTGCTTTGCCTCCTCATGATCAGTGATCTTCAGGATAGACCCCGGATCCAATGTGACCTTGACCTAGTCCCGGGCTTGGGCGTTTCTGTGTGGAGTTTGTGTGTTTTCCTCATGCGTGCGTGGGTGGGTTTCCACCGGGTACTTCGGTTTCTGGTGGAGTACACATTGGATAGCTTGCCAGTCCATTGCAGGGCTTTCCTCAACCATTCACACTTACACCTAGGGGCAATTTTGAACAACCAATTCGCCTAATGTGCATGTCTTTGGACTGTGGGAGGAAACAGGAATACCTGGAGGAAACCCACACAAGTATGGGGAGAACATGCAAACTACACTTTCAAACAGCTGAATTTGGCCACCAGGCATAGTGAGGAGAACGCCGAGACAGGCGAAACATTTCTTTAAAGACCATAGTTGGAGATTTACAGATGACAGCTGAATCTTGGCTCAGATCTCCAAATCTACTATCAGACATGAACTTTTTGTCAACAAACTAAGAAAAACTGGAAAGACACATCAGAAGAAAGCCTTTTTTTCCATCTAAGTCCAAACAAAAAGTAACTGGAAATCACTAAACTCTAGTGGAAATGGATACCATAGACAGATTAAATAAAAATAGAGCCTTCCCAAGACCCTGAGGTAAACTCCACAGAAATCCTGTAGGCTGGGTTGTAGAGGAGAAACGAGAGGACTTAGGACCCTGGAGGATCCTGAGAGTTCCTGTATTGAAAAGTGTCTCAGATCCCTTACTGTGTTCTCCAAGCTCATTAGGCATTATAGGAAAATACATTATAGGAGAAGCTATGTTCACAAAGTGAGGTTTTACAAAGTATTAAATACAGTTGTGTGTGTTTACACTCACATTACAAACGCCTATACATCGGCACATTCATGCAGTTATCTAATACATTGTATAAATCTGTCTGAAGTGAGTAATTGTTATAGCAAACTAAAATTAGATTTCTGTGGTTTATTTTTACCTTTTTTTTTTTTTTTAAGTCTAACTGTGGTCATGCGTGCTCCATTAAGGCAAACTTTCCAAGGGACCATTTGCGCCACCTGGCTCGTTTCTTTCTTTCATCACGAGAGTATAACGCAACTCAAAAGGGTTCACCAGCTTCGTACAAGCTTTCCAGATTTCTCCAAACTTGCCTAATGCATTTAATAATTTCTTTAAATAAGGCTGTACTGGCTTCAGTAAACTCTGGACTGCCTATGATGGGAATCAGCTCGTTATTTGGTTTGGCGCTGATGGATACAATATTTTCTTTGCTGTACTATTCTGCTCGGTGACTGTAAGCCGGATTCAAGTAACTGTTAATTAACCCAGAGATAGCAAGTCATTCATGGGCGGTGGTGGCCCGGTGGTAGGGTGCTGGATTACTGATCCCAAGGTTGGGGGTTCAAGCCCCGCTGTCACTGCTGTCCCACCAGTGCAGCTAACTGGGTTATCAAAGTATCAATGTCTCTCACTGTCTATGGTGTGAGGCATGCAACAAAACCATTGCTGAGAGTAGGTTTATTGCTGTCAGCATGTTTCTGCCCTGCTGTGGACTGACGAGCTGTCCAGGGTGTACTCTGCCCTTGCCCAGAGTCAGCTGAGATGGGCGCCAGCCTCCCTGCGACCCTAATTAGGATCAAGCGGTTCAGAAAATGAATGAATGAATAGATTCAGATTTCCTGTGTAGTATATCAGCCATTCTATTCTAATAATTGTTATAAAGCCAGCTCTATTCTAATAATTTTTAATTACTAATTAACAATTATTTGTCAAAGTTTAGGTGGATGTCGCTGAATAGTCCCAAGATATTTTATGTGGAACTTGGGAGAAATGTCAGTAGTTTATGTAATAAAAATGTTCATGACCCTGAAACTCACACGGTAAAAAAAAAATTAAGAGATCAGTGCAAAATTATCCGTTTCTCTGATTTTACTATTTATCGGTATGTGTTTGAGGAGCATGAAGAATTTTGTTTTATTCCATAAACTACTGACATTTCCTCAAAATTCTATATAAAAATATTTTCACTTAAATCATTCAATTGCCAAAAATAACTGATCAACAGACAAACAAACAGATGCTGGTGAATACATAACCTCCCCTGCCAAGTGGAAACAGAGGTAATAATGGATAGAAATCAAGATCATATTTAATTATAAACACAATACGAATGCTTGAACTTCAGATGAGTTCATAAGTCAACATTTGGTGGAATAACCCTGACATTTAAATCACAGCTTTCATTTGTCTTGGCATGCTTTCCACCAGTCTTTCACATTGCTCTTGGCTGACTTTATGCCACTCCTGGTACAAAAATTCAATCAGCTCAGCTTTATTTGGTGACTTGTAACCATCCATCTTCCTCTTACAGAGGTTTTCAATCGGTCTGGAGATTAGACTGGTCATAAGTGTCTTGATCTTGTGATCTTCCTCCATCCACACCGAGATTGTCCTGCTGGAAAACCCAATCCTGAGATTTAAGGAACATTATCAGAGCAGAAGGAAGCAGAGCAGGTTTTCTTCCAGAATAAACATGAAAATGGCTTAATTCATGCATCCTTCACAAACAAAAATCTGACCCATTCCAGTCTTGCTGAAGCACCACCAGTTCCTCCTCCAAATTTCACAAATGGGTGTGAGACGCTGTAGCTTGAAGGCCTCTCTAGGTCTCTGTCTAACCCTTAGATGACTCGGTGATGGGGGAAGCTGATAATTGGACTCATCAGAGAAGGTGACCTTACTCCAGTCCTCTACAGTGAAATTCTTTAGCTAACTTCAGCCTGGCTTTTCTTTCCTTCTCATTTATAAACGGCTTTCTTCTAGCTTTGCATAACTTCAATCCTCCCAGAGGAACCTGTTTCAGACCTTCCTTGCCATGCATTTAACCCCAGCTGCTATTTACCATTAATTTTGTAGGTCACTTGATGTCATCCTATGGTTGTCAAGTGACATTCAAATGAGCTGATAATCATCCTGGTCAGTGGAAAGTGGTTTTCACCCTATGCCAATTTGTACCATTGTTGTACCCTACTTGGTCATTAACTGCCATCTTTAAAATTTTGAGGATGGAAACATGATGTTCAGTGTATCCCTCTGCCAGTAAGTCCAGAATTGAACCCTTCTTTTCCCCACTCGAAACTTTTCTTTTTGACTCTTTAAGGTATTTTAAAACAACACTAGCCCTGTTTTTGCCATTCAAACTGTTCCTACAGTAAGAGGAAAGTGCATGATTTTTTTATAATTTTCCTCGTTAAAGATTTGGTTCCAGTGATCACCTCATCAGAAAAAATTATGAAGTAAAATGAGGTGTGCATGTGTTGGAATTCCACAACTGATACCGGAATAAAATGGCTGCCATGCATGGAGATGCCGATTTAAGAAAGAAGATGGTCTTAAGAAAGAAGGTGGTCTCTTAATTCTTTCCATAGCTCTATGGGGAAAATATCAAGAGACCATCTTTAATTTTAACTTAAGCCCTTATTGTACATAAATGTTAATGACTGTTGAAAGAAAATACTAATCACAGAAAGTATAGAGCTGGAAAAGAGTTCATCCTCAAACTCTAACACTTATAATCCCTGGTTATAACCAGCATGTGAAGCCACCTGTTCACTGTACATTCATACACACTGAACAGTCAAATCTGGACTAAGACTGAAAGCACATGCATGAAGGGGGGGATCTGTTGGGACATTGTTTAGAGGCGACAGTCTGCGGGTTTGTCATCACATGCTTTGCGGATGTGGACGACTTCACGTTCCGAGAGAGAGAGAGAACTAACAGCACTGATAACAAACAGCTGCCTGCCTTGATTTGTCATAATGCAGAAAGGAGGCGGGTCTTCTTTCCCTCTGCAGCATTGCAGGTACGGAACCGCGCGCAGGACAAAAAACCCAGAGACATGAAGGATGTGGCGCGCGGCGGAACCATGACAGTCGGGTATCTGTGGACCTGTTTGTTTGCCGGCGAGCTTGTGCGTAAAGATCCACGTTAATGCCATGAAGTCGCGCGCTGTCGGCTCTCCACCCGCCCACACGCGCACTGACTTCTTGCAGTCGGTTGTTTGTCTCAGCTGCACGTTTCCACTTTGCTGCGAGGATCACAATGCGGTGCTGAAAGTGGGCGTGTTTCCTAAAGCACCGTAAAATGAGAACGGGGGTCACGTGGTTTGCGAGAGCTTACGATTGATCGTAGTTCATCGCAAGCAAAAAAAATGTATAAATAAATAAATAATAAATAAAAATGTCGTGAATCGGAGTGAGCTTCAAGTTTCAGAAATACAAAATGGGGAAGGCAGAGCGCGTTATTAATGGTAATGGAAGCAGATATATAAGTTCTACATAAGTAATGCAGACATGCAGATTGGGGGGGGGATTTGGGATAGAAGGTAAAGCGCGTGGTGGGTGTGGCAGTGCGTGCGTCCCCGCAACAGGAGGCTGTGCCATTGACTGCGGTTCCATTATCGATTTGCGCAATGTTATTTATGAACACTGTCATCATTAAGCCTGCCCATAAATAAATAAAAACCAACGCATATATATGTGTGTGCATGCGTGCGCCACCCCCACACACACACACACACAAACAGTCCAAACTGGAAATCATGCTTAAAAGAGCCAAATACAAGAAAAAAAAGACAACAGACAAAGAAAGGAAAGGAAAGTAGGGCGCGTGCGTTTACGTGTTGCCCGTGCGCCCCGCCGTCTGTCTTTCACTGCGGGCTAACAGGGGCAGAGGGTGCAGGGGGGGGAGGGATGAAGGGAGGGGGGTGAGAAAGAGAGAAGGGAGCGCACGGAGTGAGCGGGCTTTCTCTTTCTCTCTGCGCTTTTCTGCACGCCGATTTTTTCCTCTTCACTTCTGTTCCGCCGTGGAGGAGAGAGAGGACTGAGCAGCTTTAAACAGGACTGCGCCTCAATATTTCCCAGTGCGAAAACTGACACACTGCACCTCTCTCTCTCTTTCTCTCTCTCTCTGTCTCTCTCTCCCTCTCTCTCTCTCTGGGACATTGGTCAGGATGCCGATGAGTGACACCTGCTTCTCCTAAAGACACGGAGACCGTGTGCATTGCAGGGGGACTTCCATGGCCAATAAAATAGAAGGTCGGACGCGTTTCCATAACCCTAGTTTGTCGTTGTGTGTGCGTTGTGTGTTTGTGTGTGCTGTAGTAGTAGTACTCTGTCTGTGGATGAGTAAAGTTGCGTGTACTTTAGCTTACTACAAACCAGATGTCTAGATCAGCAAGTTCTGTTGTGCGCTTCACTCAAGGTTTGTCTGTTGGTACAAACATTAAATGTTGTTTCATTCTTCGGAGTAGATTTTTTGTGTGTGTGTGTGTGTGTGTGTGTGTGTGTCGAATTTTGTTCTGATGTTTTTTGGTTGGTTTTTTTTGTTTGTTTGTTTGGGGAATTTTTTTTTTTTAGCTTATAAGCCACTCCGATCACAATCACTCCAGTGGCACAGGACAGTGCAGTGTTTGGGGTGCACATGGTGGGCTTTCATTGTGGAAAAGTTTCATAATGTGAAGATCAGGAAAGTGGTTGGATATTTAATACACGTGGTCACCGGTGTGATAAACGTACCTTTTTTATTTCATACAAAATTAATCTCTATATAAGTAGACCATGTCTATGTGGGCGAAAAAATGGACCCATCTACATTTTTATAGTCTATCAAGATGTTATTTCTCAGTAACTATTTTATTCCATTATTCATTTTACTTTTGTGATCTAGGAAATCCCAGTAGCTGGAAGAAATAACATGGTATCCTACTTGTTATTTCACATACTAGGTGTACAAGCTCGCAGACAGGACAGGATTTGTTCTGGATTTTTTTAATCTGTCGCACGATAATCACGAAGATCAGATCAGTGGTCGTGACCAGAGTTTGTGGCCATGTCCCAATACTACTGTCACAGATAGTACGCTGCTTATGGTAACTATGGTTACCTCTAGTGGCATGCTGTTTGGCTGGACTTTTTAGTGCAGTAGTGTGCAGCGCAGATCAGGACGCAGCCTGTAGAAGGGCAGCAGTGATGACTGACTTTAACACGATGGACAGCGCTGACCTTTCCAGCCATTCTTTATTAAACAGAGGGGAAATAAACTTATTGTGCAGATAAGAGCTTTATTTCATAAGAGGTTTTGCTCAACAACCTGTTGATAGCGTAAGCATCAATGCAAGATTGCAATACTGTGTAATCTGAAACTTTTGCTTTACATTCAATTTACTGATTAATTTGATTGTCCTGTATATACCTGAGTATTTCTGAGCATCTTCATTTCTGTTTCTTCATTAAGCTTTAAATCTATCTTTTCATGCAAAGGTTTCTCCCAGCTTACATTTTATGACTTTTTATTTATTTACTTACTTATTTATATTTATTTATTTATTTTGCAAAACATTGTTACATGGCACATCCTCTAAGTTTTATTCCAATATTCTTATCTGCATATGCTTCTACCAGTTAAATTAAACTGATCTGATAATATCCTGTCCATCATAAGTCTGAGTGGTGCACTTTAGTCTCTCTTGTTATCTGTCTGAAATGACTTCTTGAAACGCCATTTCCTTAGAGACCGTTTCGGAAGAAAAACAGAGGAGTGAGCTGGAAGTAGCTACCGAGAGGCAGGCTGGACCTGTTTAAAGTTCTAGTAATGATGAAAACAACATATAAAGTTCATTTCATTTTCATTAGGGTACACCCAGAACATCTCTCCAGACCACTGTTGGGCAAGCACACGTGCAACCATCCACACTCACATCTAGGGGCAATCAAGTATAATTACCCCAATGTCTTAGGATTTCGAGAGGAAACTGGGGTACCCAGAGGAAACCCACCCAAGCACAGGGTAAACATGCAAACTCCACAAAGAAGCACCCTCACAAGGCACGGGGCTCGAACTCAGAACATTCTTGCTGTGAGGCGGAAGTGCTAACTACTACGCCACTGCTGCCGCCCCAACATATACTAGTATTTTATTAATCCTACATGCACTTCTTCTGAGTGTTGTTTTTTACTTCAGTCAAAATCAAAAACTGCTGCCTAAATCATTAATCATATATTTATCCTTTACTTCTTTTAGTATCACTGACAAATGCTACAGTATATTAAAGCTAAACATTTCCATTTAATGGACAAATCCTACTTGTAATTGTCCTCCTAGGAGTCCTATATTTCATTTGCATGAAGGAAGGAAGCGGTGAAGGAGGTTGGCAGATTGTATTGAGATTGTAATGGACATGCTGAGATTGTGTGAATAAGTCACAGAGGATTGAGTGGACTCTGGAGGAAATGCTAGAAGATGGAGGATGTTATTGGAGATTATTTAAAGTCGAAATCACATCTACTGGGAAAGTCACAACAGTTTGGTTTTTTTTGATGACAATGAACCAATATCAGTGTGGATTTTCATGAAGCAGGTACCTGTAGCACAGCGTTAAATAAACTGCATGATAGTATGTTCTGCATGGTAATTGAAACTACTTAGAATTCGTACGCTGTACTTCTTGCCACAATAATGCATTTGTTTTTGCATCAGTAAACTGTCATATCATGACAAATAATGCAACTGATTTAACCAGGGCATGTCTGGAAGGATGAACTCAACCGTTTATCACAGAGAATCTCCGTGCCAAGTTAATGTGTTTTGCCATTTGTTTGTATGGATACTAAATTGGAGCGGTCCATTCAAGCAGAAAGCACAAGGACCATTAAAGTCTGCAGAGGTTTCTTGTGTGCCAGAGAGAGGACCAGAGAACAAACTGTACCTTATAACTCATCAGTCTGGATGTTTTTACACTTTCAGAGAAATAGAATTCTTCTTCTTGTGTGTCAACAAGATCTGTAGTGCAGCTGATATGATTCTAGGTCATTTTTATATTTCTAAGGTGCAACTGTTAATCTGTTTTCAATTGAAGGGCTGAGAGCCATAGTGGTCTAACCCACAAAAACTGAAAAATAAGACAAGGTTATATTTTGACAGATGTGGATAAGGTCTGTGTGTGCCAGAATGGTCCTTTCATCTTCCTTGAATCATATGAGCATTATCCCTGATTTTTTTTTTATATTGCAAAAACTTTGATGTCATTTTTCTGAAAAACAGCTTTCTGTTGGTTAGACCACTCTGGTTCTCAGCCCTTCAATTGTCCAACTATATCATGAAGCAACAGTGTGCAGGATCAATAGTATTAAAAGAAAAATTTCCTCTGTGCTCACATGTGCCATTCCACTAATTTATTGAACATAATTACTCCAAATTGACGAGTTTCACTGCTGTTAATGAGGATGCTTCGCTCCAGGCTCTGCTTGTCTTAGCTGGAAGTGTCCCTGCAATCAGATAAATGAGTAAGTGTGAGTGGCTTACTGCTGTGCAGCTGTAATGACTGGTACCGTACATGGTTTATACTCCCTGCATCATCTCCTGGCATTTTTAGTATTGTAAACATACATCTCATAAGCTTCCTTAAAACTGGCCCAGTTCCCTTCTAGAGCCTCCACAGGGGCCAAATGCATGCCTCACTCTCCACTGACATGGCTTGCAGAGCGCGCACGCGCTCACACACACACACACACACACACCATGGTGGCACACTGTTATCATACTGGGTGTACAGTCGTGGGAAGCTCTTTGCCTTTTCTTACAATGGGTCAGGTGGCTAAAGACTCTGGTTAGCAGACTGAGACCTGTGTAGGAGTTTCAGCATCAGGATTTTGTGTTTTGAATACTCAGTGCTTGATGTGGGGGCTGAATGGTGGGAGTGGGGTGATGTGCTCGTGTGTGATGGGTTGGCTTTAGTCTCTCTGCAGCACTGGTCGCCAGTTGTAGCTCGAGGCACTTTTGAAGTCTAGACTGAAGTCCGAGGGAGACTTGTGTAACTGTGTGTGTGTTGTGGAACAGGACGGTTCATGCGGGCCACAGTGGTGTGGAGCAGTGCCGCCTGCAGGGATACTCTGTTCATGTAATGCAGGAAAGAAAATGTGTTCTACACTGCAGAGTATACACTGCTTTCCTCGTGAAGTGTGTGTCCTATTCAGAATGGATTAATTATGCATGGTGACAGAGAGTTATGTAATTATTACTAGAGTATAAGCGGGATTTTATGAATCGGTACTATTTACAGACTGGGCTTGTATGCATCTGGAAACAATAACATGTCCTAGAACTTATCAGTAGAAGTACCCCAGGTAATATACTGTGTTGCATTTAAAGAGGTATTGCACACTTAAATGTGTTTCTGAGCTATTAACTTAATTATATGGCAGTATTGTTATGAAGCACATCACTGCTGGTGGTAATATTGACTAAGTTACCATTTTTATAAGAATCAGCATTTTGTGGCTTGGAAATGACTCAGAATGCCACCTACTGGTTAAAAGCACCTGAAACTTGTGAGGCCGACGTTGACATAGAGTTCAGTACTTCTGAACATAATTTTTTTATTTGGTTTATTTATTTATTTATTTTTCATTTCCTTTTTTCAAACCGCTTAATCCTTTATTATGGTCACGGGGAGGCTGGATCCCATCCCAGCCAATTCTGGGTGAAGGCAGAGTACACCCTGAACAGCTCAACAGGCCATAGCAGGGCTAACACACACACAACCATTCACACTCACATTCACACTTAGGGGTAAGCGAAAATATCCACTTAGCATAATGTGAATGTCTTTGGACTGTGGGAGGAAACCAGAGCACCCGGAGGAGACCCACACTAGCATGGGGAGCACATGCAAACTTCACACAGAAACGCTCTCACTGGGCACGGGGCTCGAACTCAGGACCTTCTTACTGTGAGGTGGAAGTGCTAACAACTACGCCACTATGCGATTCTTCTCTGCATCATGAAAATTTTATTTAAAAAAAAAAATAAAAAATCTTATGGAAAGAGGAGAATCCAAAAAGTAATGCTGTCTCTTTGTCTCCCACCGAAACCAAACCAAAACCAAGTATTGGCTGTATTTTAGTGTAGGTGTAGCCTACACTATGTGACCTACAAATGATCAAGCATAAATTATGCAGCTATGTCTGATAAAAGGGCTTATAATAAAGGTCAGTGAGGTGTTTGTAGATTTTGAGCAACTTATAGTCACTTATTGCATGAAAATTGGGGCTAAAACAAAGTTTTTCTACGTGAAAGGGATAAAATATCTGGACATGTGCCTGTTAAGAATGGCAGCTAGTATTTATGCTCAATGTCCTTGCAACTACGTTACATCATGTGCTCTGTTCTGTTTAATAAGAAGAATTTGTCTCAAATTTTATATAACACTGACACCTATACCTATATTCTTTTTTTCAATATCTCCTTGATAGTGTGGATCACCAACTCCCAGCATTACATTAGTAGGCAACAAGTTGCTTGTGTCACTCGTAGCTTGTCTTATATGTAAATGCAAATGAAATAATAAACCAATCAGCTTGAAAATTGCTTTTATGATCTACATGTTACATGCTAGGCTTCATTGGCAGATTAGGAAAATAATGTTAAATGTCCATATAACATGCCTATCTATATAAATTACAAACATCCCTTTTACTCCACTTCAAGCTTAATTTCTCATTATAAAGTCTTTATACACAAATGAACTAGAGTGTGTATATGAAAAAATAAAATGAATTTTTGGAAGTTTTTTTCCCATGCCAAACGGTAAACAGGTACTAAATGCAGAATTGAACTAGAGTTGAGAGGTTGAAATATGTCGGCCCACATGTGATATAGTGTTGGTTGGAGGAATCTTTTGAGCCATTAGTTTTGGATTTGTGACCCTGCAATGGTCTGGTGAACCGTTCAGGGTGTACCCCGCCTTTGCCCAGTGTAGGCTGACACAGGCTCCAGCCTCCCTGCCATTCTAATAGGAGTAAGCGGTTCGGCAAATAAGTGAGTTTGGAATTGTTTCTTACCGTATCATGTCTAAACTGCACAAAATTGAGATTTTGAGTTGACTTGCTGTTTTGTCACTTGCTGCTGAAATTGTGGCTTTAATTGCGCATGTACAGATATATGAAAAATGTGTGCATCTGATGGAAATTGTTGATTTGATTTGAAGACAACTGGACAGTCGTTCCAAATGCCTAAGAGAAGTCATTTTTATTCAAGTGGACAGTATGAGCTTCTGAGGCCAAGGGTGGATTTATTTTCTCCACAAAAGAGTATTATATTTATTGATATTTTTATTGAATAAATGACTGAAAAATCTCATCCTTCTTATGGTTTGGTTACCTTGACCTGTGGGCTTGGGATTATAAGGCAAAAGGCGAAAGGTTGGTTTATTCAATTATGTCGTCTTCCCCCCCCCCCCCCCCCCCAAAAAAAAAGACTGGTGGAGCAAACACATGCGTTCACTGACCTTTTGTGTGGCACCAACTGGCATATATAACGTCAGATCCTTTTTGTTGTATTATAGGGCCTAACGTTAGGTTACGTTACGTTACCTGAATGACGTATTAACGCTAATACTACTAACAACATAACTACTGTCATGACATTAGTTACTATGTCATTAGTGGAGAAATTTGAATTAAAAAACTTCTGAGTCTTCATACACATGCATGCTCTGTCTCAGTTGAAGACGAAGTTGAACTTCTACTTATCTAATTAGATCCCAGCGTTAGACCTCTTGGATAGTTCATGTCTATGTAAATGTAATGACTATCGTAATATTACTTTACTTTAGTACTTTTGTGTAAGCTGTTAAATGTTTAATAATAACATGAGCAATATATAGGTCATGTGAAAGGTAATAACTTACTAGGACCGAGCACACACTCCTGAACTACAGACAGAAAGACACACACAATTTCCTGTGGCACGAAAATCGTTGCATCTCAGTACCT
Source organism: Tandanus tandanus (assembly GCA_039654325.1). NCBI lineage: Eukaryota > Metazoa > Chordata > Actinopteri > Siluriformes > Plotosidae > Tandanus > Tandanus tandanus. The sequence continues at coordinate 26,933,289 of JBCNYH010000003.1, forward strand.
TCCGCGTAGCTCACACGAAAGGTAAAAAACTATTTCCATGATGTACCTATTCTTTTACATGACTGTACGAAGAACAAAAATGTCTGTCGGTATATTTGTTGTCTGCTAGTGTGAACTTTCCCTACTTCCAACTATTAATAGACAAGCCAAATGAAACCACAGCAAGGAATTTTTATGAGCTTCAATTAAGTACAGTAGTGTAAATAAATAAAATTTGCTACAAGCATCATTAAAAGATGTACATTCTGTGAATTATTTAATTGAGTTATGAGCTTCCTAGTGGGTTTTTTCCTTGCATTGAGGATAACCAATGTTAATTAGATGGTGATGAAGATGAGAGGGTGAATGCAGATGGTCGCCTCAGCTGGCGCAGCCTGTGCCAGGAGGGCACTGCCTCTTCCCCTGCACTTCCTCTAAATACCAGGCCATGTCAAACAGCAGGTTTAAACACCAGGGAAGGCCCTTTTTAAATATCAGTTCACTGTAGGACCACAGAGTCTTGCCACCAACATCCTCTATCATCACTGCCTATTGGATTCACCTGTGCAGTGGTATAAGTGTGATTACGTCCATTCGGGTAACAATTTGAGCCACTCTGTATGATTGCTTGCTTCCACATACAGCAATAACCTCAGTGATTCAGCCATTTTAGTGATGTTTCATAAAAGCACACTGCTCAGCATTACTGCTCAACTCACAGCTTGCAAAAATGTGTTCAAATAATTTTTGAGAAATCTAAAACCTTTATATGGAATTACATTTATTTTTTATGGACTGCAGTAATATTTCCGGGGTTGAACAATAACTGTGTGAGTAAGCAGCAATGGTACAGCAAAACGCTGCAATCTCCTGTCCATTTATACCATAAGAAAACAGTTTAGGAGCTACAAAATCAGCCATGTGTAAAGCAGTTGGTACATCTTGAATCTAGTTAGTGACCGGAGTCGATGTGAGCTAAAAGTAAATTTGATCACAAACACGATCATCCGTATCACTACCAGCCTTCCATTATTCATGTATACTCTTCATGGCCTAAAGGTCGTGAATGACTGACTGTCCCACTAAAATCTGTCCTTGAAAGTCCCTTTCCAAAACCATGTCCATTACCCTGGATCTCCACGATTTGAGAGAATCGTGATGAGCGTGGGGGGTTGTGAAATCAAATCGTGATTGTAAACTTGGTGGATCCATGAGGATCGCGCTGATCGTGGCAAAATTTTTGACTGTCAAACATTTCGTTGCAATTATTACGATTTGACGCCAATCGTGATAGAAAGTGGATATCGTAGTAGAGCACAGTGGAGACTAACAGACCTCAAAGTGTACCTGTGGTGAATTAGTGTTACCAGCTATTTAAAACGATCATGTAACATCAGCGGTTCCTTCCGGCAACATCAGTCCTTACCCGATTTTAAAGTGTGCGCAAGTGTTATGACTCTAGGAATGCTCAGAGACATGTTGCCTTTCTGATCGGCTGTTCCAGACTGGTCGTGACGTGAACTCGTTGGATTGGCTGGGCTACGTCACTGACCAGTGTAGCATTACACATTATCGGCCAGTGCTGAGCTGCACAAACAACAAGTGCAAAAATATTTATACAAAACATTTATTTTTGTTCCTAAACCAACTGATGACAGGAAAGCCGAGTTGGCAAAACATTAGCTACATAAGCCATTTTGGATTTACTGTCACACTCATCTGTGGCAGCATTCTCATCCTCAGAGTCACTAAAATGTAATGTCTCATTGTCTCCACAAGAGATGTCAACCCCACCCAACATGTTGACGCCACTTCCTTTGAAAAACTGCTAGCCCCACCGCCCTCCCCCAGTTCAGCCCCCATTAGTAATCAAAAAAAAGACAACAAAAAAATGTTTTTTTTGTGATTTGTATGGTCATATGCACAAATTATGCTGTGAGGATGACCAATACCAGTACTCTTTAATAGAGTGTAACAGACCTTGATGCGCCATCGTAGGGGATCTTGATGAACTTGGAAACACTATTAATTCAAACTTCAGTAAACTTCATAATTAATTCAAATGTTTCCTTTCCCAAATTTAGCTGTCAGTGATGTCAGCCACAGATATGACTTTCGTCCATACCTCTTTAGAGCAATCGCAATGGTAGTAACAGTAGCTGATTTGGTAGTACACTATTTTATTTTCACCTAGGGAAAAGTCTACCTTAAAATACTGTAGCACAAAGATATTTATACAATGAAATCCCAAATCTTAAAAGATAAAGATAAGAATATAGAGGGTTTCATTAAAATAATTTATGCCGTTCACAAAAATTACATTGTCCATTTAAATCCTTTATCACATGCCTTTTCTTTTACAATTACAATAATTACTTACACTTTGTAGGTGGATTGAAGCATTTTATACATTGCTGTTGTTGTCCCCGGGCGGCACGGTGGCTTAGTGGTTAGCATGTCCGCCCCACAGCAGGAAGGGACTGGTTTTGATTCCCGGGCTCAGACGTTTCTGTGTGGAGTTTGCATGTTCTCCCCGTGCTTGTGTGGGTTTCATCCGGGTATTCTGGTTTCCTCCCACAGTCCAAAGACATGCACATTAGGCTGACTCATTCATTCATTCGTTCATTCATTTTCTAAGCCGCTTAATCCTAATTAGCGTCGCGGGGAGGCTGGCGCCCATCTCAGCCGACTCTGGGCGAGGGCGGGGTACACCCTAGACAGCTCGCCATGCCAACACAGGGCCAACACACACACAACCATTCACACTCACACTCACACCTAGGGGTGATTTGGAACAGCCAGTTAGCCTACTGTGCATGTTTTTGGACTGTGGGAGGAAACCAGAGTACCCAGAAGAAACCCACGCAAGCACGGGGAGAACACAACTCCACAGAGAAACGCCCGAGCTGGGAATTGAACCCAGGCCTTCTTGCTGTGAGGCGGGCGTGCTAACCACTATGCCACCGTGCCTCATTAGGCTAACTGGCTGTACCAAATTGCCCCTAGGTGTGAGTGTGAAAAGATGTGTGTTGCCGTGTGATGGTCTGGCAAGCTGTTCAGGGTATACAGTGTCAGCTGAGATAGGCACCAGCCTTCCCGCGGCCCTAGTAGGATTAAACGATTTAGCGAATTGAGTGAGTGATGAGTGAGTGTAGTTGTTGTCCCCCCCAAAAAAACTGTACGCTACAGTATTTGAAGGTATTGTGCTACATTATTACAAGATTACTACAAGATTGTTACACTGAAATTGATATTAATTTCATTTGGTCATTTTTTGTAACTATATTTACAGAGCCACACCGGTACATGGGAAATATTGGTTGATATTTCACCCACCACGTACGTTTACAGGATTTAGCAGAGGAACTATCCAGAGGCACTTACAAAAGTCTCTATTGAATAACATATGCTCATGCTTGTACAAATAGGCCAGGATCTAAGAATACCAAAAGGCTGGAGGAAAAGAGTTGAGTTTTTCTTTAGCTGTGTAGATTTAAGTGTTTAGTGAGAAGGTAGAGCTTCAGTCTTTGCTTGGAGACAGATATTGATTCAGCTATTTGAACAGTGGAAGAGTCTTGACACAGGTTTCCTTGTGAGGGAGAATTGGTTCGGTCGAGCCGAGCTTGTGACCTGAAGAGAAGAGAAAGCAGAGTTTGATTGATGACTTCAGGTAGGTGGGAGTTCTTTTTTGCTTTCTGGATCCTGGATCAGTTGTCTGGATCTTGAGGCATGAGTTGGGGACTGCACACGCAGGCAAGCAGATTCCTCGAGAGAAAAGGATAGACTTTCTAGACTTTCTTTGAAAGATACAATATGCATATCGGTGTCAGGTTAGCAATATACCTGCACCAAGTTCTGTATGTTGTCTGGTGGTTTGATCAGAGAGTTCTCTAGTGAGATGACAAGATCGTAACATGAAGGAGGTATTTGCATAACTCCGACTCACTAGTGATAAACTTCTTGTGTAAGAAACAGAATGGCGGGTTGAAGATGAGTTATTTTTAATGACTGTTTATGTAAAATTGTTCATATTTTTAATAATTGTTCATGTTTGTCTAAATGTGTATAGAATATCAGGTAGATTTGAGCACAGAAACATTGTTTTTAAACATCTAAGAAAATTGATGTAGCAAAATTGTAGCAATGAAAATGTCATAACATACTTTTGCTCTTTTTAAATCCTTTCCAATGATATGATTATTGCTGTAATCAATCAAATTTTTTATTTTTTTGTTTGTTTGTTTTAGTTAGTTTTTTGTTGTTGTTGTTGTTTGATCTTTTGTCTCATATCTACATGGGGAGGCATCTCCTGGGATTTCTAGCAGTTTGGTCTTGCTAGGGTTTAACTATTAGTTAAACTATAAGTAGTATGACCAGTTCACAAATAACAGTTGATCAAAACTACCATGACCATTAGGACCTGAAATGTGTTTGGGTGGAGATATGTTCACCATGCACAGGAAAGTATTTTTACAGTGTTATATGCAGCCATATAGATACCTGCTAACGTGTGGTTATGCATTCGCATTGTACATAATGTATATACATAATATCCAACTTGTCTGATGTTATTCCACTGATTTAAACCCAGACAATATAAATTGAACACTACATGTATAGATAATAAAATAATATACATTTATAAATAACACTATTTTAGGTATACGTGTTCCAAAAAGAAATAACTGAAATAATTTGGAATTTTTGATGTTCAGTGACTTCAGTATGTGAGTTCTTGTACAGTGACTACCCTTGTTCCTATGAGCATAAATACCAGTCAAAAGTGTGGACACAAGTAATTGTGTCCAAATTTTGTCTGGCACTGTATTTATATATGTAAAATATAGAAAAGGAATATTTGTAGATATAATATTGCCAAAAGAAAGTCCCACACTCTAATATTTTCTTGGACTCCTTTTAGCCTAAATTATAGTCTGTATCCACCATTCTACTGTTTTGACCAACTTAAGCAACATCACAACATTTATTTTCATCCACAGTTGAGTTCATTTTTCACCAACATCCTGAATTGATGACAGAAAAATCGAACCACTCCATAAAGTCTTCTCCATCACATCCCAGAGACTTTCAGTAAGGTTAAGGTCAGGACTCTGTGCTGCCAGTTCATGTGGGAAATGATTTCTCATTCTTCCCGAACCACTCTTTCACTATTTGAGCGCCAATTTTATATCCGTGCCAGCAGGGAAGAAAAAAATCTGGTCACAGTACATTGGGATCATCAGCTGACTTCATTTTATTGCCACATAATTTTTCTGAGTCTTGACCTTACCAACTGAAGCAACAATGCCACGTCAATGACGCACTGCAATCAAGGCAAAAGGCAGTTCCACAAAATATTAAACCACAGAACTAATATTTTTTGACCGGGCATTGTATATATTCCATGTAGTGCAGAAACCCAGACCCTGACTATGCGTACAATGACTTATTATAGAATAAAAAACAGAGTTTTTGTTCATCATATTGTATTTTGAATCCAGGTCTCCTCTATTTCTCTCTATGGACAGTCAAGAACTTGAAGAACATGTTGCAGTGATCTGGCTCATCAGCCCTGACACACTCAAAGTGCAAACTCAGACTTAATAAAGCACTTCGCACAGTGAGAGTGCTACAAGGGCTGAGGAAATTGGTCTCCATGACCTCTCACTTCACATACCCATACCCAAGCCTCAGCTAAGCCTGTGAGTCACTTTCAGCTGAGAAGGCTGATGGTTGAATATGACTCCGCATCTCAGCAGCTGCAGCGGATGGCGAGAGGCTTTAGTTTGGGAGTTGGAAAATGTGTTGGCGTGCCAATCAACATTGTACAGACACGTCAACAGTCTCAGGAGAGGGAGAGGTAACAACCTGTACACTGAAGGGAAGCACTTGGTTAGCATATTGAAAGAGTTTGAAAAACTTGTTAGTTTCCATCATAAGATGGTGATCTTGTACTGCGATCACTTTATTATTGGCAAGCTTAAATGATACTACAATATGTGATAATGCTGATGGATATGGGACACATGGCATTTACCACTAATACTCTATAAATGAATATAAACTAGAAGCACAATAAACTGAACCTGAATTTCACATGGAATAATAAACAAAAGCAACTGGGTTATCAAATGCAGGCCATGTCTCTCACTGTCTGTGGTGAGAGGGATGTAAAAGAACCATTGCTGATTTTCATCAAGAGTAGGCTGCATTGCCGTCAGCGTGTTTCTGCCTTGTGATGGCCT
>JBCNYH010000003.1:26999439-27010665 GCA_039654325.1 Tandanus tandanus
TTCCACGGGCTCGCCCAACACACTTCAGCCAAGTCGGCCCCTCTTCAGTGAAGAGGAAGAGTTGGCCTGGCGCAGCCAGATGCACTCTCCCTCTCGTTCCACGGGCTCGCCCAACACACTTCAGCCAAGTCGGCCCCTCTTCAGTGAAGAGGAAGAGTTGGCCTGGCGCAGCCGGATGCACTCTCCCTCTCCTTCCACCTCAGACTATGAGGAAGACCAATACGAAATCAGGAGTCCATCTAATAGAGAGTACAGGGAAAATGTTGAGCAGAGACATCGGCCTGTGCGGGAGGTGCCTCTCAGAAGACGGTCGGTACAAAGCCGCAGTAGCTTTGCCAGTCAGAGCAGCACAGCTCTGGGAGGATGGGGCGACGTTGTCCACCTTATAAAGAATGACCTGATTGAGCAGGGTTATCTCAGTTGCAGTTCTGAAGATGAGATCTTTGAACCTGTCTACAAACTGGAGAGAATCCTGAGCCAGCGCCAGCAAGCACCGGAGTGGCGTGGCAACCAGGGGAAAAGACTGTCTCACCGGAGCAGTATGAAAGAGGGCAACAGGCAAAGGTGGCAGGGGGATGGAGGGAGCCGAATGGAAAGATATAGGCACTCGGACTACAAAGACAGCAGAAATGTGAGATCAGAGAGCAGGCTATTAAGACGTTACAGCAGTAGTGACTGCAAATCAGGGGACGTACAAAGACGAGTGCACTTTCAGGATGACCAACAGCGCCATAACTTGTATATCGATGGTCGTAGAGCGTTGGTGAGAACTCATGGTGGAGAGAGAGAATTAAGAAGTTGTTCTGTAAGACCTTATCAGTGCAATGTTCAGGTAGACAGAAGAGTACCACCACTGGTTGAAGAAAGCAGAACCTACAGACATGAGGCAGGTGGAGTGAGGAACTCCTTTTCACAGGAGATAAGGGAGGAAGTGGAAGATCATGGCAGGCTTAGAGAGAGAGGAAGGTGGGAGGGAGGAAATGGGGTTCGACCAGAGCACAGGCCAAGAGCACGCTCTCTCAGGGAGGAATGGAGGCAGGAGGAGAGGGTGAGCAGAAAGTACCGCAGAGAACCTAGCAGGAGACGCGTAAGGAGTGAGCGATGGCAGGGTAATCAGGAGGACATGTCAAGTACTGACGAAGAGGAGGTGGACAGGGAAAGCGAGAGAAGAAGGTTGGACACTCGAATCCCAAGGTACCCCCAGCGCAGCCTCAGTGTGTCTTGTAGAGGGCACTCTCCTGGACCAGGTAACCAAGTTTTGCCCGCCTGAGATCTGCCGATGCTCTCACTACCCGCTCATTTCTCTTAATCATCTCCAAGATCTGCCCAGTGCCTTTGACCCCTACATGTTTCGGGAATTCTTCAACCTTGATCTTTTATTAATTTGCCCTGTTATTAATAGGTGTCTGTTCTGCTTTGCCTTATCTTTTTCTTTGGAAGTCAACTTCTTTCACCTGGTAGGGTAGTATCTCTCTGCCCCTTTCCTTATACTTTTATTTTATTTTATTTTTGTGGAGGGGGGGTTGTTTTGATATCTTTCTGTGTTTACTTAGAAAAGGGGACTTTGTGTGATCTTTGGTTTAAGGTCATGATTGAACTTGTGGGAGTGAACAAGATGACATTCCTCATACCACAATCTTAGTATTGATATCATCATGCAGAATCCCCCCCCATTTTCAGCCATGTGTGTCTCTTAAGCTGATGTGCTGTGGGTGGTGGGCAGGAAAAGCATCTAGGTCTCAATTTCACACCTTACCCTCATGCTTTCTGTATGACTCATGTCTGTCCCACATAGGGCAGAGGGTAAACAGGCCCGCTCTGGATTTGAGGGAACTCAGGCAGGTCCTGCAGGATGAAGAACTCGCCCGCAGGCTACAGGCAGAGGAAGAGGAGTTGCTCAGAGGGGTAAGAAAATCTCGCCAAAATGGTGAGAAATAAAGAACTTATTTAAATAAACAAGTTATTTATTGAGAAATAACCAGAATATTATACAGCTTTATTAACCTTTGATCGTGTATTCATTTTCTGCCGTTTCTCCGAACTTCACTTCTCTGTAAATCATTAGGCATGTCTAACAACCTCTGGCCTGATTGCATCTTCATTTTATTTAATGTGTTTATTATTAATAATAGCATTATTATTTTTATAAATTCATTATCCTTGTCATTTTTATGATGTATCCTCAGGATCTTAGACCTCCATCTTCTTACCCAAAAGGAGACTTCACAGTAGCACAAGTTGCTCAGGATGAGGTAAGCAAGTTCAAGATACATGTTTCTTACGTAAGAATTTCTGAATCATTATTACTGATTATTTGTTTTATTACAGGAGATTGCACACTACATTCAGAAACAAGAGTTAAAAGCTGAGCTGCAGTCTCAAGAGCTGGAGGATTATGACTCTGGGCGAGGGTACAGAGAAACGGGTCATGTGTGTGACAGCAGAGAGGTTTATGATGGACAGGTAACGATGTCCTCCTACACTGTGTGCAGCATCTGGTGCAGCTAGAGCATAAAGTTCAGAATAAACTGCTGTAAATAAAATATATAATGCTGGTGTGGTTTTGGGGGGGGGGTTTTGTTTGGGTTTTTTTTTTGGTAATTTTAGATATTAAAAGAACCACTAACCTTCATATCCCAAAGGTTAATATATGACATGGCATACCATTAATAACAGGTAACTGTAGCAACGTTTTGTTTTTACTGGAGTGTGAAAACGGGAAGTGAAGATTATTTTTTACTCAATGCAGGAAGTATAGTCATCTCTTTTTATATAAAGTTGCCCCGTGGTTCCCATTTGTGGTTACCTCGCAAAGCATTTTCAAGACAGGGTTACACCAGAACCATAGACAGGAACCTGCAGAACACAATATATAATTTATACAAATATAAAATGTGCAGTCAGGCAATAAAATGAACATAGAATCGAAATGATCTATTTTTTCCCCCCTTTCACAGTACAATAAGTTTACATCATGAGGTGTCTACCATATCAGCTTCTTTATTTTCTTTCATTCTTACATTTCCACATGAAGAATCTATAAGGACACTCAGAGACTTAATGTCCTTCACTTTAGACAAACTAGACTTTTGTATAGTAAGTTCCAGATTCCCGGGCTCAGGGTGTTTCTGTGTGGAGTTTGCATGTTCTCCCCGTGCTTGCGTGGGTTTCCTCCAGATACTCCGGTTTCCTTCCACAGTCCAAAATCATGCACACTACGTTGATTGGCGGTTTTAAATTGCTCCTAGGTGTGAGAGTGAGTATGAATGGTTGTATGTGTGTTGGCCCTGCAATGGCCTGGCGAGCTGAGTGTACCCCGCCTTCACCCAGATTTGGCTGAGATGGGCGCCAGCCTCCCCGCGACCCTAATTAGGATTAAGGTGCTTAGAAAATGAATGAAAAAATTAAAGTTCCAGGTTCATAATACTCATATATAGGTCATCATTTGCTAAATGCTAAAATGTAGATGAATTTGTGTATAACAGAGTCAGTGTTGTGTTTTTATCTTTAAAGGTTGTGCTTTTATCTTTAAATTCACAACTCCATTCGATGCTCCTTCAGAAGCTCTCCCCCACCCCATGGTCCCCTTCAGCCAACCAGAAACAGAGTAGCTTTGTGCTCTGCAGGCGCAATGAGAAAGAAACTTGTAAAGGAAGAACATTTAAACCAAAATACATTGCATCATCAAACCAAACATATTAATCTTGGATATAGTTTAATTTGGTAAGCCTAAGAGTCACTGTTACCGCTTTCTCTGCATGCACAAATCATGGGTCCGAATGCACAAGTTTCTTATGCACTCCAGCATTTCTTATTTCTAGACATGACATGATTCACACCTCTAAGTACACCATGGATATTCTGAGAATAAAGGATCTTTCATGCAGTTTGGTGTTTTAAATAATCGTGTGGTTTAAGATGAAAATGTAAGTCATTCAATTTCTGTCTAATATTCCTTGATTATGTTCAGCATGAAAAACTGTTTCTGTGTTCGCCTTGTGATGGTTTTGCCACCAGTTCAGGGTACCCCACTGCTCACCCAGTGACAGCTGAGAGTGGCTCCAGGTCACCCAACTACCATGATGTGATTATGTAGGGTAGATAATGGATAGATCATTGGCCAATAGTTTGTTTTTTGAAATAAGACTTGATGTGATTTGGGGAAATTCCAATCAACAATCAGTTTGATGGCTGTTGTCATGAAAATAAAGTAATAGGTCATTCAGGAGCATAGATTTTGTTTTTATTTCAACTTCACTGAGCTGTTAGGCTAGCTGTTTCTGCTACAAGTTGCTCCTGATTTTAGAAGTTAAATGATTTAAGGCAAAATTAAAGAAATGGAATATTCTCTTATTACCAGATGCCGAGGGACAGACTTGACTTCGAGGGACCCATGTCTCCTGGTGACGAGTGCTCTGCTGAACAACAACCCTCGAGTCCAGTCACTTTAGCAGGGTAGGTCACTACTCTATCACTCCCAACCTCATTATCCATTAAAGATACTGAACAGATCTGCTTTTGTCTGTGTAGGCAGCAGCATCCCTTCAGAAATATCGCCGAGGAACTGGATCCAACCTTTCATAAGCAAGAGAGTGTGCAAGCAGGGACAAGTATTCCTGGTAACGCTTTTGTTGTTCTCTTCCATCATTTACTCTCTTTGATGAAAAGAGTTTTATAAACAAGTCTCACTGTATTTTTCTAGACATCCAAACTACGCCACGGACAGGGTCATGCGAGGACCCTGCAATAGTCACGCCCACCAAGAGGCAAAATGACAAGCTTGGACGCACAAAGTCCAAAGTGAAAAAGGAGAACTCGAAAACAAAAGAAAACTGTAAGCAGCAGTGATGGTGCTGGCGTCTTTGTGCTGTTAGGCAGATGAACACTCCAGATAACAGCAGGGGCGTATGACACAGTGATTAATTTTTTTAATTTATTTTTTTGGTGTGGGGTTGTGTTTCCTCACAGTTTACTTTTGTTTTCCATTGAAATATTTGGGTCCAATCCTCCACTGCCACGAACCCCCCCCTCCCCAAAATAACGCCGCCACCAGGATGGCATTCAGGCACCACTGATTAACATGGGGTACTATGCAAGTGTATAAAGCAAGTTCTGTTTAGATTCCAGTGGACTTGGTAGTAAGCCAGTAGCATTTCAAAGTATTGTGCAGCTGGCTAGTGAGCCAAGGGAAAAGAGTTGAACCTACTGCAGCCATGTTCTCTGATTAAATAGATGTCTGAATTCCAAAGAGACACATTCTCAGTAGAACTAAAATAGATTAGCAATTAAAACTGGCTGAGTAGAGTTATCAGATCCCCCCACACTTCCTGTCTTCATCTACACTGTAAATGTGGCTTTTTTTTTATGTGTAAAATATGCAGCAGATTGTAACTTTTGTTTTCTTCATATGAAATGCTATCTGTAGGATGAACACTAATGTTTGACAAGGCTGCCCTTTCATTGCGCTTCTGTCCCAAAATACACTCTAATCTAATGCAAACCCCTCTTTTCAGTTTAGACCTGATGGAGTATATACACAAGTGTTTTTCTGTCATGTTACTTCCTGTAGCTGGTTGCCGAATTATGAAACTCTAAGTTATTGAGACCATTATATTAAAAAACTTGAATAATTGATGATGGATTTTTTTTTTTTTTTTTGCTCAAGTTTTGCTTTACAGTAAACAAGTAAAGGCCATTTTTATGTTAAATAACTTCCTGAAATTTCCCCAATACTGTAATTAAAGTCACAGTAAGGTAAACACACACTTCGCTCCTTCCAGTGTCCATTCATGTGGGAAAAGTACCTTTTTTCCCCGTGCGGTCATTACATTGCAATCAAACTTAACAAAATATGTTTCATACATTCAACTGTAGTTCATCATTTTAAATAAGAAAACTGTATTTTTATAAATGTTTTTATTATTGTTATTTCACTGAGAAATAATATTGGAAATGGATACTGTATAAAAACAATATTCAGTACAAGAAAAGTTAAAAAAAACTTTAACATAGGATTAGTTCAAACGTCATTGAACATGCCATTATGACAGACCGTAACCAGTAAGCGTGCTAGCAATGAGCCGTTATCCTGGAACTGGTTGTGTTCTTCCTGACATGACAGATCGACTTAATCAGAACCTTCCAGTTAGCAATGCCAGCCAGGCACTCGTTAGGAGATTCCTAGCTGATTGTATAAGCTGATACTTAGTACACATTAACGCCTGTGAAGATAAAACCCTAAATGTCATTATCTGAAGTTAGCTGAGTCATGTCGTGCAAAAAATGCCAGGTGTGGGTGGATGTTCCCAAAAGAAACTACCTTGAACTGAGAACTGAGATCATTCCAGGGTGCCAAAGAAAAAGGAAGTCAGTGTAAGAATTTCAACTGTGGTGAATCACAGGGGGCGGCATGGTGGTTAACACGTCTGTCTTGCAGCAAAAAGGTTCTGGGTTCCTGTCCCAGGCTCAGGGGTCTCTGTGTGGAGTTTGCACGTTTTCCTCCAGGTACTCCGGTTTCCTCCCACAGTCCAAAGACATGTACATCAGGATATTCCAAAGTGCCTGTAGGTGTGGATGTGTCAATGGCTATGCGTACATGTGTGTGTGTGTTGGCCCTACAATGGTCTGGTGAGCTGTTCAGGGTGTACCCTGCTTTCGCCCAGTGTCATCTCATATAGGCGCCAGCCTCCACGTGACCCTAGTAGGAATAAGCGCTTCAGCCAGTGAGTGGAAGTGAATCACAGGCACGTACGTTCTAAAGGTATGTGGTGATTTTGTGAATTAAATGATTGAGAACTGTCACGGCATGTTACAATCCTTTGAGTCACCAGAACAAAATATTACGAAACTTCTGAATATCAGTCACAAGTTTAGTTTCACTTTCTTGGTTTAGGATACAGCCTAGTTTAGGAACTTTGCCAATAGAAGATTAAAAAAAAAAAAAAAAAAATCAGAGGTAGTTTGGTTGGTTAAATTTCCCGCAAATCCTCTTTGTATCTCGTTGACGGACACCACACATCCTCCCAGGGGAAACCCTGCACACAGCAGCACATTTAGCTTCCCTGGGTCTTACTACTGAAAGTTTCTAAATTCCCACTGCATATTACACAATAATAAAACATCTTTACAGCCGTCAAACCGGCAACATATTTACACACGGCTGAGTCCCGGTGCAGTGGATTTCACAAGAAATGCTTGCAAAATCATCTTATCAGAAGATGAGGGTTTTTGTTTCTTTTGGCAGTACCAGAAAGTTTTGCAATTTTAAAAAATGTTTTTCAGTCATCGCCCACTGAATCGTGTCCATATCTCTAAAACGAGATATTTAAAATAGCGCCATTTAAAGCATGAAACAAGGGAAAGCCCACCAGGGTATTTCAAGAAGCCTGTGACTTAACATGAGTACTCTGTGGGAGACGCCCACATTTGTAAGAAATGACAAAAGTTCACATCATCCTACGTACCCCAGCAGCAAGTACGACTGTGTGTCACTAGCTGCTTTTATTTTTGCACAGAATATACCATGGGAATGTATTGGGTTGTTATCCTGCTGTTATTCTACATGTCCTTCTTTATGCAAAAAAAATATGGCAAGGGCTGTTCCCTGTCAAAACTTCTCAGAAGAGAGGATCTCAGTTCCTCAGTTTATGCACAGCTACAAGTATGCCATGCGTTCATATCCCATGAGATCAGTATGAGGAAAGCTGTTGCAATGTAATCCACATGGATCATACTATGAGCTTTGTTTCTGAGCCTTGCGTGTTGATGGACTCCGAGCTACCACCTTGCTCCTGCTCCGGCTGATGGAAGCTGCAGGCTTCTTCATGCTCCACCATCATGATAGTGAGTTCTCCTGAAATCAGAAAAGAGGAGTGAAAATGAACAAACACTGCAGGAACTGATGTCATGGTAATTTGTTGAGAGGTGATGGTGGCGTAGTGGCTAACACGTCTACATCACAGCAAGAAGGTCCTGGCTTCAATTCCCGGGCTCGAGTGTTTCTGTGTGGCGTTTGCGTGTTCTCCCTGTGCTTGCGTGTGTTTCCTCCAGGTACTCTGGTTTCCTCCCACAGTCAAATACATGCACATTTGGCTAATTGGCTGTTCCAAATTGCCCCTGAGTGTGAGAGTGAATGGTTGTGTGTGTGTTGCCCTGCGATGGTCTGGCGAACCATTCAAGGTGAACCCTGCTTTCGCCCAGTGTCAGTTGAGATAAGCACCAGCCTCCCCGCGATCCTGAGTGAGTGAGTGTTTATGGCCAAATAAAAATAATTTCATGGAGTTTCAAATTGAAAATACTTTGACAAAGACAACAATCCAAAACGTAGTGTCAAAACCAGCCAGTTTCAAATAGTTTTTGATTTTATCTTTTCGGTTGCACTGAATATATTCAGTACTGAGTATCCCCCCTCCCAAATATTAGCTTTCCATCAAAAATAAATGTAACTGCATATAGTTCTTGCAAATGTTTATGTAGGAACATGTGCAGTACCTTGCGTTGGAGTAACTGGTGTTTGCTCCTTGCTCTTACTCTTGCTCTTGTTTTGTATTTTTTTATAGGTAATCCACATTGATAGCATGACAGTAATGATGAGTACAAAAATGCCGGCAAAGAATCCAATGAGTGGATATACGGAGCCATCTGAGAAGGGAAAAAATAAGTATTAGTATCCCATCATCCAGATTCATACTTTTAATGTAGCTAAATAATATATATCTAAATAATAACTGTGTGTTAATATATACACTATAAGTTTAAAAGTATGTTTACCCCTGACCCATGTGCTCATTTACCACCTCATTCCAGATTTAATCCCCCTTTCTGTTTTAATAGTGGGGCCAATGGTGTAGCGGTTAGGGTGCTTGGTTCATGATTGAGAGGTCCTGGGTTTAAATCCCTGTTAATCCCCCACCGTCCTAAGACCCCTGGGCAAGGTCTTAACCACAAGTGTGCCTCTGTTCACCCAGCAGTGTAAAGGGGTACCAGTTAAAATACTGGGAAGGTGACCTGATGGTCTTGTGTCCCATCCAGGAGGAGTTGAACTCCTAGTTGCTTTATGCTAAGGAAACTGGGGATAAGCTCCGGCCTTATAAGCCAGTAGGCTCAGGAATAACAGGCCAACAGACGTCACCTTTACCTCTGTTTTAACAAGCTCAACCCCCTTACAAAAAGTCTTTTCAAAAGTTCTTGGAGCATGCATGTGCATATTTGCTCATTCAGCCACAAGAGCGTTAGTGAGGTCAGACACTGACGTCAGGTGAAAAAAAATCTCAGGGTATAGTCTGCATTCTAGATCATCCTGTTCACAGTGGTTGAGGTCAGAGCTCTCAGGTTTTTCCTTCCACTCCAGCCTTAGCAGATGTTTCCCTACACCTCACTTTGTGCACAGAGATGTGGTCATGCTGGAACAGGCTTCTTTAATTTTTAAGCATGGGAAATTATAATGCTCCAGGATACTGAGACATTCTAGAGGATTCTGAGCAACTGAGTTCACATACTTTTTGGCTACATAGTGAAAACATATATCATTCTAGCTTCAGTTTGCTCTTACCGTCTGGTCTTGTTTTCTCTGAGGTTTTTGGTGTGGTGATTACTGCAATATAGAAATTCAAACTTTTTAATAAAATGAAATCAGACAATTGTCATTTTTACTATACATTTCTGCAGCCATAATAGAAGTATGTGTGTTCAAGAAGTAAGCAATAAGAACATAAATAACATTCAAATAACACACATAACACTCACTGTAACACCTAACATTAACACTTGGTGTTCTCACCCTTCGCTGTGCAGCCACGTTTGTACATTACTATAAGACCTACAGCTAATTGGCTAGTAGTTTATGAGGCTCTTTCAGTATTTCAGTACAATTATTATCTAATATACATTATACTCGCCTGAGAGCAAGAACAACCTGGGATCGAGTCCTGGGTTCGGCAAGGCTGTTTCTGTATGGAGTTTTCATGTTTTCCCCGTGCTTGTGTGGGTTACTTCAGGGTACTCCGGTTTCCTCCACCCAGTCTAATAACATGCACGTGAGGCTAACTGGCTGCTCCTAATTACCCCTAAGTGTGAGTGTGAATGGTTGTGTTGGCCCTGCTATGGTCTGGTGAGCTTTTCGGGGTGTACCCCGCCTTCACTCCGAGTCGGCTGAGATAGACTCCAGCCTCCCCATAACCCAAATATGATAAAGTGGTTTGGCAAATGAGTGAGAATAAAAGCGCTACCATATACCATGTAAAGAATGAAACATGCACTAATACGAAAATAATCAACAACGGATGGGGATTACCATTTACTAACACTATCAACCCATTTAGTTTTGTATAATGTTGTTAGTTTAGTACTTTGTCCAGGTAGTTTTGCGGTTACTTGTATTATAACAGCTGTAAGCTTTTCTTTTTTATTTAGCAACGCCCTCGGTCTTGAACATTCTTTTTGTCTGTAAAGTTACAGCTTTACCTCTGACTGGAGACTCCTTCCAAAAACATTAAATAAATTTCCTTATAGAAAGAATTACCTTATCATACCTCTACTCTGTATGTATGAAACATCTACCCTACAAATCCCTGTGAAAAGTACTATAAAAACTTTATGAGAAACCTTTGCCTTGAAGTGTAAACTAATGTCAGAGCTCCCGGAACAGAACATGGATCAACACCTTCTGACCAATCGGATTGAGTTATTAAGCAGCGCCGTACTATAACTTCCAGTACACGCTAATTCAGGATCCTGAAGTGTTCCTCTTACCTTTTAGGGATGGCAGAGTGGTCACTGCTATCTTGCTGCATTTGATGTCACTGAATTCATTACCCTGGGCAATAATCTTCTCTCCATCAGGACACCTAAATAAAACCAAATATTTTGAGCCAAATAAACCAAATTTTGGTTTATCTCATTTTGTTGGGAAACAAACCCAGACTGAATGCACTGGAATTCTGATCTACCTTTCCCTCAGTGGTTTGCAGGGGCTGTGGATTTTGTCGTTAAAGGTTCCTGCTGGGCATTTTCTACAAGTCCCTGTTAGAGTGTAAATAAAAAGAACTTACTTTATACACATGTTATCATAAATTAAAATGTCTATTGATCATATTTGAAATATGTGGGTTCAAAAGGAGGGGAAAAAACAGCAGAATAAACTGTGGAAATTCCCCCAGGTGTGTGTGTGTGTGTGTGTGTGTGTGTGTGTGTGTGTGTGTGTGTGTGTGTGTGTGTGTGTGTGTGTGT
>JBCNYH010000003.1:27010765-27029599 GCA_039654325.1 Tandanus tandanus
GTGTGTGAGTGTGTGAGTGTGTGAGTGTGTGAGTGTGTGAGTGTGTGAGTGTGTGAGTGTGTGAGTGTGTGAGTGTGAGTGTGAGATGCAAATAGGAAGAGTCCAAAAGAATAACTGCACAAGATTCTTACTTTGATCTGTCGGCTCTTGACCCTTTGCGCACTCCGTAACACAGAATTCACATTTGACATTCCCACAGCGGTACCCAGGTTTGCATCCACACACAGTGTCTGCAGAGATGCTGCAGGCTTTCACCTGAATCTGAGGATCTGTAAGAAGGGGCATTAACAAGTTCATATGAAATTTTTTTCCTGTTCCTACAAATGTAAATGTTTAGTTAATGTGATGTAAAACAGAATTTGATAATACAGATCTATGGACTTTCCTCAGAATATGTGCGAGACGTCTTACCTGTACATTGAGTGCATTTATCACAGTTGGGCTTCAATGGATGTTGTGTGTAAGTATCAGGGTCACATGGTGTGCAGAGTTTAGTACGGTCTCTTCCACATTCTTTTACTAAGCGGTTCCCTGAAACCACACACGCACCCACATGTATTCACACACACACACACACACACATACTATAATTGAGTAAAAGTTTCCAGATGTACACGAATAAAATTAGGTATAATATGTTTGTAGTCATGAAATGCATACGTGTTTAGTCTGATACACACTGTATACTGTCATAATGTACACTCATCCTTTACAAAACCCCTCAAAAAACTTAATAAAGCACTTAGCATTATTGTAATTCCTTTTTATAATCCTCTGTTCATAAATAGAAATACAGTCAGCAGTATGAAGTCTTATATTTGATTATTTATAATTTATAAAATCAAGCTCCATTAGCTTCCAACAGTGTTAGAAATTCACATGGACTGATACATGATACATTCAGCATGTTGTTAGCTCACATATTAATAATAATAATGATGATGATGATAATAATTATAATGATAATAGTCACAATATTGATGATAATAATCATAACAATAATGAAGATAATAGTCATAATAATGAAGATAATCCTAACAATAATGATGATAATACTAATAATAATGAATATAATAATCATAACAATAATGATGATAAGAGCTACAGGGTTCATAGTTCAGTTGCTATAGAAGATTATAAAGATATAGGATCTACCTGGCCTGCAGCGTTTACAGCACACTTCATCACTACCATGCAATCTCCATTCCTCACATTCTGCTGTTGTTCTCTCAGGAGTTAATAATAAAATGGTGATGAATAGGACATGACACAGTCTCAGCTGGATGAGTTGCATGTCTGCTTAAAAAAAAAAAGCTGCACTTGAAACTTCAGGGAATATGATTCACTTTAATAATAATGACTGTCTTTAAACTCACAACATTTTGATAAGAAAACCGACAAGAAAAAACTCAGTAGGTATAATGTTTTCCCTTTATATCCATAGCTAATTTTAAATCACAAACTGGAATCAATGATAAATAACCTGTTAAAATATCTGCATCAATAAAGAGTACACATGTGAGAAATAACAGAATGGATTTAGAATTCACCTTACAAAAGGTTCCAAAATAAAAACATTGAATCTTATTGTTAAACCTGGAAAAGCTGAATTCTTTTCTTACTTGTGAATTCAGGGAGAGGTCCTGGTCGGAGTGGGTAAGATCCGTTCAGCTCACAGGATGATATTCAGTGTGGAGCTTTGATCACAGAGCAGCCTTTTAACTGGCAGTGGGCGGCGCTGTAGGTTGCCATGTATTCCAGAAACACGTAGTTTCTTTTAGGCTATTCGTATTATATTTGATGTAAACCATAGATGTGGATTATTACTCAGCAACACAGAATTTTAACTTAAAAGCAAGGATTTTTCAGCTTCTGCTGAACTAAAGATTTTCACTATCTGCCCAAAACATACGACATAAACATGGTAGCTTTAAGATAGACACGTGTTTATTTAATTACCTTCTCATTTCACGAGATTTTTTATATTTTAATATTTTGATATTTAGATTTTTTTTTCCTTTTATCAGCATTCTGTATAGTTTAATAGCTTGATTATGATCTAAAGCGACTCAAAACGAAAGTGATTTTTTTTTTTAACTATTACTGGCAACCCCGACATCAGGGATGCTGATACATGCATTCATACACATTTTATTTATTTATTTATTTATTTATTTATTTATTTATTAATTAAATAGAAGGTTCTGGGTTCGTACCTCATGGCTGACTGAAGCCTTACTGTATGTAGTTTCATTTTGGGTTTTGTCCAGGTGTGCCAATTTCCACCCACAGTCCGAAGACATGGTGGCCTAGTGGTTAGCCTCACAGCAAGAAGTTCCTGGGTTCGAGTCCGAGGCTTGGCAGGGGTGTTTCTGTCAGGAGTGTTTTCCCTGTGTTTGGGTGGGTTTTTGCAGGGTATTTTGGTTTCCTCTCACAGTCCAAAGACGTGCACATTAGGCTAATCCATATTGCCCTGAGGTGTGAGTGTGAATGGTTGTATTTTGCTCTGCAGCCTCCCCAGGATGTCTGTGCTATAGTTTGATATCTTAGCTGTGTAACGTAATCATAGTATGAGTCAGCATAGTAATCTATATGATACGTGGTTGTCTCAAATGCTTTTGTTTTGAGTCAGAGTTATATGGAAAGTCTTGATCAGGTAATGTCTTGCCACTTCAACACACGCCTGTTACACCAATAAAAACCCGTGCCCGTGAAACTAAGCAAAGAACAATTGTCTAGAAATCACTGATTCTAGAAAGAGTTTATTAGCCAATCTTACCCTGTACCTACACTGATTTAGTCACATTATAATAAACACTTACCATATAGGTCACTTCATAGTAGCACTCTAGTCAATACCACCTCTGTCCAGTCCAGTCTGGTCTAATCCAGATCATGCCAAAACCAGGTCTTAAAGAGATCAAGGTCAAATCAAGACCTAATCCAAAATGAAGGTGAGACGGAATAAAGGTCAAGAACAAAAACAAGCAAATGCTTTTTAGACCAATCTTTTATTTAAACTATCAATTGTCTTGGTGTAAGTCAAGGACAAAGTCCCTGACACTGAAGCGCAGTAAAAGTAGTGCTGTAAAATATAGGTCACCGAGTATTACGTTATCAAATCTCAGGTGGGCAGGGCAGGTAGTTTATATGGAGGACACAAGAATATCCAAACACCTCCTTTATGGTGAACTGAAGGAATGCCACAGAAATAGAGATGGCCAGAGGAAAAGATGCAGATATGAGCATATCTGTTTTTACTGGGAAAGTCATGAAGTATGACAAATGAGTTTCAGATAAGAGCACTGTAAGATTAGCTGGTTACTTTTAGCTTTGTGGCTAAAACATTTGGGCTAGTGTTTTTACTAAAAATTACCTTAACCTACTCTGCATGTTTTTGGACTGTAGAAGGAATCCGGAGGAAACCCACGCAAGCACGAGGAGAACGCCACACAGAAACACCTGAGCCTGGGAATCCAACCCGGGACCTTCTTGCTGCAAGTCAGGCATGCTAACCACAATGCCAACCTGCCACTTTAAAACTATTGATTAAGTTATAATTTATTTCCTATGCATATGCTCTAGCTAATTAAAGTTTTAATCTAATTCATGAATGATGCAAGCTGCAACAAGAAGCTAAATAATTCCTACTACTGCACTGAATGAATGAATGAATGAATGAATGAATGAATGAATGAATGAATGAAAATAAGCTGCAGGTGAATCCACTGATTCTTTCTTTAAGGATCTCTAGGCAGTCAGTAAAAATACTCACAGTTCCTTTTCAAAAGTTCATTTTTCTTTCCATGACAGAGTAAGGAACAATCTTGGCAAACTAGTTTTTCTTGGTTTAATTTTCTTTTCTTTTTTTCTTGAATTCAAGCTCATTGTCTGGTGCTTCACTTTTTTTTCTGCTTCTATATGGATTGCGACGTCGCTGCTATGTCTCTACTCCATGGCGGGGGCAAATTCAGTCTTTCACCCCAATGTCAAACTCCTTAGCCTATGTTTCCTTGAAGAAATAACAGCAGATGATATTGATGTTATATTCATACATTCTTGGTTGAGACCAAGACCACATTTAGCAAGAGAAGTGCTCAAAACCATCAGCGCAAAACTGCTAGTGAGTCAGAGGCAAGCCCAAGTCAAGACAGAACACACAAACAAGACGATAGTTGATTTTAGAATTTGGCATTTGGTCATATCCAAAGTGACCATTTATCATTTTACACAACTGAGTGTTAAGGACCTT
This sequence comes from Tandanus tandanus, assembly GCA_039654325.1. Lineage (NCBI taxonomy): Eukaryota > Metazoa > Chordata > Actinopteri > Siluriformes > Plotosidae > Tandanus > Tandanus tandanus. The sequence goes on from JBCNYH010000003.1 coordinate 27,015,018, forward strand.
GCTCAAGGGCCCAACATTGGCTTGAACCCTTGACCTCTGGATCAGTAATCCAGAGCCTTAACCACTGAGCCACCACTTCCCACCTTGCTATCAATATTATATAACTGCCAATGATACAATCTGTTCCATTGCTATCTAACCCTGCTTTTTGATATTTGCCCCACACAGCTCCACTTGTAGATGCTAAACTGTTTTTCCCTTTATCTTTCATCTATGAGGTGGCAGAAGTCTGCAGCTACCAGTGCCAGCTGGTGTTTTTTTTAAACTAGCGGAAGCACAACTTTTGATTACAGATTAATATACAGCATAAACACAGATGATCAGTTTTTCTGTACTAAGATAGCTATTCTTTGTACTAAGCCTCTTTTTTTCTTCCTCCTTCACTTTTGAAATAAATTTTTGAATGCTATTCTGCCATCTTGATCATTTTCCTCTCCTGAAATAATATTTCATATTATGAGCATCAAAATCTTCAAATCAGATCAACATAAGCATTGTCTGATGAACAATATCGACACTTCAAATGTTAATAATAAATGTTTCACTGAGAGATTCTTGTGAAATATGACAATCTTCACTGGAAGCATAAGATGAAACATAAGGACTGGGACTCATTATATATTGTACAAGACAAAGGAAATGAATAATGCCCACTGGGTTTGTAGTTAATTTTTTGTGATCACATACACAAACATGCTGATTCAACTGAGAGGAATGTTAAAACAAAACATGTGAAAGTATTCTTACCCTCTTATTTGGACTTATGTAGTCTATTTCCCCAAGAAGAGCCCAAACCTAAGCAAAGGTTTTCATTTTACTCAATTACTTTAACAGTTAGCACTTGGGAGTAAATCAGTTCTCGTGTGAGGAAAGCACTCTTGTTCTTTTTATTGTTCAGGTTTACATGAACTCACTGACATGAAGCATTTAAAACCCGTGGTTGTGTTTTTTTCTTCTTGTCTGGGAACTGTATGTAGTGTGTTTTTAAATACTGGAGCTTTTTATACTTTTGTTCTTTTCCCAGGCAGGCAGACTGGATTCTTGTTTTCGTTTGCTGAAATACTCATTCACTCTCTCATTTGTTTACTCTCTCAACTGCTTACTTCTAATAGGGTCTCGGGGGGTGGGAGCCTATCTCAGCACTGGATGAAGACGGGGTACACCCTGAATAGCTCACCAGACCACCACAGTGCCAGCACACCCACAACCATCCCCACACAACTATTCACAACCATTCACAACTAGGGGCAAGTTGGAACAGCCAATTAGCCTAATGTGCATGTTTTTAGACTGTGGGAGGAAACCGGGGTACCCAGAAGAAACGTAAGCATGGGGAGAACATGCGAACTCCACACACAAACGTTCAAGCCTGGGACTCAAACCCAGGACCTTCTTGCTGAGAGTTGGATGTGTTAACCACTACACTACTGTACCACCCTTTTACTGAAGCAGTGACCATTAAATATGAAGGGTGTGCCATGAGAATAGCTACACTTCTGAGGTAATTAGCCTTCCAGGGCAGAGAGCCAAAAGGAAAATATCTGGATGGATTTCACTCCCTTATGAACAAGCCAAAAGTGACCCTGACACTGAAAAAACTCCACATGGTACTTATGGTGATCAAACCGTGAACCATAACATTACCATGTGTTTATTATCTACTTACTGGTAATACTGACACATTTCCTATGGTTATTGCTTCAATCTTATTGTAAAGATGATCAGGCCTATATACTCATGGTATTGGTATTTTTTTTCCATTAGTCATTACTAAAAAAATAAATAAATGCTGATGAGTATTTGACGAGTAATATTTGCAAAGACAATATTTCCAGGATTCAGGACAGGAAATATTGCCTGCAGAAAAAAATCCAGGAAGATGATTTTATTGTAAAGAGACAGCGCTTTGCGGGACCAATAAATGATAACAAAGAGGTGAATTTCCTAAAGCTTTCCCATAAGAGATAAAAATCTCTGGTAATGTATGATAGGAAAGAAGTGTGAGAAGTGCTGAAGAAAGAGATAGAGAGACGCTCACTCTATAAACTCTGTATTGTGGTTACATCCATAATCATTACTGATGAACTTCACGGGAACTTCCTGTTTGTACACTCTGTATACATCACGCTTACTCTGAACTGTACAAAAGCATCTGTACATCGGAGTTAAACATTTAAAATAATAATAACATTAAAAATAAGAAATGAATTCCTCAGATTTCAACAGCCAGGTGTTCCGAAACGATAACTAGAAAATTCCTCATCACAAACACCCATGAAAGTGTAGATGGAAACAATGCTGCGGGTGTAACAAGTGCAGAAAAAGGATCTTTTTTAAAATGGTATTTTAATACTAATTTCACTATAAAATGATAAGTTTGTTTAAATTTGACCTTTTATATTCGAAGGTTGTGACACAAAACACACATTAAGTTTGTACTGGACTTAATCACCACCTGTGGAATACTGACCTGTAGCCTTGAAATGCAGTACAGAGAAATGGCAAGCATGAAATATCAAAAACATCCCTGAATCTACTGCCTGTGAGGTTAATACCTCCACCTGTCAACACCTTTACACAAAAATGTATGAACAGATTTTGATTAATTTTTTTGAAGGGGTGGGGTATGGACCCAATAACACTCCATTAGATTTTGATGGTGACTCGAATCACTGGGAATTTTTTTCTTTCTCTCTTTCTGGGGGGGAATCTATTTATTTATTATTATTTTTAAACCAATAATGAGTGTCTGCTTAATGGCATTTGAAATTCTAAAAACAAGGCCAAATACCTTATTATTTTTCAGAGATATTTTTGAACATTTATTTCTGTAAAGTTATTAGAGTGAATGCATTGAAGTAACACCAGTGGTTACACCCACAACAATTATTTCATGATGATCGCATGCTTTAATTGTTTCTGGTTATTGAATCCTCATTACATAATAATAAATGCCCTTGCTGTCCCCTCTTAGCTGTGAGGTGGACCTGCTAACCACTACGCCACTGTGCTGCCGTGGTTGGTCGTATAAATATCTTTGATAGGTGGGTGCTTAAAATTGCCTGGGATAAAAAAGGTACATGTGTGAAAAATATATAGGCTGGCTTTATTTCTCTTTCTTCTTGTTACATCTTTTTGCTGCATCTACATGGGACTGAGAAGGTTAAGGGACTCACTTAAGGACTCAAGAGGTGCAGTGATTGGGCTGGAACCCACAAAATTTTGATCAGAAATCCAGAGCTTTAACCGGTTGAGTCACCATTGCCCAGTTTTAGTTCTTGATAAGGGCAAATTATTAACCTGATTAGTTAAAGGTTAGTTAAAAGATGGTGATATAAGAATATGGAAGCGGAGGTAAAGACTATTAAAATGTGAAACTAGCTGTGTATTTAAAATGGAAAACCACCCTGTAATCAGTAGAAAATGGACAATGACATATAAGCACATAATACGAATAGCTCATGCATGTTTGAACATGTCACCACTATGACAGTCATCGGTGTACACCAATGCTAAAACAAATAATTTTCTTTTAAAACATCTTGGGGGTTTATCTGAATTGAGAAACCCACCCCAGACTTCCCAGATGAATGTTGTCACATGTGCCTTGAGTTAATCACCTCAAATCCACAATTGTTTTGAGTATATACAGCCACATATCATAAAGGGAATTTTCAAAATTTTTATGGAGAATTTGTTATTAAGGAACAAACATCATTCCGCTGTGTCATGCTACCAGCCTTCCTTTTTCAATTAAAACACAAAGCTCTAAGTCAGTTTGGTAAACACCAGACTGTCCAGTCTGAAAGGTTAGCAAGGTCAGCTGGTAATGAGTCAATGCACAGCCTTTATTCACATACCAATAGGGACTTATCTGTGATACATAAGCGTGCTGGTTGTTGAAAATGAAAGTAAAAGAAAGAAGCTATTTATTTGTGTTAAACAGATGCAGTATCAGTAACCAATTTAGACACAACAGCCCATTACTCTATTACACAATACCACCAGTCTACTAGTCTAAGGTCTGACATTACTTAGTAATTACTTATTGTAATTATTTAATAATTAATCAAAGGTTGGCTAGCTTGTTCTTAATGTAAGCTACAGGTTTGCACAATATAATTATTAGCCTAATGTTAGCTAGCATGTCTTTTATTTCTCTAATATTTATCTCATACTATCTCCATATCTTGATCTTTATGACCTTAAATTAAAAAAACAAAACAAAGAAGTACACATTGGGTTGTTGTGCCTTCACTTTTCCAAACATTTGTCTCGAGCCTCAATATACATTCAAGTGTTTATGATCAAGAATCTGCTGTATAACGTGGTAATGCCACACTGCGTTATTTGAGAGCCTGAATGCTACTCTCGCAACACAGGTTCTGTGTGCACGACACAAACCCACATATGTGACACCCACACTGACATTCAAACCATGACATCATAAGCCCACGCCACTCTGTATCATAAGGTGTGTGTCTCTAATAAGTCATTGCCACAGAGTCTCATTTTTACGCTGCTTTTTGAAATTTGCCTTTCACACACCACACATCATATTAAAACTACACCTTGCACACATTCACCTTTAGTTCCTTTCAGTTCATCACTAGTTGTTAGCATTTCATGCACAAATTAGCATCCTATCGTTACAGGCTGGCTGAGGAAAGCTGGTACAACATGAGTGTGTCAACGATGACAACTCACTTCCTTCTTCCTTCTTTCAGGGGAAGAAGAGCAAGGTCCACACCAGCAGATGGTAATCACATGCACACGCGCACACACACACACACACACACACACACTTTCCAGAAAGTACCAGTGGGGTACGCCTGGCATTAGAAAGCAGAAAAAAGACATGGTTTTACTGCTGATTCACATGCTTATATTGAATTTCTGTGAAGGCACTCGAAATTAGTTTCACAGGAAAACAATGAAAAAACTCAAAATAGTTCAGTATGAGCTCAATCAATATGATCATACAGTAGCTTTACTGATGTTATGTAGAATGCCTTTACGGGATTCTTGCTCTTTCCTAATGAGAAATAGACTCATATTATTTTTTTTTACCTTTCCAAGCTTACTGTTTTCCCCCCAGCTATATTATAAAGATTATTACAGCATGGTATGGATGAATTCTTGAGCTATTTTGAAAGTGTGACAAGGCACAACATCCTGTTCAAAAAGACCACTGCCTTTAGGGAATATCGTTGCTACGAGGAAGGGTACTTCAACAATGTTTAGGTAGGTGGTATATGTCAACGTACTGTAACACCCATATGAAAGCTAACACCAAAGGTTTCCAAGTAGTACACTGCCCAGAGCTTCACACTGTGTCTGCCAGCCTGCCTCCTTCCTATAATGGATTATGGTACCATATTTCCCCGAAAAGCTTTTCCATCCACTTGGCAGTAAAAGAAAACCCGATTCAAAAGATCAGACCACCTTCTTCCACTGTTCCATGGTCCAGTTCTGATGTTCACATGCCCAAAGTAGATGCTTTCAGCAGTGAGTCAGCATGGACACTCTGACTGGTCTGTTGCAAGTTCTGATACCTTTCTGTTATTTCCAGCATTACCTTTCTCTCCAAAGGGATTGGGCCAGACAGACTAGCCACCAATCTATACATGCTTTAGGCGTCCATGTCTCAGTCTCCAGTTCACCGGTTATCCTTTCCTGGACCAGTTTTGGTAGGTACTTACCACTATGTATCAGGAATATCTCACAAGACCTGCTATTTTGGAGATGCGCTAAGCTAGTCTTTTAGATTTGATCACAATTTGGCCCTTGTGAAAATCACTCAAACACACACCCAGTTACTCTTTGAGTCAATCTGACTCAAACTGACTGTTTACTTGTGGCCTTACACAGTACCTTCCATGACTGCTGGCATCCCTTGCAAAGACCATGTTACTCTTGGTGAACTAGCTTCAACTCACACTGAAAAGAAATGAGAATTTTCACCAAAAACACACGAGACACAATTATTGGCACCCCTTTTGCACAACCTCTGTTTGCCAGTAAAACAGCACTGAGCCTTCTCCTATAACATTTTATAAGGACGGAGAAAACAGAATTGGGCAACTGATACTATTCATCATTGAATCGCTCCAGATCATCCAGGGTCATGCACTGTCCTCTTCAGGTGACCCCACAGGTTTTCAATGGGGTTCACATAAGGTCGGATTTCCCCTAACTCAGCCCCACCCCTTCCCACCGATTTCACAAAAGGTGGGTTTCTTCTAACCCTTTATACTAAACTTTACAAGGGGTGCCAATAATTGTGAAAGTCACAGTATGTGAAAGTCCCACTCTTTGACTGGTTTCATTTTACCTGTCTGTGGTTACGTTATGGCTGATTGAACAGATGTTGGATTTTTCCAGGTCTGGAAATGTGCCTTTTTTTAAACTGTGTTGTTTTTTTAGAGCTTCAATGACCTTAGTCCACAGATATCCATACGGAAATCAATCTCAGACCACATCTTAACCCATATATTTTATTTATTCTTCTTCAATTATATATAATATATATATTTTTCCATTATGTACAATCTGTTATTTTTCTTTGCTTGAAGAAATAAAGTAAATAGCTTCAGTTATGAACAGTGTTTTATACTAAAGGGCCAAAACAGGTATGAATTTTAAAAGTGCTTCAAGAGTTAAAATTACACTGATGCTGTTTCCACACTTCAACCTGGATCAATAGGTTAAGCAGGGGAACATTTCAAAACAAATTTTAGATTTCACCACTTTAACCGGAAAATTTCACCATGTAACAAATCCTTTTATCCAAGGAAACGCATATTTCTGCAGAATGAAACATGAAATACAGCTAAATCCCAGTGACTGGCATTAAAGACTGTTTTCATTTGTCTTGACCTAGACTGAAACGCTTAATAGGTCATTACCAAATATCTGAGCAGTGCTTTATTTCATCTATGGCATTGCAAAACAAATATTCTGACACAAGTTCTTCATGCCAGGGAGGAAAAAGTCCTTCCTGTGCAGTAGTGTATGAGGAATCTGGTAGAATTGGTGAAGTGATTCAAGCGTACATTCTACTGTACATCTTTTAAGTCAGCCTGTGTGCATGACTGATTGTCATCATGAGTCTGCATTAGAACATTACGAGTACATCATGAGTTTCAAATAACAAGGATTCAAGGACAAATGCATTATTACTTTTAGACAACATTTACAACTAACGACTTTTCAAGAAGAACTTCAGCAGTCATGTGTGCTAAGTTTTAAACTAAGTGCCAAACTCACTGAAGATAAAATGCAGGCACAGCATGTCTTTTTGGCAATTATTCATTTTTTGTTATATTGACTCGGCTTGGCATCTGAACATTACCTACTGGTTTGCCCAAATACAGATTCGGTTCAGCTGTAAGTATGACCCTTTGGCTTCTGGTTCATCTCTGATAAAGAGTATATACACTCGATAACACAAGAGTCGAGCTCTGCTCAGGGCCAAAACCAATTCTACAACAGCCATTTTAACATCTAACATCTAACATCATGTCATTTACTTTGCCAATGCAGAATGCCGTGCTGTTTTTGTTGTTGTTGTTGTTTTTTTAAGTATCCTCCACTGAGGAACGATGCTGGGTACATTCTCAGTGCTTGGATAGTCAGTAGCAAGAATTTAGGGGTGCAAATGGAAATATGGAGGATTTGTGCTCTTTAAAAGTGAAAGGCACAATTCCTGTCACATGATATCAACAAAGAACTCACAAGGGTTACCCATAGCGTGCTGAAAGGACTGGCGACTAGCCGTGAGCTCCGGAGGAACATTTGCTAACTCGCGCACGGGTGGAGCTCCAGGAGGACCACTGCTCACAGTGGCTCGAGGAGCCAGCCGTGCCAGACAGTACGGAGGAGGCAGGCCTGGGGGGCCGTACGAGGACGCGTGGCTCCTTTCACTGTGTGCACAGGATGCATGGCCGAGCTGGGTGAAGGGGGCATGACTATAGGAGAAAGAGGCGTGGCTGTGCTGGGACACACTGTGGCTCCGCTGAGAGGCAGTGTGACTGTGCCCGGAACAGTTGTGACTGATGCGGACGTGGCTGTGATGGCTCAGCTGACTGGGTGCTCTCTGACCCTGAACGGCAGGCCACGGAACTGGTTCAGAGTCTGTTCCCACGCAGCACGTTGACCTGTGGTCCTTATCTCGAGGCGAGGGCCTTCTTCCTTTACCTGCGCTGGGGTTAGAGCCGCTGCTTTTACTGCCTGATGAGAAAAGAGAACAAAAAGTTGTTAAAGCAAAGAGCATGAAATACAGACCATCATTTTCTAATATCAGTCTCAGGTATCTCATACCTTATGCTCTGTTAAGGCCAAATGACCCTTTTCTAGTTTTACTAAAAAACAATAACAATAATAATAATAATAATAATAATGATAATAATAATCAGTGATTGTGATTTATTTAGTGCCTCGAGGTCCCAATGAGTCGAGGTCATTTTATCTCTTATTTATACGATCGCCTTTGCACGCACGCACACACACACACACACACACACCAAGCATGTGTCAAAGTTGTGTGCTTATTTTCATAAAAATTATTCACTTTTAATAAAGGTAATACGTTGTTATATAATTTTTAGTTGTGTAGTATAATTATATATATATATATATATATATATACTTTTTAATTCAATTACACAAATGTATTGACATATATCATTGACGTCACTAATAATAACAATTAATTATTTATTACTAAGAAACAGAACATAAGGTTTAAAAGGTTCATTAAGATTCAATCATCATCTGTTTATGGTAGCAGTACCTCGTCACCAGACCTATTTGCACAGAAGACAACACATGACAGTGATGAAGCTTTTTTTTTTTCACTCTCCTGCCTATTGCTTACTAAAGCTTCCTCTTTGGCAAAAAGGTCAACCCACACTGAAAATGATCTTCTAATGAAAATTAAGGCGTTTCTCAGTTCCACTGGTCATGCACACCATGAGTGACACCACAATGAGAACAGAGCAGAGCAGCACAGAGGAAGAACGTGATTAGCTGTAACCCCGGGTCAGATGGACTGATGAAGCCGGCTGTACTATGGCACCGTGACCAAGTGGTAAAAGGATGAAGAGGGAGTGGAGGCACACTGAGAGAAAAGCAGACGGGGAGCAGGGTGGATGGGTGGATGGCAAGCTTACCAGATCCCCCCAGTCCTGTTAGCAATCCTCCTTCAGTCTATCATTGCCCAGCAGAAACAAAGGGAACAGCAGAGTTACCATATGCACGCCTGCCATGCAGCCAAGTCACAAGCCCACTTTACACCCACACCCACTCACTCACCCTATACATCCAGGGCCAAAACTGTTCCTGCACTGCAAATCCTCAAACTCTAACACACACAGTGTACACACAGCCACATACAAATGCACAAAAAATGATCAAGAACACATTGTCACTGCTTAGAGACAGGGCAAAGCATTAAATCATTATTGGGCATGATTGCCTCCAGTGTAAAATCCCTCCAGAAACTTCTCTTGAATAAAAAGCCTAGAGCTGAAATTACCCTTCTCAGTCTGGCAAGGGCATTTAATGTCTCATAGTTCCTTACATACAATGAGATGCACTTAAGCCAGAGATGATAATCAACTAGACATTAAAATAAAAAAATAAAAAAATAAATCTCAAAACCGTAAAAGCTCAGGGTCAAATCTCCAACTTGGTTTGATTTCCCACCTTACAATGCATGATAACTGATACACTTTAAAACTGGCTGTGCTGGATATGGAATGTCCAAACTGACTGGGCTGAAGGTGAAGTGCTGACACTGAACAGATAAAAAGACAGAAAGCAGATGACTATCTGGCATCCATAACTGTGGGTAACAGACATGTCAAATGTAGTACAAACACACCAGTTATAGTGTTTTACACTGTATTTAAAATCCATGTGATATCTATTACAATCCAGAAGATTGCATTTCACTGATTGTTTTCCCTTCCTACTGAAGTAACAAGGAAGCAGCAACAAACTGGAAATACAGACAGAAGGCTAATCCCCCTTTCTTTATTTCATTTTCATATGAACAAGTCAAAAGAAAAAGTAAAACCAGGAGATTAACAGGACTGACAAAGGGGCCCCCCCCCCTATTTTACTACACTCTGATTATTTTTCATGCAATTCCCCCTTAACCACTTCCCAATAAAATACTGACATTTTTTCTCTTTCATTTTCCTTTTCCTTGTAGACATACATAAGCACGGAGTCCTACCTTCACTCTGCTGGCTGCCGGCACTGCCACTATGGAAACTGTGGCAGGGCTCCGAATATCCTGGTGGGAAGCCCGGCGGTGGGTTTACGTAGCCTGGATACGGGTATGGCTGCCCACCTGCAGGCCATGGGTTGGGACCTGCTGGAGGCAGAGGGGCGAGAGTGTCTTGCTCTGAACCACCACCACTAGAGCCATCATTGAGGTTCAGAGAGGCCATGTCTGGAAGCCAAAAAAAAAAAAAAAGTATACTATTCTAATTGCATCTGTTATTAATTGATTGATGAGGTACATATGCACTATCTACCACAGCGCAAATAGGTTATAATTTTATATTAGATAGAAACATGGATGTACTTTGGCAGAGATCTCCAAATGTATAATAGCATTGTTCGGAGAAGGTGATCTTATTGACGGTGTGTCTCAGGTAGCCGTGCTTCAACAAACTACTGGCGTATTTTCGGGCATCGCGCCGGTCCTTGAAGCCTTCCACCCGTGAATACAGCCAATCCACCACATCGGCACCTAACAAATACAGACACCGAGATATGCACATTTACGCAATTGATCTATCTTAAGATCTATCTATCTACCTGGCAAAGTGTATAATCTTTTAAGTGTAATCAAGACAGTCAAACTACTCCCCCTAGTGGCAGCAGAGTTAAATGCATGCAGCCCTTTCTCAGTGGACCACACCCTGAAAAACTCTCAAGTTAACCCCTCTGAATGATTTGAAAACAGAAAATAGTGTTCGAACCTAGACAACGGTATGTAGCTCTCTTCAAGATTGGACAAGATTTAAAAGCAAACTGTATATTTCTTTTTGTTCTAGAACCTACTCACATTACATTACATCACACACTGACAGCCCATCTCCGCCTGCGTGAGAATACAAATGTTACTCGTCTGCCAGTTTGATCAAATCTGTGTTTCCCACTCCCAAAGCTCATGTCTACTCCAAAAATGAAATGTAACTTCTACTCCCACATTGTTCCACCACTTACCTATGACGGCATTTGTTATGGTGATCTTAAGCCACATCCGATCTCTAATCTCAAGACCTGAACCAGGCAACTGCATCACTTTCACTATTGTGGCCATTTCCGTTTTACTAATTGAAAGAGGCAAGTCATCCAGCTCTAAGGAATGAGAATGAAAACGACATGATTAAAAGGCAATTCAAGCATAAACAGTTACGATCCACTCACAATCCAAAGGGCATTATCCCAGCATACCGTAGTGTGGGTAAGTTCCAGTCAGTGCAGTAGTGTGAGAGATCCAGGCAGCAGGATCGATTGGTCTTACCGGCTCCGCTGGAAAAAAAAAAAGCCAAGAAAATGGTCTTTGAATTGGCATTATAAAACGATTTGGAGCTTAAGTGGACTTAAGGGAACCAATAACAATGAATCTTACTTAACCTGTGCATTAAAAGACATAAATATAATGTTTGATTATTGCATCCCAGTGGAACAGTTGAGCCGAAAATGACTCCTGCTAGTAATGGTCCTGTTTAATGCTGATATTAAATCAGGAAAATGTGTCGCGCTGTACCTCTGGGGATGGTGAAATAACTGCGAGGAGAAGGGTCCCAGCACTTAGCCACTGTGAGACTTATGGGTCTGAGGAAGAAGCATTCAGTAGACATTAGAGTGCTAGTGGAAGTGTGGTTAGTGTGCACTGATGATACAGTGTTACAGCTCACCCAGGCTTGGAGACGATTTCCCGCAGGATCCTGACAGCATCATCATTACTCATGTTCTCAAAGTTCACATCATTCACCTGCACAAAAAGCGCTTTGTTTCAGTAATAGGCTTCATTATGTTCAATACTGCTACAATAAAATGCCTGCAGCTAACTCAAGTGCTGTCAGGGTGTGAACTATTGTAGTTTTACTTTCAATTCTTCAGAAGAAAAAGATGATCATATACAGACCAATTCTAACAAATCAAACATCTCATTCAGAATCCTACACAAATAGGGCTATTCATGTCCATTTTAGAACAATAAAGCAACACACAGCTGGAGGATGAGTTGCTGGGAAATGTACTACGTATTTATGAGGATATCAACACCATGATTAAAAGACAATTTCATATAAATCCTTGTGGTTAAAATGTTCGAACAGCTGTGATGTCATGCAACTTTTATGATTTTGATGATATACTGTATTAATCCCACAAGGGGAATTTTGGCTCTGCATTTAACCCATCCAAAGTGAGCACACACACACACACACACACACACCCGGAGCAGTGGGCTGCCACACACTGCAGTTCTGGTCCCAGAGAGCTGTTGGGGGTTAGGTGCCTTGCTCAAGGGCACTTCAGCTATGAAGGTGGAGGAAGGGAAGGTGCTGCTCACCCCCTACCCCCCCACGCCACCACACATTTTAAGCATAAGTTCATAACTTAGAAAATAACATCCTAAGCTTTCTGTCTATTTTTTATTTTTGTGAATAAAGTATTTACATTTGTGTGAATTATTGTTATTTACAAGAATATTAGCTGCAGTGATAAGAGATGGCAGAGTTCTGCCCTGCTGACAGCGCTGTGTTACGGTGGTCTCAGAGAAGGTTAAGTGGTAGGAGGTTCTGGATTGGGAGGCGTGCTTGTACCCGTACGGAAATAAATAAATGACACACTGATTGGGTTCATTACCTTTAGTTTCATAAAAAAACATTTTAAATAATGCTTCTAAAAATGGTGGTCCAAATTTTTTTTTTTTATGATTTATGGAATCTCAGACATCTTATATCAAGCTGTAGGAAAAATTATCCTCTTTCATTTTTTTATTTTTGCTGATATTTCAATATTTAACTGCATTTAATGTGTAGTTGTACCTGGGTAATTATTTTAGTTTTATTATATAAATAAAATTGACTGCATTTCTAAAATATATATGGACAATTATATAGGACTATTGCAGAGATAAGTGCAGTAGATCTTAAATGTTGTATTTTTGTTAGACTTCTTTTTACTATTAAACTATTTTAAATGAATTTAAAGTCATTATATGATGGTACTAATCTGCTTAAAATGGTCTTGGAGATGCACCATGGCATTAGTTATAGATTTGAACTTGATGCTAGCATGGAGTTTAAAACTTTGATTATGGTGAAGTCCATAGATTTAGTATTTTCTGTGCCTGAAATTGAGAATATTTGTCAAATTTTTACTTGAATTGGCTTTTTATTGTATTGCTAATTTATAATAATACTTCCAAAAACAGAAGTTTAGGGAAATATCACAGGCCATTTCAGAGATATAATTTTTCATGTACTGTTATTACATTCAAAAACTGTGTGAACAGGTGCGAAACATGCAAAGTCTTATTTTTATATGTACAAGCATGGAAAAAAGAAATAACCATGTTATATACATAAAGTTGGATATCTACAGGGAGAACTGAGGCTTTATGACTTTTTAAAAATGATCATTTATGAAATACGCCAATTTTGGCCGAAATTGTATAAAAACATTTGAACTTTTAATAACTGCAACTCAGAAACTAAAGGAAATATTACAATTAGATTAAAGAAATTTCCTCCAGGATCAATAAGCTTCTGAACAGTGCATTCAGAATACACGTCTCAATTGGAGGTTTTAAGGCAGCTTTTGACACACAGTCTCTTGCATGCTTACAGTCAAATCTCTGTGTTGTACATAAACCAACCTACTCATGTGCACGGCTGAATGGAAAGAGGAATTTCGGAGGAATATTCATTTTCGTTAGATACAGTGGGGCAAAAAAGTATTTAGTCAGCCACCAATTGTGCAAGTTCCCCCACTTAAAAAATGAGAGAGGTCTCCAATTTCCATCATAGGTACACCTCAACTATAAGAGACAAAATGAAAAAAAAAAATCCAGAAAATCACATTGTCTGATTTTTAAAGAATTTATTTGCAAACTATGGTGGAAAATAAGTATTTGGTCAATAACAAAACTTCATCTCAATACTTTGTTATAGACCGTTTGTTGGCAATGACAGAGGTCAGACGTTTTCTGTAAGTCTTCATAAGGCTTTCACACACTGTTGCTGGTATTTTGTCCCGTTCCTCCATGCAAATCTCTTCTGGAGCAGTGATGTTTAGGGGCTGTCGCTGGGCAACACAGACTTTCAACTCCCTCCAAAGATTTTCTATGGGGTTGAGAACTGGAGACTGGCTAGGCCACTCCAGGACCTTGAAATGCTTCTTACAAAGCCACTCCTTCGTTGCCCGGGTGGTGTGTTTGGGATCATTGTCATGCTGAAAGACCCAGCCACTTTTCATCTTCAATGCCCTTGCTGATGGAAGGAGGTTTTCACTCAAAATCTCACGATACATGGCCCCATTCATTCTTT
>JBCNYH010000003.1:27083405-27094004 GCA_039654325.1 Tandanus tandanus
ACACACACACACACACACACACACACACACACACACACACACACACACACACACACACACACAAAGCCATTCACACTGCAATTTGTAACAGCCAATGAGCCTAATGTGCATGTCTTTGGACTCTGGGAGAAAACTGGAGCACCCAGAGGAAACCTACGCAAGCATAGGGAAAACATGCAAACTCCACAGAGAAACGCCCTCCCCGAGCCCGGGACTCGAACCCAGACCTTGCTGTGAGGCGGAAGTGTTAATCACTTCGCCACCATGCCACCCAAAAATTAGAGTTGTACCCGCTATTATTTGTTTTTTGTCCTAGATACGAGACGGTTCTATGAAAAACATAAGGATCTACAATGGAAACTTGAGAGAACGATGCAAAAAAGCTTGATGCTATGAAGACTATTTCCTGTACAGGTTCAACAGACATGCTCTGACTGGAAAGACTCCTGTTTAAGAGCTTCTCTAATACATTGAAAACATTCCTTACTTCCAAAAAATTCCTAAAAATGAAGAATTGACATTAGTGGGCTGGGTTTCGCAAGTTGAAATGTATCTAGTCGGCCAAGGCTGCTTTACCTGTACTATACAGGGTTGTTTCCCTTTCAAACCCAACAAGGACATAACTCACTCTCACCAAACAGCAAAAGGAGGCTACAAACGATGGCCGTTACTCGGAGTGAAGCTTAGTGCTTTGGATCACAAGGTTGTCAGTTCAAATCTCAGGGCTGCCTGAGAGCTGCTGAAGCACATAACTGTCACATACACAAGTGTGTATAATAGAAAAAATTATTTTCGTAGCATTCCTGCTTGTTAGTAAGATGAGGGTGAGTCATTAGTCATATTGTACCCCTGAAACAAAGACAGTTAAAGAGAAACCCTGGAATTTATATAACCTGGGCCCTATTTTCCCATCTGGTTCATTCAAGTTTTTTACTACGAACGAAAACTACTGAAATCAGTCCAGTATTGAGTTAGAATGCTATAACCCGCAAAACGGCTACAGGGCAATCATCCATTTCAAAACACTTGTTTTTGCCACTAACAGGCTCATAATGCTATTACAAGCGTCTGACAACATGGAAAGGATCCCTACAGAGATCTACCTGCGCCGGTACCTCAATTTGTAAAGAATTTCCAAATCTATTTCCAAAGCAATGCCAAAAGGATCCTTGGTTATTTAATATTGGAACAATTTCAATTGTTTTTGTCTCTAACAAAAATGGGAAAGAAACAGAAGGGAAAATAGGACCCAATTTAAAAAAAACAAAAAACAGATTTCTTTAAGGGAAATACTCCAAGATTACCCTATATTTGTCCAATCAGTAATCCAAGACCTCAACCACTGAGCCTCTACTTTCACTGCTCGGTCTGGATATACTGTATAAACTGTCATAATATTTCTACATTAGTTATGTTCTGTCGCTATTGAATCTTACTGTATCTACTGAATTTTAAGATAAATGTTATTGTTCACTGCAGACCCAACATGTCCGCCAACAGGTTAGCAAAAGTGAAAATAAATTTGTGGATCCGCTCTATGTCTCAGATCTGCTCCAAAATTTAATAAATTCTTCCTTGTCCTACCCTACACCCTTCCACCAAGTTTCATGGAAATCGGATGAGTAGGTTTTGCCCCATCCTGCTCTCAGTCAGACAGACAGATAAAACAAACCATGCTAAAGACATAACCTCCTTGGCAGAGGTAAAAACCCTTTATCAGTTAAGTGTTCTTCATTTGATAGGTTTTAATTCAGAAGGTTTAGTCATGTATGGATTATACTCCATTAATTCATACATCTACAGTAACCACTTTATACTGGAAATATTGGCCATGCACTGGGAATACATACTGGAGAGCAGGGCACCATGCAGACACATTTGCAGGCTTGTTCACACCTAAGGACTATTTAAAAAAAAGTCAATCCACCTACTCGCATGTCAAAATTATAGTACTGGAGTTGCTATTTATATAAAACAAATGTAACCGACCATAGTTCCTGACCAAATTTAGTTCCTACCTGTGACTTACTGAACATGTTTCCAGTCCACCTTTCCATTACATCCTCTACAATATATAAAACACAACTGTGATGGAACACAAAATTATCCTGCACACTAAAGTACACTTCTATTGTTAAAAAAAACGACTGTAAAGAAGGTAGAAAAAGAAACCGATTGCTTTTCTCCTAGAGGTGGGTTTAAAAATTGAACTGTAGACATTACGTGACTTATTTTGTCAGTGATTCAAATTATTTGGCTCAATAAGTGCTGACTCTTTCGGCTCCAAACGTTTTTTTTCCTCCCCGAATATAATACCATGAGCTGCGTTTCTTAATCTGTGCACAACTATTGCTTAAACCTTTGTATAAAATCATAATCTACCTCCTAATTACCAAAACATCACATGGCATTGTATTCACACTACTTATGTGCACTGACAAAACAGTAAGCATGTCTGCATTGCTGTAATTCTGTCTGCCATGTCAGTGTTTCATAACCAAGACTTATTTCCATTTTTCCTCATAACTCATCATTTCCCCTAAAACACAGACACAGTCACAGAGCTGTAGTCCCAACAAGCCCGTCATGCTGCTTCATACACACAACTGAGAGTCAAACACCTTCACACCATCACACACTAACAATCAGCTCAGACGATAAAACAAGTTTCACATGGAAGCATTTCGAGTCAGATACACTGCAAGACTGATGGCTTGCACCCTATTAAAATTGTATATTTAAAAAAACCTAAATAGTGTACATGG
The DNA here is from genome assembly GCA_039654325.1 of Tandanus tandanus. NCBI lineage: Eukaryota > Metazoa > Chordata > Actinopteri > Siluriformes > Plotosidae > Tandanus > Tandanus tandanus. The sequence continues at coordinate 27,086,171 of JBCNYH010000003.1, forward strand.
GTTAGCCTTAAGCTTTCACGTGAGAGTTTCGGCTCAAAGAGTCGACTCACTCGTGAATGACTCATTGTTAGCTGATGGCGTGTGAAGTGAGTCGGTCGCTCAGCTCGTCATGGTGTGATTTGCATGAGTATCTTGTTGAAGGTGACATGTTTTTAAAGGTGTGCAGCTCAAATTCATGTTTATTTATTTATTTATACCTGTATACAGCACCATGTTTAGAATGCTGTATACAGGTATAAATAAATATTGTTTTGTTTGTTTCATCATCACCAGCCTGGTGATGATGAAACAAACAAAAAAATACATTAAAAGGTATCCTAATTGCGAATTATTAGAAATGTGAATTTTCCTATTAAACCGAAGGGAAAACCCGACAGTGTTGAATAAAGTGTAAGATTTAACCCTCTGATAAACTCCTCATGTATTAATTCAGCACTGAAGACACCAATTCAAATCTATAGACCAGTTCAATAATATTGACATATAAACAAGTAGTATAATGGTTATTATTAACTTATTATCCAACACCTGTTTTTTGTAATTGTTGTGCTACTACTACATGTAAACTGAGAATCCATAATTCATAATGATTTGCCGAGGGTGAGGAGGATGTTGCTGAATTGTCCCCGAAACAGAATGATGAGGGCACCGTTAAATTCAGCGACATCCACCAAGCCTAAGGCACATCATTAAAAATATATTACATGGGAACGTAAAAAGAAAACTAAATCTAAATTTGTATTGTTTATTTTTAGATATTTTTAACCATGACAGAGGCAGGTCAGGTGAACTCCACAAGCAGAACACAAGTGCTACGCATCTAACTGGCATCTTTTTAAACTCGTTCAGAGTTTAGTACAGACTACACAGAAACCTAAACCATACTCCATATCAGCCTGTTTTAAATGCATTTACAGATGTAATATATACTACCCAGAAACACAATGAAAGCTCACTAAAAGATGGTTTTTATGTGTTTTTTTTTTTTTTTTTTAATTCAAACATGATGTAGGTGAGCTCCCAGCGCAAACCCCAGCAGCTGCATAAGAGCTGTGTAACAGTGCCTCTTTAAACCCCTTTCAAAGCTGTAGTATACACTATAAGGAAACATAAAGAGAAGCAAACTAGAACAAGATTTTTATCATTTATTTTTATGTATTTTAACCATTACAAAGGAAGGACAGGTAACCCGAGACATTGTGTTTTTTCTAGCCCACTCATTCAGATTTCAGTATATACTACTAGTGCGTTTTAATACTCATTCAAAGTTTTAGCATGTGACATGAAAAACAAGAGTATCAAACTAAAAGAGATTTTTATAGACTATTTTTCTGTTAAAAAGTGAGACAATGATGACGCCGCCTTCTCCAAGTGACCATGACAAAACTGTGAGTGTCTACTGTATTGATTCAAGCACTATTCACTCGGGATTAAGGCTTTCAACCCCTAGATAGTGGACCAGTCAGACCGTGCCATTTCTGCGCAGTATTCACTAACACAGGTTGTGCATCATAAAAAAATGTATAACAACCTGATTATACTGTAGGTGTTTATATAGCACTTCTTTTTTTCTTTTTTCTTTTTGCTGTCATGACAGCAAATTTGTCAAGCAGAGTGCTAGGATGGATGGCGCGGTATATGTCGGCTAACATGATTTCCTCTATACCCCCTACAGCAAGCAGTCGAGAGTGCCACATTAATAGGAGGGTTTGGAACAAAGCCACTTCAGGTCCGCTTGGATTATATTTCATGTATGTGACATTTTCGTGAAGGTGAGCTAATTAAAGCCGGGGTTAAGGTTAGAATAGCGCGTGGGTGTGTGGGTCTTATACTGGATGAAGTGTAGCTTAGCCTGTAATGTTGTAATAAAGCAATTCGGATCATGTTACGCCTCTGGGACTTATACATGTAAAATATGACATAGGGGTCAAAAATAGGGGAACTGAGCTCTAGGTGTGAAGTACAAGATAGGGGTTTGGTTACAGCCAGCTGGGGTTGAAGAGAGATCACGTGATCAACAGCTCTGAGCATATTACAGTGACATTATCAGGAAGAATGGATACTAAGCACAAAGGTTAAAGGTAAAAATGAATAGGATTTAGGTTGAGGTCATGGTGCTGGTAAAAGCACAAAGGAAGGAAGCACTGGGGAGCAGGTTTAGGAGGATTTAGGACACCATATCTGTGGCAACTTGGAGTGTGACTGGAATGCCAAAATGAGCTGTGTGTGTGTGTGGTGTGGTCCATGTGCCACTGAACCTAACAAAGCTTAATATATGTAGCTAGGCTTTACAGCTTTCAGAACAGCTGTCAACATCTGTCGGTCAGGCTTATTACAGTGCCAGGGTGGGTGTTTTCAGGAATTATGAAGGTGTATGGTGAGCTGGGTGTGATCGTATTGTTGTGTAAGAACTACACACGAGCTGAACAAACGCACACACACACACACACACACACACACACTACTCACCCGAAATCCTGGTCCATGGACTTGAAAAAGAATTTGTAGCTATTGACGGGCCGGTTGCTGAGCACATTTTTGAAGTCGGCGAGTGTGACTTTGTCCGGAGAAACGGCGAGTTTGACTAAATAAGGAGTTTCCTCCTCATCGATGTGATAGATGATTTTAGTCTCCGCCATGAGCGCGCGCGCCTGCGACACTAACCATTGACAGGCTCACAGCTGCGGCGACAATAATAATAATAATAATAATAATAATAATAATAATAATAAACAACCAAACGGGGAAAAGCGTTACGGCTTCCACGACCAGGAATAATTCATTTCTACCCCCCCTCCTCCTCTCCTCCTCCTCCTCCTATGAAAATATCTACAGCAACAAGCCAACCCAGCGCTGGAATAATGGCGACATGTCCCGGTTTCTTTATCACGTCGGAAAGCAGACAAGCTCGCCCCGCTCGCGCTGGACGGGCGCAGACATACTCGACACGCGCTGCGCGTCCGGCGTCAGTGGAGCTCGCGATACAGCAGCGCGAGCGCGGTCGAACAGGAAGGGCCGCTACTACTATTACTATCACTGCTGCTGCTGCTGCTGCTTCACACCGCGGCCGCGTCCCAATCCGCACACTTCCCTACTAAAGACTACGTCAAAACGCAACGCCACTAAACGTTACCATAGTTACCATAAGCGGTGGTTTTTATATTGACAACTATTTAGTAGGTTAGTATGCGGTTTCGGACGCGGCCTCATTCCGAAAGCGCCTCCGAAATAGGCGCAAAGGGACCTGCTGCTCTCTAGTGGCGGGGTTAGTGCATCACATCTGGGTTTATCTGGGGAATTAATAGTACAATCAGGGGATTTTCCACAACAACAAGTCTGAAAGGTCCTCTTTTTTTTTTTTTTTTTTTTTTTTTTTGTCCTAGTCTGAACTGTGATAGAGTGCAAGAATTGGGGGGAAATCCCCTTAACCACACACTTTCTGCACATAATGAATTAAGGGATTATGACTAGTTTGGGGTTTGTTTGTTTTTTCAGAGGTAAGTGCATCCAAATTGTGACTTTGCATAAAAAGAGAGATGGAAATATACACTTAAAAAGGTAACACTATACAGTAGCGGTGTTATTAAGGTGCCCTCATTAAGCATGCACCTTTACCTTCCCCTTAAAAATGGCCATGTAGTGTAGTCAACCTTTAAAGCTTTACTTACAATCCAGTTCCATCCATCCATCCGTTATCTATATCACTTATCCATTGGGGAAGCTGGTTCCAGTTCCAGCTGTCTTCTGGTGAGAGACAGGGCACACCTTGAACAGGTCGCCAGTCCATTGCAATGCTAACACAGACACAAACAACCGTTCACACTCACATTCACACCTAGAAGAGATTTAGAGTAGCCAGCTGACCTAGATGTCTTTATGCTGTGGGAGAAAACCAGGGTACAAAGAGGAAACCCACACAAGCATGCGGCAAATGTGCAGACTCCACACCAAAAAATCCATTTATGTGCCATAATTCTTTATTTAAAAATACACTTTATCCATGATGTCAATTCAGTTTAATAGCTGTACGGTGGCGTAGTGGATAGCACGTTCGGCTCAAAGCAAGTAGGTCCTGGGTTCGAGGTCCGGGCTTGGTGAAGGTGTTTCTGTGTGGAGTTTGCATGTTCTTCTTGTGCTTGCGTGGGTTTCCTCCAGGTACTCTGGTTTCCTCCAACAGTCCAAAGATATGCACATTTGACTAGTTGGCTGTCCTGAATTGCACCTGGGTGTGAGTGTGGATGGTTTTGTGTGTGTGTTTGTGTGTGTTTTGGCCCTGCAATGGATTGGCGAGCTATTCAGGGTGTACCTCGCCTTCACCCAGACTTGGCTGAGATAGGTTCTATCCTCCCTGTGACCCTAGAAGGATTAAGCAGTTCAGCATTAAATGTATTAATTAAATATTATTAATGAGCAAGACAGAGGCAATGGTGGCAAGGACAAACTGCCTGAGACAGCATGAAGAAGAATCATTGAGACGAACCAGTCTGAGAATGATGAAACTGTGTAACAAATATGGAGTAGTAGAACACGAGTGGCCTGCACTGAGCCCTGGGCTCAACCCTACCGGACAGTTTTGGGATGAACTGGAATGCGGTTTGCACACCAGGCCTCTTCTCAATATCAACTGACCTGATTAAAGTTCTTGTGGCCGAATGAACACAGATTCACACAGTCACACCCCAAAATCTAGCAGAAAGTCTGTACAGAAGAGTGGAGATCATTATTAGTGCAAAGTCTAAAAGCACATATTGGTGTGATTGGTCAGGTGTCCACAAACCTATGACGATATAGAGAATTTTTTTTTTAACTGTAGGCTTAATAAGGCCACCCAAGCATAAAACATAAAGTTAATGATGTGCATCCATTGATCAACCATAACATTGAAAACATTATGAACCCTGACAGAAGTGAATAACATGTATTAGTATACATGGGAACTGCGCAATCTGATTGGCCAGCTATCAGGGCATTAAAAAACATCATCCCAAGTGGATAATGCTTGAAACAACATGACAGATACTCATGGCTTGTCAGTCACCTGTAGCAGCATCATGCATTATAATGGAAAAATAAACCATTTTTTAAAAAACCTTGTTTTTCTGCATAGTTTTCTGCATAGTAGATTCTGTGTTGGTGGCTATGCAACAGGGTTTGAGGGATGTATAAGTGTGGTAGTGTAGTAGTGTAGTAGCAGTTTGTGTGCTTATTATCCCCACTGGATAGCCTATGGGCGAAAAGGAGAGCCAAGTGCGTAAGCCTCTCCCTGCCAGTACATAGCCTCTACCCCACCAAGACTCCTGTGGTGCCTTCCCTTTGGCAACACACCATAACTGAGCATCTTGCAATCTCAGGCTAAACTGCAGGGGATCTCGGAGCAGTAAAGGGCCCCAGAGGTGCAGTGTGCAGGCACACAGGCATGTGGACATGCCCTGGCACTCACCAGCCTTAAACCCAGCTATGGGTAAACAGTCGGGCAGATGGAGCCTGCAGCCTTGGCTGGCAATCCATTGAGGAGAAGGAAAAGTCTGATTTCAAACCACGGACTGGCAGCAGCCCTGTAAGGTAGTTGTCTAGGAGATGGAAAACTCTAACTACAAACCCGGGCAGATTATAGCTCGAAATCCTTGATAGGAGGTAATCTAAGGGAAGGAAACCCTGACAGAAAATTTCCTGGCCCTCCAGGTTGGGGGTCGTGCGTAAGGTCAGCACCCTTACCAAGTAAAGACACTAACAAGCTACTGAAACATCTATGAGAAACTTTCATCGAGACCTGCGAGAGGGAGGGACTTCTTCTAGAAGCTTCATGACGTGTCCTGGTGATAGCCAGTCGGAAGCCACAACACCGACCACCCTTCTATCAACCACAACATGGAACATTTTACATATCGGCACCTGGAATGTGAGAACAATGCATGAGACTGGAAAAACAACACAGGTGTCAGAAGAAAGACAGAGATACCATCTTTCCATCCTAGGACTCTGTGAGACAAGGTGGATACAGTCAGGACAGCTTAGACTGTCAGCAGGGGACACGCTTCTGTATTCTGGACATGAAGACAGCAATGGCATCCACTCCGACGGTGTAGGCCTCTTGTTAGATAAAGAAGCACAGAGAGTGCTCATAGGCTGGGAAGCAGGAGGATCAAGGTTCATAACAGCCTCCCTTAGAACAAAACATCCAAAGACCAAAAGGAATGTAGTACAATGTTATGCACCAACTAACGACAAAAGTGATGATGGTAAAGAAGAATTGTACAATCAGTTACAAGATCTACTGAGTAAACAGAACAGAAGAGATGTGAACACCTTGATGGGAGACCTCAATGCAAAAATCAGAGCAGACAACACCAGATATGAAGAAGTGATGGGAGTACATGGTCTAGGTGAGATGAACGAAAATGGAGAGAGGTTTGTGGACACATGTGCAACGAATAACATTGTCATTGGAGGTAGTGTATTTCCACCCAAGCGGATACACGAAGCTACGTGGGCTATCTCCAGATCACACCACTGAAAACCAGATAGACCATATTGGTATAAACAGAAGGTTTAGAAGGTCACTTGAAGATGTGCGAGTTAAGAGAGGGGCAGATGTTGCTTCAGACCATCATCTGGTTACTGCGAAACTTAGACTAAAGCTGAAGAGAAATTATGTGTTCAGGCAGAGGAGAAAATCCAGATATAGTACACACTTCTTGAAGGATGAGAAAACAGCACAAGAGTTTCAAGTCAAACTGACCAACAGATACCAAGCCCTACAAGAACTGGAGGATGACGAAGAGAACTCCGGCATCAACACCAGTTGGAAATACATCAGAGAAGCAGTAAACAAAACGTGAAGAAATTTTGGGAAGAAAGAAACCACAAAAGAAAGAATGGATGTCAGCAGAGTCAATTCATAAAATTCAAGTAAGAAAAGACAAAAAGGCCATACTAAACAATAGTCGAACGAGAGCATCTAAAGCTGCAGCTCAACAATACAAAGAAGCAAACAAAGAGGTAAGAGCAAGCATTGGAGCAGATAAAAGAAATTTTGTTGAAAGCCTTGCTCAAGAAATAGAACAAGCAGCAGCTAATAAGAACATGGAAACACTCCAATGTCAGGTCTGTACTGTTGTATGGGGCAGAGACATGGCTTACAACCAAGACTACCACTAAAAGAATCCACACCTTCATCAACACCTGTCTGCGCAGGATACTGAAAATATACTGGCCAAAGACCATCAGCAATAGAGACCTGTGGCAGAGAACCAGGCAAGACCCTGTGGAAGTACAGATTGAGGAGAAGATGGGGATGGCTTGGACACACCTTGAGGAAGGCTAACACAAACACCACCAGACAAGCACTAACCTGGAATCCACAGGGAAAAAGAAAACGAGGTCGACCAAGAAACACCTGGAGAAGAGATCTGGACGCTGATGTAAAAAGAACAGGACACAGCTGGCAAGAACTACAGAGAGTAGCGAGGAACAGAAGTTAATGGAGAAAACTCGTTGATGGCCTATGCTCCAGGAGGAGCTAAATGCCTAAGTAAGTAAGTAAATTCTGAAACACCTTCATGGAGCATGTCTAGTATGTACTAAAGAGCACTATGTGTTGATACACCTCAGTAGTTCACTATATCTTTGTTGCATCTCTATGACCAGTTATGTAAATTCATTCATTTATTCATTACTTTGTTGAATCACTTAATCCAACTTGGGTTACGGGGAGGTTGGAGCCTATCTCAGCCAACTCAGGGCGAAGGTGGGGTACTCACCTATGTGTGCACAACCACAAATCCATGCACCCACATATGGGTAAGTAATCGTCAAAAGCCCATTATTCTATTTC
>JBCNYH010000003.1:27094877-27106355 GCA_039654325.1 Tandanus tandanus
GGCTGCAACTCCAGATCAAAGTCCTCTGGACCCTTTCGAGGCTCTGCAGGGGTGGCGGCTGCTTTGGGGGGATTTGATGGAGGTGGCTGAACTTCTGATGAAGTTATACATTTAAAAAAAGTTTTTTTGCTGGGGATTTGACTTGAAAGACTGTAAAATGTTGCAATAAATTTTTTTTAAATAAACAGTCTAATTAGATTCATCAGAGGAAAGAAATCTGATGGCCATTTTCCATTCATCCACACAACCATTTCACAGCCAGCATGAACAGGGTTGGCGTGGAGTGTTGCATGCCGAACATAAGCACTGACCTTGTTATTGCTCAGTCAATACGTCAAAGCCTCTGTATGTCGTTTGCCTGTTGTGCCCATTTGCCCGTTGTGCCCATAGTGCCCGTAGTGCCAGTTTGCAAGCAGTGCCCGTTTGCCCGTAGTGCCCGTCTGCCCGTCAAACTGGCACTACGGGCAAATGGGCACTACGGGCAAACGAGTGCCCGGAGTGCCAGTTTGCCGGGCACTACGGGCAAACGGGCACTACGGGCAAACTCCTCTTCAAGCGCCTTTCTTTTTTTTTATAAGTTCTCTTTTTGCTCCCCCTTTCCACTTTTTTTTGAGTCCATTAGTAGCTACAGCACCACGTTCCTCTGTCTCTCTGTTGTTCTGCCTCCACGCGCTCTCGTGTTGATTGGTTCTCGTGTTGAAAATAAAACTTGACTTCTGATATTTTTAATCAATCGCCAATCGGTGAAGGTGAAAACTGACGAACACAAATCATTTTATTGGTGGGCGGGTGCCAGTTTCTGCAGACCAGTCAGCTGCACCAATGTAGTTCGCCGTGATTCTTTTTTACTTTTTATTTATTTATTTTTTTCCCAGTTAGGCCACTTAAGAGCCCAGGCCGCCGGGATAGACCCGCTGCTCCCGATGGCCAGTCCGGGCCTGTCTAGGGGCAATTTGGAACAGCCAATTAGCTTAATGTACATGTCTTTGGTCGTTGGAGGAAGCCAGAGTACCCAGAAGAAACCCAGGCAAGCACAAAGAAAACATACAAACTCCACACAAAAATGTCTTCACTGAGCCCAGGACTCAAACCCAGGACCTTCTTGCTGTGAGACAGACCACTAAACTTTTTAACATGACACCACCCAGTTACATGAATGTACTGGTAAAATTTCCCTTAAGCAGGATCCTTGGAACCAGGAGTTGAATCACTGTAACTATGTTTAAACAGCAGGGAGCAGCACTGGCACACATTACATACTGCACACTTTCCTCCTGACGTTCTTAGGAAATGACATCAATTTCCTGTAGCACCCTGAATCAAAGAATATCTAATATTAATGTGAATAGAGAAATAAATATTATAAGCTCTTATTTTTGTGCAGCACAGTGGCCTACTGGTTAGCATGTCCGCCTCACTGCAGGAAGGCCCTGGGTTGGGGTGCATTGGCAAGGGCGTTTCTGGGTGAAGTTTGCATGTTCTCCCCATGCTTGCATGGGTTTCCTCCAGGTTTCCACCCACAGTCCAATGATATGTACATTAGGATAACGGGTAGTTCCAAATTGCCCCTAATTGGGAGTTTGAGTGTGAATGGCTGTAGTCGTAGCCCTGTGATGGACAGGTGAGCTATTCAGGGTGTACCCCGTCTTCGCCCAGAGTCTTTTTGGAAAACATGCTATTTAGGTTTCCGCCCACTTCACCATTAGGGCTATTTGGTGGAGACTAATGACATATAATAAACAATAAGTAAAGCCAATGTTCAGTTCCAGTTTGTAACACTACAAAATGTGTTCAATGTTCAATGTTCAAGGGGCTGAATACTTGCACAAGGCTCTACGTAAGGTGGATGAAACTTATGTGACATTACCAACATTAACGCCATAAAGCACTCACACTCAAAACAGACTCTTTGAAAAAGTGAAGTTTATTAAATTCAAATGCCATGTTTTGCACAAAGCTCTTCGTACCAGTAGAATCTGCTCTGCATCGTTTCAGCCATTTCAGTTTCACTGCTGTTTCCTAAAAGCACTGCGTAATGAAGCTGTAATGTCACCTAAGATCTTATGAGTCAGCGTGTCGTTGATCAAAAGCCCAAAACTGAGTCATAAAGATCAGCGTCGGATGAGACTGTAATTGCAAACCTTGGCCATACTAATAGCAAATAAATGTAATAAATTCAAACGGAATATACATAGCTTTCTCAAGTCTGCATAATGCACATTTTAGGCCTAATTATAAAATAGAAGGACATTTTCATGTGTGTCTAGCTCATGTGGCAGGATAGCAAAAATGTATAGTGCGCATAACCAATAAAACTAAATAAAGACAGTCTACTAAAAGGCTTGGAAAATAGCTTAAAATGAAAAACACACAGAATATTTATGTACATATATGACGTAGACATGAGGATTTCATACCACTTACATAATAAGTACATGATCTTGTAGTTTATAGCCCTGGAAAAAACAAATAGATCACTTCCTGAGTGAAAAGATTTGCTCAGACACATTTAATTTGGTTTCATTTAAAGCATCCAATGCTTCTCTTCTTGAAAGTGTCTTCGGGTGAGCTCAGGTTAGCAGGGCAAAACTGTCTAGTGAAATTGCCATCAGTATAAATGTATTGCTTTCGCTGAATTGGATCGTCACTTGTTATAGAACATTAGAATTACAGCATATTATCAAATCATAAAATGTTGACTACTGACCTTTAAATGACACTACACAAAATGATCTTTACTTCAAGGATAACCTTTGTTTTTTTGCACAAATTACTGCAATTCATTACATTAGGAACAGACATACTACAATCATGTGGGTGTTTCCTGTACAGTAAAGCTCCATTGGGTACTCCTGCACTCCTGGTTTCCTGAATCCTGTCGAGCATGCCCTGGACCAGCCAGCAGCCTGCCATCAGTTACTTCTTTGAAAATTTTTCCATTTCTAGTAAAGATAACGGAGAAGGAGGTTGTGAAAGAATGAAATTGCCTTTATCAACAAGTGAGTTAACTTTAATCACCTCTGTTCAGATCGATCTCTTTTGGGGCACAATAGTTGTTCAGCTCCACCCTTTCTTTCATTATGTTGTTCTTGTAGTCTGGGGAAAAAAAGCCCCCCCAGAAAACCTTATTTATAGACCAACATGAGCCAACTACAAAAGCTGTTTAGTAATTTTGCCTAAATTGTTAGACATTACATATCAAGCACAAGCTGGCCAACTTGTATAACAAACATGTAAATGAGAGTCTAATACATGTGTTAGCAGGGTAGTTCATATGGGGCTTCCTATTATATTTATTGAGCCAATGGTAAATGTCACTATCAAGTTAGAAACAGGCAAAATCTAGTACTGTGTAAGTAGCAACACACAGTAAAAAGCTAGCTTGCATTAAGGAAAATATTATATTTTAGAGACTTATTTTAACAATGAATTTCCATTCCATCAAATACCAGGTAATACCACTACAACAATCCATATATCAATACGGATAGTTATAAAATGTACTAAAACAGGGGAAATTTGTTTTTGTTATTACGAAGCTCTAAGTTCCCATTTTGGTGGTAAATCAAATGCAGCCTAATTTCACCCTGGGACAAATAGCCTCACTCTAAAAATAAATAAAATGTAAAATTATTTAATGTTAAAATATTGATGTTTTACCAAGCCGGACTTCCTGATTGAAGGGTCTCAGTTCAGTAGCTTGCATTTCAATTTCTGTCATGTGACTCCTGTTCAAAACAGATATACATTAGAAAAATTGTATGATGTATGATACTATCAACAAGAAATGCTCTTTATTATGCCGTGCACACCATGTACAATGTTATGATAAGTAATATATACAACACAAGTATGCTACATTAATACATTTATACCACAGCACACCACACAGAATTCTCAATTGCTGTTTGGTAAGAAGAGTTGGGAAACTTTCTTATATATAAATAAATGAATGAATGAATGAATGAATGAATGAATGAATGAATGAATGATGTTGGCAAATTGCTGTGGAAGAAGTGAAAAAAATGCATTTGGACATGCTTTTATTGTCCTCTATAACATCACTTCCGATGATATTTTATTCCTTACATTAAGAAATCCGATATATATAAGCTATCAGTACGGTAGAGAAATGGTTCATCTTTTATTTCCTCACCGGTTAGCCCTCTGTATGTCATACTCCAGCCCTGAAAAACAGTCGTAATGTTTACTGTTTAGATTCAACCTTGAAGATATGGCCTATTTTTTATAAGTGCTTATAGATGTGCAACATATTTGGCCAACCAAAGTATAAATCATGACGCTACCTTTCATTTTGCAGTGTCTTGTGGTCATGATGATTCCTATGAACAAGAGCAGTAGCAGCAGGAAGAAAGCCAGGATGTAACCAGTCTGGTGTAAAAGGTGAGTCTGGCTCTCAGGAAGAATGACATTATACACATGTGAGGCTCCTCCCTTGTTTATATCTGCACCAGAGATGAGTAAATCATGTTATACAGTAACTATTACTAATACTATCATTGTTAACAGGTCAGATAAGCTCTGTAAACCCCTAAAACTCATAGCAGATTGTTGTAGTTCAGGTACATTGTACAGCTCGAAGCCGAATTATCCTGTCTCTTTAACAGTTACAGTGTGCAAACGGTTTGTTTTTCCCCATCACGCGTGTGCCAGCAAGCAAAGCGCAGGGAGGAGCTGGGTTTCTTGTCAAAATGACTCTCAAGGCAAAATGAGTTCCAGACCTGACCTCATGCAGCTGCAATGAAGAAGAAAACATACAGAGCAGAAGAGCGGGGGAGACAGGAGGAAAGAGCAGAAGGAGGAGGGATGTGTTGTTTGTGGTTAGTCAGTCTGTAAGGTCTGCTCTCCATTTGCGTCTTGCCATTCCGAATAAGTGGAAAGTCAGATATTATGTCATTAGTCACTTTCTTTTGTTCTATTTTCTTTCAAATGAATGTCGAAGAGTTTAAAGCACACAAATCCAATAAACGAATGCTTGACTCACTTGACCTGATTTTGATTCAGTCTGAGTCAGGATATGATCAGACTTGAAAACATTTATTTATTTATTTTTGATTTACAACTAGTCATTGACATTAATCATTTAATTTTGGACTCAAAACCACCACCCACCCGGGAAGCAGAGAGTATGCTCTACGGTTTAAATAAACATAAGGATTAGTAGCTTCAATACCAAACAAGTTATGTAGTAATGTAATAATAACAAAAAAACCTATAGCACTGTTGAATTTTTGAATTAGAAAGCGCTGATTAATTTTCTATAATAGCATGACTCTCACTGTAGTTCTGGCTGTATCATAAATCATAGGTCTATATAAATGGACCTGTTGGGATATCTAAGCCTAATAATAAATGGATAAAGAAAACACGTTCATTAATTCATTCATTTGCCGAATTGCTTAATCCTACTACTAGGGTCGCGGGAGCCTATCTCAGTCAACACTGGGCGAAGGTGGGATAAACCCTGAACACAACCATTGATTTTGGAACAGCCAATGTGCATGTCTTTGGACTGTGGGCAGAAACCAGAGTACCCAGAGGAAACCCATGCAAGCACAGAGAGATCATACAAACTCCACACAGAAACCCTCAAGTTCGGGACTCAGACCCAGGACCTTCTTGCTGTCAGGCGAATGTGCTAACCAATATACCACTTTCCTGCCACAGTAAAGTTGTTTTGAACAAAAGTAAGATATAAACATTGATACGGTGGAGTGCTCTGTAAGGAGACATTTGAGTCTAAAGTGTCGGCGATTTGTAACAGTCAGTATGTTTACCTCCTTAACAGGGTATTCAAGGTACACAAAGTTTGAACACAACAGGCTTGTGAGGGAACAATTCATGATAGCTGTTATAACATAAGCAACAACTCATCTCATAAACATTCAACAAAATTACATGTACAACGTTATATGACTAAAAAGTGTCATTTGTCATTTGTTTGTCATTACATAAATAAATATTGTAATCACTGAAATAGTGGTTAGCACATCTGCCTTACAGCATGAAGTTCCTGGGTTTGAGTCCTGAGCTAAGCAAGGACGTTTCTGTATGGAGTTTGCATGTTCTCCGTGTTTGGGTGGGTTTCCTCTGAGCACTCCAGTTTCCTCCCACAGTCCAAAAACAGGCACATTAGACTAATTGGCTCTTTCATGTCACCCCTAGGAGTGAGTGTGTGTGTTGTCCTGCGATGGACCGATGAGCTGTTCAGGGTGTACCCTGCTTTTGCCCAGTGTCAGAATAGGCTCCAGCCTCCCTGCGACCCTAATAGGATTAAGCGGTTTGTCAAATGAATGAATGAGTCAATGTTATGATTGCCAGGGTAGAAGAGAAATAAAACATTTCAGGATGTTTATGTCCTCCATTTGGTGACACCAATGCTTTTCCAAAAAGTTATGTATTTCTTCTACATGTTGTTTATATGTTGTAACATGTAATATAACAGTAATAAAACAGTACTACTTTGCTGGTGTTGTTTTAAATTTAGTGTAGGACACAGACTTATGAGTTTAAGGCTTCACTTAAAACATGTCTGTCTTTAGGGTTTTGAGTGTTAAGAATCGAGGCTAACTTGTTTTGCAAAGCAATCACTTCTAACCCCCTCTGCAACCCTGCGCTCTTAAAAGTGTTTAGTGCCAAGTCAGCAAGTCTCTCATAAATACTAAGAGTGAGTTTAATGGTGAGTAACGATAAAGTCAGCTTTTGGAAGCATTCATCCCTATCATTATGTGTAATTCTTTACTCTTCATCCACACCATTATGATAACCATGTGTGGTATATGAATTTTAGGGGCTTTCTTCTGTTTACAAGGAGCTTATTCAGATTTGAAGGTATGCACCGCTCAAAAAAAACTAAACAAAACAAACAAAAAAAAGACCCAAGCAGACTAAGACTAAGCGCGAAAAACTCCAGAAGATGTCCAGCTTTCTTTACTTAAAAAAGAATGCAGGAGAAATGTTTCCCAGGCAAGATGAGATGTGGATCTCACGGAAGCAACCAGCTTTCTTTGATGGCACGGCTAGCCAGATGTTGTACAGATGCAGCAATCTTCCATTTGCACACTTAGATACACATTTGCCACAGCAAGACTGTGTGATACTGTCATAGACCGCAAGGCTGAACTCGCATTACTCACTCTGAAAGTAAAAGTTTATTGCTACACAAAATGAGTTCAGCCATTCCATAAATGATAAAACATTTGTTTTCAGCAAACGTTTGAAGATATTCAATAATTCAGTATTCAATAAAAAAAGACAAAAACGAGCTAAATACATTTCCCTAGCCTTTGTCATATTTTAGAATTATGACCTAATTATGAATTAGTTTGTCATAGTATTTTTTTCTTTAAAAAAGGCAGTAGGAGGAGGAAATAATAACAATAATAATAATAATAATAGCCCTACAATGGTCTGGCGAGCTGTTCAGGGTGTACCCCGCCCTACCCAGAGCCGGCTGAGATGACCCATGACCCTAATTGGGATTAAGTGGCTTAGAAAATGAATGAATTAACAACAACAACAACAACAACAACAACAACAACAACAACAACAACAACAACAACAACAATAATAATAATAATAATAATAATAATAATAATAATAATAATAATAATAGGGGGAATGGTGGCCCGGTGGTAGGGTGCTGGATTACTGATCCCAAGGTCGGGGGTTCAAGCCCCACTATCAACGGGATGCCACTGCTGTCCCCCCCAGTGCAGCTAACTGGGTTATCAAATGTCTGTGGTGAGAGGCATGTAAAAGAACCATTGCTGACTTTCGTAAAGAGAAAGCTGCATAGCCATCAGCGTGTTTCTGCCCTGCGATGGCCTAGCAAGCCTAATTGGGATTAAGCGGTTCAGAAAATGAATAATAATAATAATAATAATAAAAATGCCAGAAAAAGCTTCATGTCAATAAAAAGGCTTTCCAGTTTTTAAGTCACAGTCTGTCAATCACTAAAGCCAGACAGGACTGAGAAATAAAACACAGGAAATCATTAGCAGAGGAAATGGCCACGAGCACTTTGAAGTTCTATAATGAGACAAGGAGAATGCCCAACATTTGCATGCAGTCTGTTTTTTCCCCCTTTGGATTATTCCCAAGAGGTGACTTTAAGCTTTTGTTCATTTATTGCCAAGATGACAGATTTAAATCGATGCCCTGGTCTCGATAATTATAATGCAAGTAAATAAATTCCTAACAGTAAATTCCACAGGGAAATTACTTGGCACAAAATTAATTAGCAATTGATTATTTCTTACTGTATTTCTTTCTCCTAGATTACATTTTCTTGGCCAAAAGTATGTATACACCTAACCAATCACAACCATATGTGATTTATGAGCATTCCATTCCAGATTTAGTTCACAATTGTGCTCTTATAATAACCTCCACCCTTCTGGGGAGGTTTTCCACTAGACTTTGGAGGGAATTTGAAGTAGATTTGTGTTCATTCAGCCACAAAGTGAGGTCAGGCACTGAGGGTGAATGAGGAGGCCTGGGGTACAGGCCAACACCCGTAGATGTTCAGAGCAGCCGACTCTAGTTCTTCTATCCCTACTTTGGCAAACATATCTTCGTGGACCTTCAGCTATGTACAGAAGCGTGGTCATGCTGGAACATGGTTGGACCTCTTAATTCCAGTGAAGGGAAGAAATTACAATTCTACAAAGATATTCTAGACCATTGTGTCCTTCAAAATTAGTGGTAACAGTTCAAGGAAGGTTCACGTTTGGAAATGATGGTCAGGTGTCCGCATATGTTTGGCCATATCATGTGTCTGTGCATCTGTGTGTGGCTGTCTCTACCTGTCAGTCTCAAAAATGAAAGGCGGTACCGTGTCTGATAGGAGTGGGCTGCCACTGTTTAAAACTGGCACTTACGTTAATTAAAATTAAAACTACTTCACTATTTTGTGTCGTATTGTTGTTTACTTTAAAGAAATGTTTTTCTTACATTTACTTTATTATTTCAGTAATGCCAAATACTCACACTTTACCCGCAATGCCCAGCCAAAGAAAAGTCTGGCACTCAAATATTTTGTTGGACCACCTTTAGCCATGATTACAGCATGGGATCACCACAGCATTGTTTCGACAAACTTAAGCAACGTCTCAAAATTTATTCCTATCCAGAGTTGGTTTGATTTTTCATAAACATCTTAAATTGATGACGGGAAAACCGAACCACTCCACAAAGTCTTCTCCAGCACATCCCAAAGACTTTCAATAGGGTTAAGGTCAGGACTCTGTGGTGTCCATACATATGTGAAAATGATTCCTCATGCTCCCTGAACCACTCTTTCACTATCTTAGCCCCAATTTTATATCCATACCATCATTCAGTATTCAGGTCATTCAGTATTTTCGGGTCATCAGCTAACTAGAATGAACCACATAATTTTGCTGAGCCTTGACTCAACTAACTAAAGTAACAATGCCATGGCGAATACACGCTGTAATGAAGTCTAAAAGTGATATATAAACAAAATATTGGAGTGTGTGACGTTTTTGCCTGGGCAGTGTAACAAGGTGCAAACTGCAACAATAAAAAATAATAAATTACCAAGGTTATTATCCATATCTTCTGGGGTTTGTGTGGTTTCAGCATGAGCAGGTTGAGTGGTCACAGCTTCGGTAGGGGCAACCACAGGAGGCAAAGGAGGCCCCACAATGACCCGAAAGATGCGTCTCTCGTGCAAGCCGCAGTAGTGGTGGTGCAGGTGGCAGGAGTATAGACCTTTATCAGATAGCTGGATGTTGTTTATTGTGAGAGAGAAATCCCCCATGCTGAAGGCATCATCCGCGATGTGCATCTTGCTGAGGTACAGTGGCCCATACTCCCGCTTCTCTCCAGAGGCGTACAGATCAAGAAGCCGGTCTGCCTGATCACGCCTCACCCCGGGGCCCTGAAAGTCCCAGTGTACAACCTGCTGCTGGTCCTCTTGGAGCCCTCCCCGCCAAAGAGGGCTTCGGTTTATACAGGGCAAGACCACGGTGCTGCCCTCCAACACCACAAAGATAGACTTGTCCCCATCCCATATGCGCCTCTCCTTACGCGCTGCAGAACAGGAGTTCAGGGAAAGAAATTATTGCAACTTATAATACATTTTACATAATGAGAGTCAAATTTTTATATGTTCCAATCCACCAGAATTCATGTGAATTTTTTTAATTTGAGCATAATAAATACAATGTCATATTTTCCTCACGGAACACTCAGAACTCATACTACACTTCCCAGCATGCACCTGACTTCTGATATTCCAATCACATGACTCTGTCACATCTGGTTCTTATTCTACTAATTACTCACACTATACAAGGTCTCTGTTTGCACATGGTCTGTCAAAGTATTTCTCGAAAAATGTTTACACTTAAAAATGTAGTGATAAACGGATGAGATAATAGACTGTAACGGGAAAAAAATCCAGTGGGGTTAGGACATAGTAAGTTTGTGGTCCAGTCCGTCTACAACTGTTTGTCTTTGTGTAGTTACTCATCTAGCGAGTGCTACATAACAGAAGTTGGTGTAAATACACAATGATTCGCACTGCTGTAATCACAACCTTCCTGGAATTTTGGTGAACTTTACAAAACCTTTGGTGGAAAATCTACCCCAGCTTTCATATAAATGTGATGGCATGATACAATTGATTAATAAAACAGTAATTTGTTAGAACTGCAATATTTTACCATTAGATATAAATAAATATAAATAATACAATAAACAGATCTTACGTGACTTGGTTATGTTTAACTGGATTTGAATGGATCGGTCGATCTTACAGTAATGGTGGTGCAGGTTGCAAGTATAGATGCCTTTATCATTCATATCAACATCTGCATAAAATTATACAAAATCACAAGAAAGTAAGTGAGGACCAAAAAAAGTTAACATATCAAAAACTGCATAGATTCAGTAGGCTCGTACTATGGATGGTAAGAGAGAAGTTGCCGTCACTAAAGGCTTCTTTGGAGACAGTAACCCGGCCTTTGTTGTAGGCATTATATACACGCTCTGGCCCTCCTGAGAACATGTCTAAAACACGTTCTACAGTGTGCTCAGGTCGTTGGCGGTGCAGGTCCCAGTGCACCACACGTTGCCGGTCTCGAAGATCGTCCTGCCTCCATACAATTTTCTGGTTATGACATGGCAAAATGACTCTTGAACCTGCTGAAACTGTGATGTTCTTCGTCTCCACCACATTGCCCTGTGTGCCGACCTGGGCCCACACTAACACAAAAACAGATGCAGTTTATTACAATGATTTTGCTTCAGAATCTGATACAGAATATGTTAATACTGATGGTGCAGGCTGGTTAGTGTCTTACCATGAGGTGTGAGAAAAGCAGCGGCCACTGAAATACAAGCAAAACCCAATTATTCATTCATTCATTCATTCATTTTCTGAACCGCTTATTCCTAATTAGGGTCGCGGGGAGGCTGGCGCCCATC
>JBCNYH010000003.1:27119762-27130654 GCA_039654325.1 Tandanus tandanus
TAATAATAATAATAATAATTCTAATCGTTTTCTAATGAATATTCTTTACTGTCTGCCTCTAATTAAACTCTATTAATTTCTTATATAATAATAATAATAATTATAATAAATCTAATAATTTTCGAATGAATCTTCTTTACCGCCTGCCTCTAATTAAACTCTATTAATTTCTTATATAATAATAATAATAATAATTCTAATCGTTTTCTAATGAATATTCTTTACTGTCTGCCTCTAATTAAACTCTATTAATATCTTATATAATAATAATAATAATAATAATAGTAATAATAATAAATCTAATAATTTTCTAATGAATCTTCACTGTCTGCCTTTAATTAAACTCTAATAATTTCTCATATAATAGTAATAATAATGAATCTAATTTTCTAATGAATCTTCTTTACTGTCTGCCTTTAATTAAACTCTATTAATTTCTTATATAATAATAAGTTTAATAATTTTCTATTTAATCTACTTTACTTTCTGCCTCTAATTAAACTTTATTAATTTCTTATATAATAATAATAATAATAAAAAATTGAATAATTTTCTAATGAATCTTCTTTATTGTCTGCCTCTAATTAAACTCTATTATATTATTATATAAGACCTCTTTGTCGGTTATATAGACACTGTGGTAGCAGGGTGTACATTTTGTATGCTGTATATTTAAAACCTTTATTATTTCTAGTCTTTACAGTGGTAGATTGCTTGCAACACTTTCTTTTCCGTCCCATAGCCTTCACTGGTCTTGATTCAGTATTGATTTGAGAGTGAACTCACCAGCGACGTAATCTCAGGAATGGAAAGCATATTGAAATGTAGATTTGTTCTTTGCTTATCCAAGGTCAATGCCCGTGGAGCCGCCTGACAAAAACAGGTCCTGTAACCACGGGCTACCAGATCTTACGTCAGCTCTTCCAGCTGGTGTGTGTGTGTGTCTGTGTTATTAAAAATAAGAATTTATTGATTACCTATGCCTCATTTGACTGTGAAATCTTCAATCTCTGTACTACACCATATTTGCATACATCGCTGTTTTTGGTGGTCATCATTCCACTGAAATCTGCTGCATGTTCTACAAGTCCTTTCCCTGACATGCCTCTCCTGTGTCTCCGCCAAAAAGCTATTTTAAATCATTTGGTTTTATAGGACATCACCTTACAGGTCATCACTACTGAGATTAGCTATCAAATCAGATGTGTAGCGTTGAGTTTCTTCAGAGTTAATAATAAGCTTTTAATCTTGTGCCTGAATTAATTTGTTCCTCTTGGACGGATTTGTGTTTAATCTGCCCGTCATAAATCCAGAACAAATCTCTGAGAAGTTCATGATGGTGTAACAGTCCATGATTGGGAGTATTGTGTTCTGTATCCTTGTGCTTGTGTGTGTGTGTGTGTGTGAGATTAGGTAATATCATTGACGGATCACCTGTACATACAGTATCATATCTATAAAAAAATCCTGCTGTGAGAATGTTGTATGTAGGTGCTTGAATTTAATTTGAGTATACGGTATATGTTTTTTAGCTACAGTAGGTTTGGATGTTCCAGTAAATCATTTCTTTTTCTTTAATCACATTCATTTTATGGGCCTTTTGAATAGCTTAAAACAACTTACACACCCTCACAATTTTGTAAACGGCTATCATGCGATGCCTTTAGCAAATAAGCTGAACATCATTGAACCTGCTAACATTAGAGTACGGAGGTGACACAAACAAGGCACAACTCATCTAACTGAATTATCTAAACAAAAAAAATTTTCACCCCCTTCCAGTTTGACCTCAGGTTGTTTTTTACCTGTGTAGGTCATACTTTTGTTTATTTCAGGCTGTTATTATCGTGCTTGTATAATAAAATTTCTTGTTCATACGTCTGTCAGTTTTTATCAGCCGATACAGGATCGATACTACCTTCGTCATCTTTTGTTGTTTTGCAAGGGTTCAGTTTGTTCTCCCTGACTTGTGTAACTCTCAAAACAGCGACATTTTGTAATGTGTGTCAGAATGTGGACTGGATGGCAAACCGCAGCTCTCTGTGATATATTTTTGTTGAGCTTCTTAATCACAAGTCAGCTATTTAATCCATGTTTATCCTTCCTTGTCTTCTTCATTATTAAGAATCAAGCAGACCTAAGCAATAACTATTTCTTTCTTTCTTGTGATTATAAAAACTGTATTTCTTATTATTGCATTTTGCTGAAGAAAAAAAAAACCCTTTTTTAATTAATAGGTTTTTGTTTAAGTAAGGTGTAATGTTTTTCCATTTGACAGATGTGGCGGTACAGTTGGTGCCATTGTAACCTGCCCACTTGAGGTGCTAAAGACAAGGCTCCAATCATCAGGTCTCACACTCAGACCGGTGTTTCATGTGCAGCTGGGTACTGTCAGCGGAACTGGTGTTATTAGACCGGGACAAGTAACGCCCAGCCTTCTACAGGTCCTACGGTAAGCGGGAGCTTTTTAACACCACAAACAGTCGTAAACGTCAATGTGCGCATGTTTAGGTTGTCTGAAAAGTGCAATATGTTGAGCAAAACATGCATAGAGCGCATGGGGGAGCATATGGAGCATATTATTGTTGATAAATAAATGCTAAATGAAGTAGGTGTAATTTTACACATTTGATTTCCGTGGTAAGGGGGATACATATAGCATGTTTTTTGATGATTTGACCTATCATGAAACATAAACAGAATTACAATCCAAGCATTCAACATGAGGATTAGAGGGATTTCTGAAGAGCCTGAGATGAGTTCTCTTCAAATTTCAGATAGTTACATAATTCGGTGATGGCATTAACGTGTACTATATTCGCCCTGTTGCTGTACTTTTGTTCAGTTTATGTAGCAGGGTTTATATGGTTGGTTTGCATTTTACCGTGGCTGGTCTAAACATTCTGTTTTGTAAAAGATCAGGTCAAAGGACAAGAAAACACTCAAGTCCAACCTCGAGTGCTTTTCTTGCCAGGTCGGGACCGTGTTCTATAATAGCTGACACATGACAAGCTAGAATGCGTCTGTGTCCTTTACTGGGAGGTCAGCCATTGCACTAGAGGAGGCCTGGCGAGCGCTCTGAGGAAACCGTGGTCACATGATTTCTCATATTACTCGTTGCCAGCACAGGCTGATTCTGCCTGAGTTCAGTGGGTGTAATTTCCTTTTTAAGTACATTGTGTGTTATCCAGTTCTTTTTTTCCTCTGAGGACAAGACTATGATGAGTCCTGTGTTTTGTTATGGTCTGGCAGTTCCAAGAAACATGTTGTTCTGAAAGGACTTTCTTGTGATTTGTTCCCTGTTAAAGTTTGATAGCATTCTGGGTGAAATATATTTTATAGAAAACGTCACTAGTGAGGTATTTGTAATGGACTTTGTCATGGTTTGCTATTGTTTCGTGGACTAGTGATCTTGTTTTTGCTGTAATGACTAAGATTTTGTGAGGATGTAATATGCACTGAGAATCGTATCCTCGGAGGCTCTGCTGAGCTTTGAAGTTTTATTGCTCTCAGAGAATTTGATGTACTTTTGGCCTACTGAGTTGAGAACATTGAGCCTGTAGAGAGAGTTTTGAGCCTGACTATATAAAAAAATTGTTCCAGTTCTTTTCTAGCCAGTAACTTTGCAGTGTATTTAAATATAGTTTAATAGTTTTTCCAGGAAGTACTATTGAAACATCCTGCTTTCTGACACCCCATTCAGTAATACTGAAATCCAGCTACTAATTCCGATTAATCCAAGTGCATGGTGCGGACTGACATGCACATGACCTGCATGTGCAGTAAAGATCACATTTTAGATCTACAATGATTATATAGTGAACACTGATGTTTACCCAAGGAATAGATGATTAACTTTTCTGACTATGAGATCAACCGAGAAATGAGTTTGTGTCAAAAGAATGGAGCAAACAGCAATAAAGCAATACAATACTTCCGAACAATAATTTCCAACTATTCGGGTGGAAAATATCAGGTTAATTATCCAGAAACTTTCCATGGGAACTTAAGCCTGGGGATTTACAAGTTGGAAATGGGAATTAACTGGAAATTTGGGATAATTTAGATGAATTGTATCATATACAAACATAACTGTAAACATTTTTTGTCATAAGACATGCATGGAAACATTTCTAGTACAATTAAATGTTTTTTTTTTTTTTAATAACTCGACATTTATTTATTTAATTCATGAATGCACAGTATGTAGAAATTCAATCGAATTTGCATTAAATCTGGTTGTTTTAATCAAGATTATGCTACAAGATCACCATCTACATTTTAGTTTTCTGTTATAGGCCAACCTAATATTTTGCAAATTTCCTGTTTATTTGTGTTAATTTTTACGGAAAGTTTCAAACTTTGAAAGTAGCAGCTACTGTATGTTAATTTTTCATACATTTCAAAACATTGTTATTGAGTTCTGATCTGACTAAACAGTTGGTTGTGGGTTTTTTTTGTTTGGTTGGTTTTTTTTTTTCTTTTCTTTTTTTTTTTTTTTGTAACCAGGTCAATTTTGGAAAAAGAAGGACCAAGTTCACTGTTCCGAGGTCTGGGTCCAAATCTGGTTGGCGTTGCACCATCAAGGTAAAAAGTCAATCCAGTTCTAGCCAATCTGCTTGCAGGGCTGTACACGTTCTCTGTTAAATGTTAGTGTCAAATCCCTCCAGTTACAAGTTTCTGAAAAGATTTAAGATGTATATCTACACATTGTATTAGTAACAAAACAGTCTGTGAAACAGGGGTGAATACATGAATCCACACATTCGAATGACTATTGTTTACGAAGCGTTATGTTGTAAAATATAACTGCAGGAAGATATTTGTTCATTGTAAAGAGGACAGTTAAGGACATGGTTAAAATAACTGTAAGTAGTGTATGTTATAACTTGGTTTATAACATGTAATCTGTTGCTAAAATCAAACTTGTGTAAATAAAGAAACACTAAAGGGATTTTTTTTCTCTATTGATAACCGAGTCACAGAAGCTCAGGGAAACAAATTGTAAATATGTGTCTCCAGCTGCTTGTTCTTCCCCTAGCAGCGATCCAGCCCAGCCTGTTTTAAAAGTGCATGAACAAAAACAATTGATGTGGAACAGACTGTTCTGCACACTGAAGAGGCTGAAGTCTGTGTGTAAACATTGCAGGCTTTCAGCAGCCCTTTCTTTTTAAATTGAAATGAGCTCTTTAGCTATGCAGCCTGTAACCCCGAGAGAACTTGGACATAATGTTCCCTTTGCTTTATCTAAAATGTTTTATTCCTCCTGTATTGTTTTCAGGGCAATATATTTTGCGGCGTACTCCAAGTCAAAGGAGACCTTCAATGGTATCTTTGTACCAAACAGTGGAGCGGTGCACATGTCTTCAGCTGGGTTTGCAGGTGAGACACTGAGGTGGTACGCCAGGGGAGGGGTTTAAACCATACCTTGTAAACATATACACACAGTAGTTTACGTGTTATTAGAAAGTTCATCTGTTAAACACTAGGTGTCACCAGTGTTTTAAACTAAATCTTATCTGATATCAGGATATTCTCCTGTTTGACTTCATACCATGATTAATGTTAAGTTTGTGTGGGATGTCCAGGTACAAAAGGGTGCAAATTTTACAAAACGCAGCAAAGCATTAAAGGGATATGCAGCAGAGTTCTGATGCAAAAAGTTTCACCACTAAACTTAAGTGTTTTCAATTTGTCTGTTTAAATGAATCTACAGTAGTAAAGTAGTGTTGTGGTTAGCACTTCCACCTCACAGCAAAAAAGTCCTGGGTCCGAGCCCCGTGCTCTGTGAGGGCGTTTCATGTTTTCGCCGTGCTTCAGTGGGTTTCCTCCAAGTGCTCTAATTTCCTCCCACAGGCTAATAAGATATTTCAGATTGCCTCAGGTGTGAGTGTGAATAGTTGTATTTCTGTGGTGGTCTGGCGAGCTGTTCAGGGTGTACTTTGCCTTGAGTCGGCTCGGATGGGCTCCAGCCCCGCCGCAACTCTAATAAAAAAAATAAAGTGGTTCAGGAAGGGAAAAAAAAATATTATTGCTGAAAAGAGCTTGAAGGAAAGCACTGTTGTGTTTACTCAATTAGCATCACTGTTTGCAATGTGTATTTACAGGGCGAAAGTGAAAGAAATGCACATCAAAATAAAAAACAACAACAATGTGATGTTACCTGTTAAACATGCTTGCAATCCATTTTTTAGTTTGATTGCTAGATTAGTTTGCGGCCCCTGTTTTAAGCACACTGGTGGATTGAAAACAGTTAGACATCCATGCACTGGTCCAGAAGTTCCCTACTCTGGTCCTGGAGGCCCCCTGTCCTGCATATTTTGGTGCTTTCCTTGCTCTGTCTCACCCTCTTCCAGTCATGAAGAGCTGTTAATTAGCTAATGAGTTAAATTAGTTGTGTTGGGAACAAGGAAATCACTACAATGTGTAGGATGGGGGTCCTCCAGGACCAGGGTTGGGGAAACCCCACATTAGACAATAATAGTCTATTTATTTCTTTAGTGAATTAACATCTATTTAGGGAAAAAGTAGTAGATGTTTTTATTGTGATTTGTGTTTTAAATGTTTTCATCTTGACATTCATTCTTTTCTCTTTTTTTTTTCAGCTTTTGTTACAAACTCACTGATGAATCCAATCTGGATGGTCAAAACCAGAATGCAGCTTGAAAAGAAGTATGTTCCTCCAGTTCTTCATTAGGAATTTGTAGGAAAGGCTATACCCAACACGTTTTTGGCACTCTAATCTGTACGTGTGTAACGTGCACATTTCGAGGGGCGTGTAAAATTCATTAACAGGATACTGCTGTTATTTGATCGTCTCAGTAAAGAACATGTGACTTGAAATGCCCGCAGTATAAATATCCATCTCGCTGAGCCACTCATCGCTTAAATGGCTCGAGATATATTTATCCCTGCACAGCCTTCAGGGTCATAAGACAACAGTATGTTTGAAACCTTTTCTAAATACTGTCCTGTAATGAAAAGCCTTGCCAACGCAACGCCCCTGAAAGATTGCACAACTTGAATACACTACGGGGTGAGGGGATGGTGTGCACAGCAAATTGTCCCCCTTTGCTACACATAATCTAATCAACCTGAATAATGTTAAAAAGTCATTTGGGAACTACAGCCTGTTTTACAGTCAGCCTCATCTCACAGTCCAAACCTACTTTATAGGATCTTAACCCATTTTAAAAGGGTTCATCAGAGATTTTACTAATTAACTGCTTTTCCTTTAGGGCACGAGGAGAGAAGAAAATGAATGCATTACAGTGCGCACGCTACGTGTACAGAACAGAAGGTGTACGAGGCTTTTACCGAGGCCTCACAGCATCATATGCTGGAATCTCAGAAACCATGATCTGCTTCCTCATCTACGAGACACTGAAGAAACATATCGCGGAGAGGCAACTCACGTCAGCCAACAGCGACGGAGGAAAAAGAGCCTCGGATTTCCTGAGCCTTATGTTAGCTGCTGCTTTTGCCAAAGGATGTGCGTCCTGCATAGCATATCCACATGGTATGGGAATTCCCTGAATGCATGTCTGTACAATAAATAAACACTTCTAAGACACATTTGTAATAAATTTATATAGAGTATAAGGATCATTTCAACAATGCAGAGTAAATAGTACTGAGTGTGTTGACTTGAACTGACCTCTGTGAATTATGTAACTGTATTCTCCTCACACTTCCTGTATTCAGATTTTTTTTTGCTATTATCTAACATGGGTTGTGTGTGTGTTTCTTGTCTCCCATCAGAGGTCATCCGGACAAGGCTGAGAGAAGAGGGCAGCAAATATAAATACTTTTTCCAAACGGCCCGCCTTGTGGCAGGGGAGGAGGGCTATGCTGCTTTTTATAGAGGACTCATTCCACAGCTCATTAGGCAAATTCCCAACACAGCTATAGTACTCTCCACCTATGAGCTCATTGTCTACCTGCTGGGCCAGTCCTCCAAATAAAGCCCAGGATAACTTGCACAAAAGACACTGAAGGACCTGAAATTATAGTCGGTGAAAATGAAACTACTTGTGAGAGACTGTTTTCTGCCTGAGCATGGAGCAGGATGCAGGTTGGCAGTAGAATCCAAAGAATTTAAAGAGGCTTTTTTTTTTTTTTTTAAACTGTATGCATACATTCTACTAGATGTAAAAAATGATTGTTTTTTTTTTTTTTTTTTTTTTTTTAATTTACATTTCTCCTGCATCGTAACACTGACACTTTAATTTGAGATATGTGAGCTATTAAGCTATATTATGGTACACATGTAAGGTTAATATTGACACTGTACAGAAAGAGGTCATCCTAAAGCACATGGTGATATTAAGTTAACTAAATTATTCTTATTTTCTTATTTTGTTTTAGTTATAGTTTTTAATTTCACTCATGGTTCTGTCTGGTCTGCTATGTATTACCTACCTAATGATGCAGAAGCTGAACTCTCCCGTGGGTCGTGTTGCAATAAATGGGACAGATGCTGGGATGAGGATGTGAAGGAGATCACTTTGGTACATGCTGTCTAACTGCACCATGTTGCAGTAGTTTTTGTTCGTATCGTGATCTTTGTTGCTGATGTCTGTTTACTGTTTTGTTTGTTTAGGTGAGCTTGTCTTTTAAAGAAAAAGGAAAACCTACACAAGCAGAGGTTCAATAAAATTCGTACTTAACAGACCCACTTTTTGTGCTGTGTTTGAAACATTTTTGGCTCCCTTTATTTTTTACTTTTAATATCAAGGTCAAGTCAATTTCGATGTCTATTTATTTATTTCTTTTTAAAGTCTCCATACTGTGACAGAGCCATGTAACTTTTTTTAAAGCATTTTTTTTACCCCCTTTTCACCCACTGTATAGCTTCTATTCTGGGCTACAGAGAGATTAGATACAGGTTATCTATGTAACACTCATGAACTTGAAATGCAAAGCTGATTGGCTGGAACAGGTTCCGTGGGATCTATTTATTGGACACTTTGCATTAAATAATTATATATGCAAGACATGTCTACATGGATGATTATAAACCTATGTTAATCATTATACTCTACATAGGTGTGAAAAATTATGTTTGCAATTTTTTGTTTGTAATCTGAGTTTTAATTATTGTAGGACATCCTGTATCTAACAAATCATTTTGCATTTTAAAGCCCTCATATAGTACAGAGCGGTCAACATGTAGAAATACTGCTAGAGTATCTTCAATAAAAATGGTTAGAAAATTGCCAGTGGAAAGGCAGTAGAAATATACACTAATCAGCTAAACATTAACGCCACCTGACTGCTCTGTGGCTGTGTAGGCTACCCCATATGCAGCAAACGTTAACAGTTTCAGCAGTTTGTGCTACAGTCGCTCTTCTGTGGTAGGATGTACCAGTCATTGCATTAATGAGTCCTGGGTACCCACGACACTTTTGCCATTTGACTGGTTGTCCTTCCTTGGACCACCTTTGGTAAGTACTTATCACTGCATACCAGGAACACCCCACAACAGCTGCAGTTTTATATGAGTAGATCCAGTCACTTAGTCATCATAATGTGGCTCTTGTCAAAGTCACTCAGATCCTTATGCTTGCTCATTTTTCCAGCTTTCAACACATAAACTTCAAGAACTAAATGTTCACTTTCTGCCTAATATGTCTCATTCCTTAGCAGGTACCATTGTACTTAGATAATGGATGTTTTTCACTTCACCTGTCAGTGCTCATAATGTATTTAATGTTATAGCTCATCTGTGTATGTTTTTAATATGTAGCATTTTATCCTAAGTATCCATTCTTTTCCAACATTATTTACCTTTTAGGTTAAAACTGGGCACTAGTTGTGGGTTAGGTGCCTTGCTCAAGGGCACTTCAGCCATGAAGGTGGTGCTCACTCTCCCTGCACCACACGCTGGTTCGGGAATTGAACTAGCGACTTTTACGTCCCAAACCCACTTCGCTAACCATTAGGCCACGGCTGCCCCCAGAGAAAAAAAAAAAACACACACACAAATGCTTTGGCTTTCAACCAGTCAGAAACAAAAAAATCTCTTAGTAAAGATAATTATTCAGTCGAGTGGTTGTTATCCATCATGGCCAAAGGCTGGAGGCCTACAATATTTATTCAGTAACCATTTTATCGAATCTTGTTTAGAACTGTGGTAGATCTAGCACTAATCCCGGAAACAAGGAAGGAATGCACTCCAGATGAGCTGCCAGTTCCACCCAAGGTGCAGTGCATGCAATATTTACACACTCATCCACAGTAGTATGTCTTAGGAAGGGAACTGAAGAACCCCAGAGAAAGTCCACATAGACATGGGGAGAACATGCAAAACTCGCATGTAGGTAGAAACATGAGCTTGTAACTGAAACAGGGAACAGGGAGCTGTAGAGCTATAATAATGAGATATTTACATCTGGGTATCGCATCCATGTATAGGTACCTCTTCAATATCCCATTCTATATTTAGCTTATTTTTTAAATATAAATTATTTGTTATAGTACAGTAGTGTGCAGTAAAGAGTATATACCACCACTTTTGTCTCAAAAGGGCTCCTAATAAAAAGAAGTAAAAAATTACTTTTCTAGAATTTCTTGGTGAAAACACTGAAAAATTCAAATTTTTCAGAGAAATTGGTATTTTCAGTGTTTTTGTTTATTAGCCATACTTTTACCTCAATATACTTATCAGAATGATTTTTTGGGGGGTTTTTTTTGGTTCTCGTTGCCTACAATAGCATTGTTCAAGACATTTTCATCAAAAAAATTATAGAGATGTAATTTTTTACTTCTTTTTATTAGAAGCTCTTTTAGACAAAAGTGATGGTGTATAATCTTCACACTATTGTGTGTATATATATATATATATATATATATATATATATATATATAGTTTTTTTTTTTATTACTTTTTT
>JBCNYH010000003.1:27140993-27168412 GCA_039654325.1 Tandanus tandanus
CATAATATTATGGTCTGGTTTTAAAATAAAACCCACCTTTATTTTTTTCTGAAGGACAATTATGATCAAGAGATTGAAGTATACAAGCATCACCTCGAGCAGACCTACAAGTTGTGCAGGCCGTGTCAGACTGCCGTGGAGTGTTACATCAAGCACCAAAACCGGCAACTGAGGGCTCAGCTGTTTAACCACCAGCTCAGGCGCAGCCGAGATGCAGACAAAGCCTTCATCACGGTCAGTGCGGTCCTCAGTGCAGCGTTCGTTACATTCACCGCGCTGCGTTCGATGTAGCTATTATTTACTATTTTTATTGTTGTTGTTTTTTAATTCTTGACATGTATTGATAGCGATCTTCTTCTCACTTGTGCTTAATAATAACTCCTGTCTGTCTGTGTTGGTTTTGTAGTCTTTTGTTTTAATAGTGATTTTATTCATGTGCATGTGCTGTCATGGATGGCCTCAAAGCTCGCTGCATTAATTTAAAATGAATGAATATTAGCACTAATAAATCTCTTATCTGTGCCATTAAATATTCACAGTTCCTGTGTTTCTTCATTTTAAGTATAGATAAATAACTGTATATAATGGCCAAAGATACAAAATGTTCCATATACCAGCCTCATGAGCTCCATGTCTGTTTGGTACAGAGCTCCTACACCGTCTCTACTCCAGCCTGGCTTATAACACTACGAGCATTGGCTTTCCTCGCTTGTGCTTTCCTGTTTGCCCTGGCTGTGTACGGATCCAGAGGCTTATCCTCCCCCTCTGATGGCTCTCACGTCCTGAAGGGAGGAGTCACACCATCCGAAACCACTATCCAAAACACCACTGAAGCCAAGGTCAATGAAAGCAGCGGAAGTGAGCAGATGTGGAGCGATCTGGTGGGCCTTCTTCCTGAAGAGGCTGTAGAGAACGCTAAGCTGATCTGGGAGTCTGGAAGCAACCATCAGATGGCTGTAGCTTCTGTCGGCCTTTTGACTTGCATCACTGGTGTCCTAATGGCAGGGCCTGTCAGGTGAAGTACACTTTCATTTTTTTTTTTTTTCCAGCTTATTTGTTACCCTCTTGTACCTTAATTGCATCTCATCCTTTCTTTTCTGCTGAAGGTTAAGGAGAGTTGACACCTTTGCTTCTTTCCTTTGGCTCCTCGTCTTATGCCTGTACTCTGTCGAGTTCTACCTGAAAACGGACACACCTGATTGGCTGGACACAATCAAGCTCGGTGCCACTTCCTTGTGTTGCTTGGTCGGATTCGCCGCAGCCGTGGCCACACGCAAGCCGAGTCAGAGAAGAGCCAGAGGTCGCAGGTCAGAATCCGAACAGTGACACTTCACTAAGCCATTTATAAGGAATAGTTGTGCAGGTTGCATTGTAAGACTTCAGTTTGGAGTACTGCATTTGCAATCATCATCTTTTGTCCTCCATGGATGTAAACCTGCTATATGTTTGCAATCATCAGTATCATCATGTGGCTGTCTTCGTTTTGTAGCATCTTGTAGCTTTAGGGAAACGTCGGTATGAACCGGTGAGTAAAGGCTCTACAGTTTTGGGTGTTTTAAATGCCGTGGGTGTTAGAGCACCCTTAAAAGAAGATCCAGTTAAAACTAAAACCTTTTTGCTAAACATAATTTTCTTTTTTCAAGAAACTGGTTTTGGGGTGTATCACGTTTGACAAGGTTCCATTACCGGCAAAACAAAAATATCAGTACAGTGTGACCGAACTGATCATATTTTCCAGATTATTAATACCTGTGCTATTTTTATTCTACATTCTACCACTCTAATGTCCACACTAAAATGGCACTTCCCTTCTTGTACAGTTGTTTGTCTTTTTCCATATGTCCTTGCCATCCTTCTCTGGTGTATTGTTTCCTGAGCTACATTTAGAATGGATATAAAAAAAAAAATCACTCTTCAAAATATTCACATCTCGTTGCTTTGCAGCCTGAAATGAAAATGCTCAAAATATTTTTTTTCCCAACAGTATTTAAACAGTGCAGCTTATTACAGCTGTATCTACCCAATATGACTTATTACAGCCTAGTGCAAGATATAATAAGCAACAGTTCAGGAAAAAAACAAAACATTCACTGAGACGGTTAAGGGATCACCACCCCGGTGTCAGTACGAAAGGTAGAACCACCTTTTGTTTTGCTTCCAGACATGAGTACGCTGGGATTCTTTTCTACCAGCTTTGCATGTCTAGTGCAATATTTGCCCACTCTTCTTTACAAAATTGTCCAAGCATCGTCAAATTGGATCGTGACCGTTGGATGACTGCAGTCTTCAATTCATTCCACACATTTTCGATAGGTTTTAATTCTGGGGTCTGACTAAACCATGTGAGGCAATTCCCTTTTTCTCCTTCAGCCACTATGTGGTCAGCTTCAGGTCATTGTTGTGTTAGGGTGAACTTTCTTCCCATTGATAACTTTGTAGCACAGTGCAGCAGTTTCCCTTCAAGAAGGTATTGATAATTTGCCCTATCCATTTTTCCTTCTGTCATGAGAAGTGTCCCAGTCACTGCTGAAGGGAATCATCCTTCACAAAAGGATCCATCTCCTGACTTGTGCCTGACCACAGCTTTTATCCGAGAACTTTTGACAGTGCCTTGCCATCTTTAGTTGATTCTTTGCTTACAGTTATGCTTCCAAGCACTGAAGTACTCTAGGGATAGCTGTTTTTATGCTCAAATAATCAGAATGATTGCAATTGACTACAAGTGGAAACCAGTTAGATAAGTGCGGAGAAGACAGTTATTAGTTACACCAGATTGAGTTTAGAAGTATTTTGTAAGAGAAGAGTGATCCTTTAACCATCTTAGTGTTCTGATATTTTTTTTCTGAACTGTTAGTATTACATCTTTCACGTGTCTGTTATAAGTCACATTGAGTAGATACAGCTGGGTTTTTTATGTGTGTGTCTCTTTGTTTCAGGCTGCTATTTTGGAGGGGGTGAATCTTTTCTGTACTCACTGTATATATTCACTTTAAGTGTTTAATCTTTTTCAGGCATGAAAAGTATACCTGTTAGTACATTTTATGACGATTTTATTTTTCTAACAACGTTTAATCCAAAAGTCATCTTTTTAAACAGATTTTGTTGATTCAAACACCGAGGGCTAATTTTCAGTAGCACAGCTATCGGATTCTTTGTGTTAGCTCCACCTTAACTGGCTGATGAGTGTTGATTTACCTCATCAAAAAAATCAATATGTCTCAATGCAAAACTTTATGTACATTTCTAGATCATGTATATGCTGCCAAATGTAAAAAGATGACTTTTGCCTCAAATATGGTACTTATATTTGACGGATCAAAATTGACAAGCTCGTTGAAAACTGGTCATTTTATTATATACTGGTTTGCAAAAATAATACAGTACTACTACAGAATTTTGTTTAAATATTACTAATCAAAGCATAGGTTTAGTTAAGTGTGTTTACTGTGTGAAGGAAAAACCTATAAATTCAATATGCTGGTAATTTAGTTTCAAAACACTAGCTGACTTTTACTTGAAACTGGAGTCGCTGTTCATGTTTATACTAATTAACGTATGTATCTTGATGACGAGGGTTTTCCTGTGCAAGGCGACCTGAAAACAGATCTGAATGAATATCTGAATTTCTGAGAATTGGGAAGCTGAGTAATGAGGACCAAATAAAAGCCAATAAAAGTCTGACAATACAAAACAATGAGCATAAAGTCCTAAAGTGGTGACGTCATGTTTACATGACCATAAGAAAGATGGCCTCAATGGTGTGGCGTGCTGTCATTCATCGAAGAACACTCTTAAGGTCAAAGAACTTTAATGATGGCATTGGCCTGGCTGTGCTTCAATTCTCCATGCATATCTTCCATTCCATGTTCTTTATCTGCAAGCTGAAGTCTAAGATAATACATTGACTGAACAAATAGGCATTAATTTCGTTTTTAAGTGTTTTAGTACATGTTATTGTTAGACAGAGAACTGTTTCTCAGCAGGGAAGGGACCCATTGCAGTGCTTGAATAAAGATCAGTTTGACCCTGTAGGTCTTATTTTTCATACTGACATAAACTTTGCCTCATATAACTCCTCAAAAATAGATACAACTTGAAGTGGTTTTTGCCACAATTGACAATTTTACTCTTCAAAAAACAAAGATGCTATAGAGATGCGATAAATTGATTGTTCTATGAGAATTTTGTTGTCATGGCAACATGATGTCACACTTTATGACGCTATTAGCAGCTCTGTTATAACCCAGGATGTACAGATTATCCAAAACAGCATCCCTGACCTGTGATCTCCATCTCATTTTTTATTTATTTATTTTTTTGAATGCGTGTTAGTGTTGTTCAACTATAATTTTTTTATGTTAAAATTGAGTTTACGAGAAACAGAAAATCATAGGCCAGATTGTTGCTCAGTATTAAGTGCTTCATTGACTTTTTTCATCTCTACAGTTTAAATTTTACCCCAACGACTGTTTAAACCCAAGGACTGCCAAACCACAGTCATTAACTTCTGAGCTGTGCTTTTAAAGCACTTGACTTCAGCTTTGTGCTCTACAGGCATCAGTTATTTTGGATGAAATGATGAGACGTAATTAGAATTCTACCTACTTGTTTGTATATGGTTGTCATGATTTCAGAGGGCCAAAATGTATGATTTAGAAGTAGTTTTGATTTATTTATTTTTTTTACCCCATTGCTGTATCCCCATTCAGATACAGGAAAAGCCTGAAAGCTAGTTTCTCCACAAATGTCAATAAAATTGCAGGCAGGTTAAGCCAGTAGGCTAAAGAGGAAAGGACCCAGGATGTGAAATATTTTCCAGTTTTATCTAGCTGAACTTTGGCCTATAAATTCCCGATCCCCAGATTTGGAAGCCAGTAGGAAACCAAGTGAATTAATCTGAAAAAAATGTATTAATGTATATAAGGTCCCAATTCCGTCAGATATTTTCCTCCTTATTTTTTTAGTGTTGATTGGTGCCCAGTTGAGGCCGTCATGTCCTTTAACACGTACTTGGGGTGATTTTACAAGTGCGCATAGTGTTAATCTTTTCAAGTAATTTTCTAACTTTTTACCAGTGATTTTTCTTTTAATTTTTTTCTCAGTCTTGCCTTTAAGGCAGTTCATGCATTACTTATTAATGGATGGTTATATATGAAGCAATGTCTAAAGAGAGTATTTAAAAATTTTAGATGTATTAGATAGAGGTGACTTTTATTAGAATTATACAGAATTGTATCTGTAAAAGAATCTCTGCTGTAGGTTAGGTAGTCTTGTGTCTCTTGGTATTCCTGTGAAGATAAAGATCCAGTAAGTAAAATATTAATGATTAGAGCTATAAAGCAAATGATATAAGGGACAGTAAGGAAATTTGAAGATTTCTGTTATTTCATGATGTGTGAAGAGCCTTTTCTTCCGTATGGTGTCTAGGTTTGTTACGGTGTCACGGTCAAGCCTCTGTCCTCTGCCTAATCATGCTTCCGTACCCTCTATTTCTTAGTACAGGAAATGCGGACTGCCCTGAAAACCATTTAGGTGTGCAGTCTATCTGTGTACTTTGTGAACATCACAGCTGCTTCTGCTGCTATTACGCTTATAACTTCATCATACGTTACTGCAATCAAATTTACGGTATTGCCGACCAGAAACAGCAAAAGATCAGGTAATATTTGGTTCATGCAGCCAACACCATTCCTCACAGCCACACTCTCTTTCAGCCTGATAAATACTGGCAATGTTAAAGTTTTTGGAAAAGGATGAAACTCATGTACCTGTGCAGACCTTCGAGATCTTGTAGTCTGCTAATCCACTGTTATAACAAGACCTCTGCAGAACTCTGAGTGCATATTAGAAGTGCACATTGGTGGAAGTCTGGTGAATCCGTCCATTGTGAATGACGCTAAAATCTATTCAGCTTCAGCTGTTCTTGATGATCTTGACAAGTTTTGTGGGCATACCAAAGTAATGAAGCAATTTCCAAAGGCTTTTTATGTCTATCTACACTGTCATATGCTTTTTCATAGATATCAAAGTTGTCACACAGGAATTCCACTCTTGAAGACTGCTCTGGGATGATACAAAGAGTGGCAACCTGGTCAGCACATAATCTTCCTGAATACTGCTTGTTGGTCTGTGATCTTGGGGTCCACAGATTCTTTCATTCTTTCCAAGATGAGTCTGTAAAAAAAAAAATTTTCCTGGCACTGACAGCAGGGTGATTCCTTATATGGAAACATTGCGGGTATTTGAGGACTTGTTAGGAGTATTCGCGTTACTAGGGGAACTTTAATAAGGATGAGGAACGCGTGATGCTTATTCCTGATAAGCAGGGGAGTTCCTGGCTGTGTTGTGGCTGCTCACCCTCATCCTGCACACTGGGCATATGTCATGATGTTCGAGCCAGGGCAGTATACAGTCATAGTGAAAGAGGTGATTGCAAGGAAGTTGTCTAACGTTCTCACCCACAGTGTAGTCTTCTTGACACACGGTACATTCTGAACAAGCTTCCACATGCTCCTCTGTGATTTTCACTTTCTGGAGGTTTTTGATCTTGTTTCTGTTTGCAGAACGTTCCCTGCCTGCAGTAGGTGGATGCACATTTTCAAACTCATTTATGAACTGATCTATAATGGCTTCAAAACTGTTGGCACTCCAGGCAGAATCCATCATATATGAATAGAGCGTTCCCCATCGTCCCCTTCCCATGTCTCGCACACTTGTTGGTGTGAATACTAACTGCCGAAATATTTCTTCTAACATATCCGCTCTTTCGTGCCGTGTCCCTTGTCTCAAGGGAAAGTGCCATCCCCAAGGTTCCCTGGTCCTGTGATGCTGATGTGATCCCATATCCCACTCCTGTCGGTTCTCAGCGTCACGGTCGTCCTCCAAGGACATGCCTGTTTGGAGAACAAAACGCTCTGAAACAAATAAGAGAGTTCGGTCAAAGCTCTCAAATGGAAGATCGTACTGGTCACTGCAGGAGGAGGAGGAGGAGGAAGAGGAGGAGGAGGACAATGCCGACAACAACAACAACGATGATGACGAAGACGATGGTGAGGACCACGATGATGCCCATGATGATGACGATGTGGATGTCGTCTCAGACTCATCCTCTGAACTTGAATCATTCATTAACTCCTCAGTAAATCTGGACTCACACCATGGACAGGTGTAATCTAGGAGATTAGGTCTAATCTTTCTGTAACATCTGTAACAGTAACAAAGACATGTCTGTAAAAACATGTCCATATTTCAGGTTCACTGATACAGCATCAGTGAAGTATGCTGCCTTTATATAAGTGCCCTGCTCTCTGGCATTTCCCTAGGTGTCACAGTTCCCTATGATGTCATCAACTTGTGCTTTGACGAGTCACATGGTCACGTTGTCATGACTTTGTGTGGACTGTCTCTATGAGCAGTAAAAGGGAAAAAAAAACACTTTCTCAGTACAATGCCAAAGAGAGGGGTGCTGGGACATTCCTGCAATGCATACATTGTGCACTGCTTCTAGTTGTGGGATGTCCCTGGTATTATGTAGAACACCTAGTGGTGCTCAATTTGGGGCTGGAATCAATGTATCGCTGTCTCTTTGTCAACCTGTCACAATATACTTTTCCCCTGACAGCGCTAAACCCCACTCCCGCCAAGTGCGGTTTTTAATTGATAATTAGAAAACCCATTTGCAATTATGTGATCACAGATGAAAACTGTTGAACTGATTGAAGATGCAATAAAATTGCCCAATAAGTAAAATATTGCCTTAGGTTAGTTGAATATCTGGAGAAGCAGCATTTTGATTATAGACTCAATATGTCCAGAAAAAATATCCTTCTGAAGATCTTATCCGACGGTGTGTAATACTTCCTTCACAGAACACGCAAACCAGCTCTAACCAGGATAGAAAGAGAAGTGGGAGACCCCAGTACACAACTAAGCAAGAGGTGAAGTACATCAGAGTGTCTAGTTTGAGAAACAGTCAGTCGACTGACAGGTCCTCAACTAACAGCTTCAATAGATGTACCCGCAAAAATCCTGGAGTTGCAAAGAATAAGGAAAAGATTAAAATGGGCAACTGAACACAGACATTGCACAGAGGAAGGATAGTGCTGTAAATAGATTAATCTAAGTTTAAGATGTTTGTAACACAAAGAAGAATATTTGTAAGGTGCAGAATAAAGATAAATACACTGGAGGAGTGCTTGACACCATCTGTCAAACATGGTGGGGGAAATGTGAGTGTCTGGGGGTGCTTTGGTGGTGGTAAAGTGGGAGATTTTACTGGGTACAACAGGATCTTGAACAAGGAAGGCTATCACTTCATTTTGCAATGCCATGCCATACTATGCGGATGGCGCTTGATTGGACACCTACAACAGGGAAACATCCCAAAACACTCCAAACTATGCAAGAACTGTTTAGAATAGAAGCAGTCGGCTGATATTCTGCCGATAATTGAGTGTTGTTTTGGGAACAACTTGACCATATGGTACCGAAGAAGTGCCCATCGATCCAGTCCAACTTGTGGGAGGGTCTTGCAAGTTGTGGTAAACACTACGTTTATGTGCTCGTTTACTTGTGTGGCCAGTCTTCAAATGACAAGTTAATCTACGGAAATATTGCACACTTGGATAACATGGCATTTAGATTTATAATCGATCAGTGCAGTCAGCAAACTCCCTGCACGTGTAGGCCGACAAATTCTTCCTTTGTTCTAAAGTCAAAGCCTTGGGAATGTATCTAGCTGCTGGGATATACACTGAAGCTGAGCAGTTGTGTGTGAGACCTGCCGCACACTTTAATCCATTGTAGACACTTATCCAACTGGATTTTTGGCTTTAAAAAAGGTTGAAACAAGCTCCAAGTAGCCTTTCAGGATCTGTTTTTCAGAGTTGTACGTTCCCAAAAGCAACTAAGATCCATTTTAATAGTAGCAGTAAACTGTTTTCTATGATTTCTCTATCACTCAACATCTGCATGTGGGACTCGTGCAGGCTTGAGTGTTGAAGAATGGCGCTCAAGAAAGTTGTTTTGATTGGTTAAAAATCTACATGTGATTGACAGCAGCCACAAGTCAATTTCTAACCAGAGTGTCACATGACTTTCACACTCTGTGATGTCACAGAGAGGGAACTACCACCCTGGGACATACCACCCGCAGAGCTTTAAACACTGCTTCAAGTTGTGGGATGTCCCATGTAATGGGACGGACCATTTAGTGATGCTTTTCGGGGGATCCTCTGTCTGTCTTTCTGTCACACAAGTATGTCACATGACCTACAGATATTACCCACTGATTGACTCTCTGTGGCATCGTCATCGACTGATTGACCTACACAATTTGTGATATCACGGTGTGTAATCAGTAGGTGATAATGTTACAGAAAGGGCAGTTCAGTCAGTAGGTGATGTCATGGAGTGTGTCAAAGAGGGGCCCTACCATCGTGGGTACCCGCGGAGACTATATGCACAGCATCTAATTCAGTGGTTTGAGAATGAGAATTTTGCTATCATGGCAATGTGATGTCATACTTGATGATTTTTTTAAGTAGCTCTGTTATAACCAAGAACGTACAGATCATCCGAAGCAGCATCCCTAACCTTTGCTCATTATCTCAGCTGGCTTTTGTGCGTATGGGTGTCTTTAGTGTGATCTGCATGTACAATTACAGCATTTGGCAAACGCCCTTATCCAGAACGACTTACATTTTTAAAACATCTAATTCATACAACTGAGCAGATGAGGGTTATTGGCCTTGCTCAAGGGCCCAATAGTTGCAGATTGGTTACGTCAGA
Organism: Tandanus tandanus; assembly: GCA_039654325.1. NCBI lineage: Eukaryota > Metazoa > Chordata > Actinopteri > Siluriformes > Plotosidae > Tandanus > Tandanus tandanus. The sequence continues at coordinate 27,150,783 of JBCNYH010000003.1, forward strand.
TTTGGGGCTTCTTTCTGATGTCTATCAGTAGCATCGTTTATATCGCTGTCAACAGAAATAATGGTTTTTATTGACGCTATCAGCGCATAAATTTGGCCAAATTATCCCTATAACTTGGCATGTCCTGTGTCATTGCAAAGTGTATCTACTGTTTGTCATTAGTTGCGCAATACATAATTTTAAGCTTACCTTCCTGTGAATTTCTTTTATATTACAGTAGTTTATACCTGATATCTTCGGTAGATTTGCTCTGGTGCAAAATGAGTGAACACCTACTGCCACTGATTTTTGTTTGTTTGTTTGGTTGGGTTTTTTTTTTCTGGCTTATGATTCTATGTCATATATACCAAAACAATTGTTCTCCTCGGGCTCAGTGGATTTCTCTGAACTGAATGGTTGCCATTACATTCCCTCTGGGAAATTATTCAGCAACATCCACCAGCTTTCAGTTAATAATTGTTAATTATAGGTCATAAATCAAAAAAGATTGCTTATTGGAGCTTTTGAATTGTTTTTACTGTGATTAAGAAGTAAATACATTGTAAGTATAATGTAAGTATTATTTGTGAAACCTGTAGTTTCATACAGTCCTTGTGAGAAAAGCGTCCTGAAAGTATTGATTATTGAATTCAGTGTATAACTGTTACACTACACTTATGTATAATGGGCTGTGAGGTCCTTGGATTGTTGTGAATGTGACTTTTTATTAGTATCTAAAAGCTCTAATACACTAATGGACATTTTACATGTTGAATGGTTCCATCTTATCATTATTGAACTTGAAATACAGTAAAATATTTAATTCACCTTTTGTTCCAAAAAAAAAAAAAATAGCCAAGTAATGTGATTTAAAGTGCACACCTCTGTAGTTCTGTTGTGTTATGGTTTGTAGTTATAGTGTGTAAACCATCTGTATTTTTGCATTACATTAATTTAGTTAAGAATGTTACTGTTTTTCCATAACCAGTATATTCTCGAAACTTGTGCTACATTACACTGAGTCTTTAGTCTGATTACAATGAGTGTGTACATGGATACATATACTATAAGCAGTATTGATTTTTGGCAGTTATCAGATTGTGAACAGCATTTGATGATGTATTGAATCTAATGCTGTGTTTGTTTGTTTGGATTATTGGCGAGTTGTAGTTGTTGTGGTGGTGCCATTTTATCTATTTAGACTTTTTTGACTTAAGCTTGTGAATACATATTGGTTGAAGTGGTGTCTCCCCCGTCTCAAAATAACAAGATTATTTTCCCCATGTATCATCATCATCAGAATGCTTTATTGATCCCGGAGGAAATTGTGTAAATGTACTTCCATAACCCGGTGTCATTCGTGTACATTTTGAAAAGAAATCTTCAGTGCATATAAGCTAAAAATATGAATGTGAAACAGTTTGTCAGTGAGACGTAAATATTTAAGAGGTTTTCGTGTAAAAATGTGCAAAAATGATTATGAACGGTTATGGGGGAAATGCCCAAGATCAATATGTGCTTATTTTTTGACAGTGTTATTAGTTTGTGATTATGTTATGAGGTATTGTGTGTAAAACGTGAATAAGCATGTCAATAAATTGTTCCTTTTCCTTTTTTTTCCCTTCTTTTTTCTGGCTTTAGCACTGCTCGTATATGTTTTACTGCTGTTCTTAATAAATCACTGTAAAATGAAGAGTGTGTAGTTTCTGGCTTTTGTTTTGGACACTTTTTATTAGGTATAAAAACATCCTACAAAGACCTTTTGTCAATATTGAGGATCGACATTTGCATAACAGACAGCAAGTCGATCATTGTGAAGCTTGCGAACATCTACGAGTGGACCTGGAGTTAAAATGAGACCTGATCATGCTCCTCTATATACTGTGGAATTTCTCACTCTCTTGATTCAAAATGTCATGATCCATTTGTCAAATGTCTGTACATAAATGTTGTGCATTTTCAGATTCCTGACTTAGCTTCCATCTTCAAGTTCCATGTGTTGCATAAACTACAACTTTTCATCACAGACAGGAGTTGAAGAGATGAAGACGTGTGACAGACGGGGTCAGTACTTATCCGCTCATTTGTTACAGGTATCTGTCCGGCAGTTCTTTTGGGATGTACTGCAGTGGTCAGTCCCTGATGGTGTCTGGATCGTCTGCTTTCATCCCCACTCCTCCTCCCAACCTGGCACAGCTCCTCGCTCACCAGCAAAGCCAGAAAACCCGTCGAGCGTCACCCTCCTCGCTGCCAGGTCGTCTCAACAGAGCCCTCTCATTGGGCACCATGCCATCCCTCGCCAGGCAAGGTCAGACTGTCTTTCGCTTTCTCTTTCCTCTCATATCCATGTCTTATGTTTAGGCATTTATATATTGTATTGTTCCTGAATGAATGCTTAATAAAATACATTTAACAGGGTTAAATTAGTGTAGATTGTTAAACTTGTTTAATATAGATTACTTTTTTCTGCATTTCCAGATTGATCTGGCCCCGCCCACCATTCTTCAATATTCATAAACAGTAGGGGTGTAACAACACACTCCAGTCATAATTCGATTCACCGAACTGGCTTCAGAATCTGATTTAGTTCGATTCTCTTAATATTTTCAAGAAAATTTGACTGAAGGGTTTTTCTTCTTTCTTTTATCTAAGTACTTCAATAAAACATTGCTACAGAGGTCTAATAATGTAAAGAAAGCATACTATAAGTTCTCTCAAAAATTTAATTTAATATTGAAAATGAGCAATTAAGTGCTCTGTCTGTTTACGTCTTTTAATTCTGCGCAGATTGAGACCTCTGGTGTTCAAACACTGCAATTACATTCGATGCACAATTTATTAAAAATGCTTAATGATGCATAGAATGATTTCCATACTGTGAAATGTTCATTCCCGTGATGCACAGTCACATGTTTGCATTGTGATAGTGTGTTACAATGAGTCGTTTTACCCCTAATTGACTTGCTCTTTTTTTCTTGTTTCTTCAGGATGTTATGATTTGTCATTTTGACTTTGCTTACAAGCCCTTACAGAGCTAGGTCAGTCAGCCTGAATCTCATATGAGTATACAAAACATGCTATAAACCCCGGGCATTACCAACTAGAGTTAAATGTTATTATTTATAATGATAGCTTATGGGTTTGGATGCATCCGTTGTGTCAGTTACACTATATGTTGATCTTCCACCATTAGGGACCAATCATAATGAGCGGTTCCAATGAGTCTCTGGTGTAGAAGTAGATTAACGGTCCAGGATTTTCAGGTTCTGTTTCAGAGGCTCTTCCCCTCCAATTCATTGACATGCACTGACTAGTCAATGACAAAAAAGACAACAGCCTTTCAGCCAATCGGCAACAGGGTGCCTTTGAGCTGTGCCCAAGTATAAACACCCCTTCTTGTTGATTGGCTGGAATAGTGTTGTGCAGCCAACAAAGAGGGGAGTGTCTGAACACAGCTAGCAGACCATGACTGGAGATTTTGACTGAATTTAATGAGTGCATTGGATTTTAATTAATTTTGACAGTAATTTGGGGGTTTTTTTAGGTTGTATTTGAACCTGTCAGCTCTGTTGTCTCTACCCTTTTCAAATGTTGGGTGCATTGTTTTTACCCCTCAGCCGGTTATGGCTTGGCGGCTGGGCGGCTTGACTAACTTTGTCCAGGCCATTGCTCGGCTCATGCACAGACCAGCTTTCTGAACGTTTGCGTAGGCACTCTTTATGACCTAAACCTGTGCGTGGAGTAGCTAATTTGCATATGTGACATTTGACCTTGGCACAGTGACCTTGAACATATAAAGTTTATCCTGTTCTTCAGGCGTCCTGGCTGAGGGGTTACAACGTTGTGGTGAGAATGTTACCCTAAAAAAAGATCATGAAGCATGCTACGGTATAAAATGTTACATGTTCCACTTGTTTTGAGAGCATGTGACAGAAAGCAGCCCATAGAGGAGATTTTTGCTCTGGGGGTATATGAGCTTCAGGCTCTGGGCCAAACTGAGAAAGGAATCTGTGAATGTGTTGTCAAGCAGAACCTGTGAAGGGCTGATGGGAAGGATACGGGTCAATGCCTGTTTGAATGGAACAGGGAACTTCACTCGTCATTTCAGGTGTTGCCGCACCTCTTACAGGAATTTTGCCATCTGCCAAAATGTCGAGGTTAAGAAGTAAACTGTGTTAAATTGTTACCTTTATCATAATGGGATTTTCCCATCAGTAACAGGTGTCAGCTTACAGGAATTTACTTCATCTGTTGTTTCAGGCTATTGAAGAGAAACTTGTTTCCTCATCTTGGGCTGGTTGAATATTTCTGTTTGCAATTTTCTGCTCGGTTGCAAACAAATGTACTTTCTCATGGGCAATAAAGCCTGTAGCCCACCGAGGCTTTTTGAAGCCATTTAAATTCACGGATATGGTTAGTCTTAGGGAGTGGTATTGAAATGACTGTTATGCTTTACTGGATAGAGTATAGTTTGTTTCATGTTGGGATCCTCAGATGAGAGCGTTCTGATGTGTCCTGTAATCAGAGACAGGCCAAGCAGGTGGGTTAGAACAGCAGCTACTGTTTGGCACGTTGGCTCAAGGAACTTTGGACAGGATACATTTGGTATGAATCCTAATTGGCAGGGGTGTAATTATATATTTGAGGTGAAATTGGGGGCTTTTTCACTTTGGGATAATTGGTAACAATGTAAAATAGACATTTAATCTTATTTTGTTTGAAATAGTCGGTCATTTGAAAAAGAAAATTTGCATTTATAAGCAACAGTACAATAAAAAAATTTAGTGTTAAAAAGCGTTAAAGCGCATGCACATGAACATTTTTAGCAGATCTTCATACTTATGCAAATGTCGTAAAGCCGTGAGCTTGATTTTCTTGTCGTGTCTGTGCTCATGCACCCACACAGGCAACCCAACTCGTGTGCACACCGCCGCCATCGTCAACGCTGAATGCACTTGCACTTCGCAGAAAATTTTCTTGTTTAATCAGTGTTTTTTCTTGTCAAGGAGAAATAACTTTTTGAATACCATTTAAAATAGTCAGTAAGTTGTACTATAGCTGTTTCATTACTGAAAATAAATGCAAACATTTTCAGAGCTCCTCTTTTAGGCAGTGCCGTGATTTTTTTTTTTTATGCATGGGAAAACTCTTGTATGTAATCTTGAGTCAGCTGCATTAAGAGTCCCTGTTAACTTTTAATTAGGTCATAATTAGTTTATAATTAAATAGGATCACACAAGCAACAATGTGATTGTACTGAATATTGTCACAGCTGTGATTTGACTGTATAGTTCTCTAGCAAATTATAGCTGTGCAGATATTTATTTAAACTGCACTATTTGATATTTGGTGTAGAAGTAGGTTAACAGTCCAGGATTTTCAGGTTCTGTTTCAGAAGCTGTTCCCCTCCAATTCACTGACATGCACTGACAAGTCAATGACACAAAAGACAACAGCCTTTCAGCCGATAGGCAACAAGGTGCCTTTGAGCTGTGCACAAGTATAAACACTCCTTGCATGTGATATCGCTTTATACACTTCCCAGCCAAAAAAGTTGTGCACACATCATGTAATCGCCATGGCAATGTTTCGACAAATTTAAGCAGCGTCACAACATTAATTCCATCCAGAGTTGGGCTCTTTTTTCACCAGCTATTTTAGGATTTAATTTTTACTAAGACTTATAGAGTAATGTTTAAATTCTTGATCAAATTTTTTATATTATGTAAAGCTGCTTTGTGATGCTGTCAATTGTAAAAAGTGCTATACAAATACAAATTAATTGAATTTAATCAAATTAAACTATTTGTTCCCCAATTTCATATCCATGCCTTCGCAGAAGTAAAAGTCCACTGATGTAATAACCTGGTCATTCACTACATTAAGATCCTTAGCTGACTTCAGTATATTGCCACATGTTGCTGAGCATCGACCTGACCAAGTAAAGCAGAAATGTCATGGTGATTACAAAATGTTTGGACAGTTCAATAAACAAGAAAATAATATTGAAAATACGACACTTTAGATCCATTACAGACAAAGGTGGCATACTTTTGAATCATGAGCTGAAATGGATCACACAGAAGCTTTATAGCTTTAAAGCAGATTTCTGTTAAAGATGCTTCAGGTAAAATGGCGTCTCTACTTCCTTTTCATCATATGAGTAGCTTTCATATTTAAGTCAGAAGTTGTATTCTTCTGGCAAAAAGTATAATTTGCTATATCCTGTTATGTCACTAACACTATTGTATTAATGGTTTTGAATTAAGTAGAATCCGTGGTGAACACAGACAGGTGGATATAGTTCAATTTTACCAAACACAAGTCCTTTTGGAATGCTGCTTGTCCAAATCAAAACTCCAATCGTCTCAAGAATTTGCAACCACAATATTAAGCTGTTCATAACCCAGAATTATTAAACCCGTACAGGAAGGAGCCACAGGGTATACTTGTTATGCTTTCTAAGTATAAAGGCATATATTTATGAGCTACATGGTATAAACACAGTTTGGCTGAAGTATGACTTCCTGCTACATGCTGCAAGAAGGTTTCTGTATCAGTCGTCTCATTTCAGGCTGGTAAGCTTTTACAAGGTGGTTTGACCCTTTAACAATTTTTTTCTTTTTTTTTTGCTCCCCTATCATCATCTGCCTCTCCCCAGACTGTCTCCAGCCATGTTGATGGGGTATTGTATGGCTGCTGCAGTGTATGTTTGAGGCACTGCTGGCTCCTTTTTGACTGGTGGTAGATATTTCTGCAATGAGCACTTACGATTACGATGAGGAGTTGGTTTGAAACCGATGTTATGAATGACACCAACTGTTTACTTTATTAAGGCGCGTAGTGCAAACACTTATAGCTGTGTAGTGTCTATTACGGTATTATGGATGTATTCAGACGGTTCTGCTCCACTACTTGTCATACCGAAGGCGTTCATGTTCTGGTGTTGGTTGATTTGTAAGTCTCCAGAGGTTGGAGCGAATTGGTTTCACAGCCTGAATGCAGCTGTGGTGACCCATGGAAGAGCTGTGTTCTAGGTTAACACTTCAGCTTGCACTTGGACTACATTTTGTCTCATATATCCTGTTTCAGTTCTTTACAGGCTCTAACAATAATACTCATGTATTGGGGGGGGCGCATGTTGTTCATTCATGCTCCTGTTTATCTCAGAATAACCCAAACGAAGCATTGAAGCTTAACAAGATCGTTATCTGTGGAAAACTATGCTCATTTATTTGGTTTGCTGTTTTGTTTACTTTGGCTATAGATTCTGGTTTCCTTTTCAGCGGGAGTAGACCGTCATCACAATGCAAAGACTCTCCGCCTTCAGGTAACTAGCATTGATGTACTAGTTATGAATATTGCAAGAGTATTACCAATATCTAATAAAACTGTAAAATAGTTTGATCCGATTATTATTTCTGGTTTGTTTAGATTATTTCTCACTAAAGTCAGGAAGTCGGCCATCCTCCACTGCTCCCTCCCCCACGCCGTCTGTGGCAGGTTCGGTCGCGTCCTCCTCCAGCTCAGCCAGACAGCGAAGGCCACTTATCAGTCCTGCACGGCTCAATATCAGCGGACAGAAACTGCAGCTTTTCTCCTCTCCTCTGGATTCAAGGAGTCATTCACCTCCGGCAGCATGTTTATCAGAACCAAACTATTTCAACAGCAGAGCGTTTATACCTGATGTTCCTCACTTCCCTTCACACAATCATGGTACCATAGACATTATAGTCATTATACTATTCCAAAACCTAAAAGCTATAGTTCATCCAGTGTTCCTGCTTAACCCTTTGAAATAAATTAGAATTCTAATAAATTTTAGTGATTTGCTGTATGTTCAGAGCTCTTTACTACGACACATGCATGGTATATATATATATTTTTATAGCACAATAAAAGTATGCATCCCCCTTCACAAAAAAAGGCAAATGGACACAACATATTTCATCTCAGGGTAGTATGGTGGTGCGGTGCAGTGGTTGCCATGTCCGCCTCACAGCAAGAAGGTCCTGGGTTCGAATCCCGGGCCTGGCGAGGGCGTTTCTATGTGGAGTTTGCATGTTTTCCCTGTGCTGTGTTTGTGTGGGTTTCCCTTTAGGCCACAGGTGTCAAACTCGAGGCCTGCAGGCCAAATCCAGCCGCCAACTCATTTTATGTGGCCTGCAAATCCTTTCAAAGAACTATCGTACATCCTTTGCATCGACCATTAACATGACGCCTAATTCATCATCCTTAAGTGTTGTCAGAAAATTCAAGTGAATAAAGGAAAAGAGGACAAATGCCCAAACGAATCATTTTGCCATGAAGATTTCATGGTTGCCCTTTTAGAATAGCTGTTCAGTGATTATTCAGCCCTTGATCACCTTTAAATTTAGTGATGTAGCCCTCAGTGAAAATGAGTTTGACACCCCTGCTGTAGGTACTTCGGTGTCCTCCCACAGTCCAAAGACATGCACATTAGGCTAATTGGCTGTTCCGAATTGCCCCTAGGTGTGAGTGTGAGTATGAATGCTTGTGTTTGTTGGCCCTGCCATGGACTGCAGAGCAGTTTAGGGTGTACATTGATCTGAGTTGGCTGAAATCCCTAGTAGGATTAAGCGGTTTGGCAAATGAATGAATATTCCATCTGAAGTTTTTATCTTGAGATTATGGTGCCAATAAGCTCAGACCGACCGCATTTGTGACAACCATCCAAACCGGTTTGCCAGGTATGGTGGGGAACCCCGTTTAGATATTTTGGTACACAGCTAGACCCAGTGATCAAATGCCACCCAGAACTTGATGTATGAACGGATGTATTCTGGGAGCAAAATTGGTTGTGCCCTCTGAGTGGGAGGGATAGTACACCCTCTTTACCATTTCAATCACAGTGACGCTACTCTATTGTGGGTAACTGTGAGGTCATGAATGTGGAAGAGTTTAGAGGGCAAGTTGTTTAGGATGTATTACACAGCCCTGTGACGGTGCATGTTCAACAATTTGGAAAGACGTATTTAATTGGATTTACATGTCTTAGAGGAGCCTGTTCATAGCCTTCACGTTCCTCTTTTGGAGGAAGTATAGGCATCCCAATGTGTAGAGCATGTGACACACTGGTGGGCCTTCATCACAGAGGGACACAATGTCTGACCCCTGGTTGCGCATTGCTAAGTGGTTCGCCCATTACACAGGACATCCAATTAGGCAGAACATGGGGAACCGCCCCTATACCTTTTTATTTTAAAGAAAATAACTTAAAGGAGTTGTGTCGTGATGTTTACCCAAGTTCAGTTGCTAAAAAGTCACTTAAATATGCCATGAACATCCAAAATACTAATCTATATTTACTAAATAGCATTTCAACTTGTAAGTCAAAAGGGGTTTATAGTTTTTGAAACTAACATGGAAATAGATTGCATAATGGACTTTTTGAAATCTTGTTGGACTGAACAGTTTTTAAAGGTTGAAATACTGCTGCAGATTCCTAGTATAAATTGATTGTACGAACCAAATTCATGTCTGTTAGCCTTCAAAAACCAAATTTATTTATATGAATGACTTATGTTTTGTTTAATGATCCCATTAGTGTTATTTAAGATATTCTCTTCAAACATCCATGACGCAGCCCCTTTAAGTCCTTGTTTCCACGTAGAAGTTATACCCTTTTTTTTTATTTCAGACTTGGGTTCATTGTTTGAGGATGGCACTGTCTTTGAACATGCAGAGAACAAATTGAGCAGCTCTTCAGGGTCATCCAACTGCCATGTGGACACAACCACAGGGAATGAAAGTGAGAGCAAATCCAAATGGAAAGGTAAGAACAAAGTACCCGAGCTAAACCCTAGTCGTATTTCCATAATAAATGGTCGATCTCTTTTTTCCAGATATTTTAGTCAAGCAATTGTTCTATCCACATTTTCCAACTCATTTATCCATACTTTCTGTTCACAGGTTGTTTCGGTAGGTCTATATGGCCGGGTCTTTTGGTTGCCAGCTTGACTGCTAACTTCACCTTTATATCATTGTATCTTTACCAGAACTGGAGATAAGAATGGGGTTTAAATATGAAGTTCTCAAATGCATTCTAATGCGATATTCAGTGGGGTTTTGTGCTTTCGGAGCTGGAATGGCCTACAGAGATTTTAAGCAGCTGTTAGCTGTTCGGTGATCCAAAAGGAGGCACGTTTTGTGCTAAAAACATTTGCTAAACTATCAAGAACCAATCAACTTCTGCTCACACATAGAAGAGAGCTTAGCATCATACCCATAACAGAGCTTTGTGAAATATTGCTCTTACGAATTGTTTTCATAAAGGTGTCTGAAATAAAGCAGCATGTTGCAATGATTTGAAGAGAATTAGCCTTTGTGGTGAACTTTCAGCAGGTTAGATAAGGTGCTATTGTGTTGTATAATGACATTTCTTTCTTTGAGAAAACACAAGTCTTTCCAAGGAATGCTATAATGTGAGGAATGCTGTATGTTTTTGTTATTACTTTTATTTTTATTAGATTTCTATTATAAGTGTGAAACAACTTGCTAATGTCTCCAGTTTAATGCACTGAACAGTTCAGAACATTGGGTACCTCTCATTGTAACCGTGTACGCTCCTACACCAGCGAGTGTGTACGTGTGTAGATATTTTGTACTTGGTGATGCAACTCAATTCAAAATCTAATTATTCTGTTTCAGTGAAACACATTGACAAATAACCACACACACACACAAACACACACAAATTAAGTTAGGATTAATGAATTAAGAAAACTGTGGTGAATATTTTCCACCATATTGAAGGGATTTTATTTTAAAGAACTTCGTGTATCGAACAGAAAATAAATGTGTGGTATTTTGTTGTATAGAAATGCAGCAAGTGTGCTTTTAGTTAGCACTTCATTTTTGTTTCCTCTGTGTACAATTCTTGATGAGGACTTGAAGCTGTCTGGTGTGTATGCATTTATACAATGTGTATGGTGAATTTTAAATTTTCAGTCAGGGGTATGGTAAAAACCATAAATGCACTGAATGTTAATAAAATAATACAACAAACCGTGCTTACTGTTCAGTGTGATGGTAGCATGAATGGTACATTTGCCTACGTTTGCATGCTCTATATATGTGTTGTTTAATAAGTGTTTACCCGAGAAAGGGCAGTGGTGGTTAAGGCTCTGGGTTGTTAGGTTGGGCGTTTAAGACCCAGTACCACCAAGTTGGACCCTTGAGCAATGCCCTTACCTCTCAATTGCTCAGTTGTGTGTGTGTGTGTGTGTGTGTGTATGTGTATATATACATATATATATATATATATATATATATAAAATCTAAGTGACTCTGGATAAGGGTGTCTGCCAAATGCTGTAAATGTAAATATGTTTCTGATATATTAAGGATCCCAATTAATTCTTAATCAATGTTAGCTTATAATAAGAAATAAACCACAAAACTGCAGATTAAATGTTTCAAACTGACCTGAGAAGTGCTTTAATTCATTTAAGGTCCACAATAACTTAATTTCAGTTGTCAGTTCATTTTGATTTTGATTGAGCTACACAAGTTTATTTATTCTTCCACTGATTCATTCATTAATCTTTAAGGATAAATCAGATGTGAATTGCAAAAGGCATTACTCTACAGTTAAACGAAGACCTTTTTGTCTCACAATCCCAAATACCAGAACAGTTTTTTTTTTTTCTTTTTCCCTGAATTTTTGTCAAGACGCCTGAGCTAGTTGTACATGAAGTTCAGATTATGTACTGGGATTCAATGAGGGCTTTATTTGGTTCAGATGAACTGTAATCTCACTTTTTATACTGTATCAGTTTAACTGAGAAATTCAGATGACAGATGGTAAAGAACACAGCACTTTAATAGCAAAAACAAGCTACTGAAATGTGTGCTATGTCTCTCTGTATCCCTCTTTCCCCTCTGTACTCTTATTTCAAGTTGGGGAGAAAAAAGATGAGATTATGGAGTATCCTATGTCTATTGTCTTAGTAACCTGGGTTTAATATGTGGGACAGATTTGCATGCGCATGCAAACATACAAGTGTGTTTTTGTATGTGTAGGACAATATAATTACTATCGGCTTCTAAGAGAATGAGTGCATTGAAATAAAGCCTCAAAATTTTCCAAAAAGTGTCTAAAAACTTTTTATAGTTAACATTTCTACTTATAAAAACTTCTAAACACATAAAACATAACATTTATCTGATATTTGAATGTGGCTACAAGAATAATCTTTATATCTCACCTAAAAGCTGATCAGCTCTTACAAACATAGACCTGTGGTTTCATTTATTCATTCATTTTCTGAACCGCTTAATCCTAATTAGGGTCGCGCCCATCTCAGCCGACTCTGGGCGAGGGCAGAGTACACCCTGGACAGCTCACCAGGCCATCGCAGGACAGAAACATGCTGACAGCAATGCAGCCTACTCTACGAAAGTCAGCAATGGTTCTTTTACATGTCTCTCACCACAGACAGTGGCAGACATGGCTGGCCTTTAATAACCCAGTTAGCTGCACTGGGGGAACAACCCGGTGATAGTGGGGCTTGAACCTCCGACCTTCGGAGCAGTAATCCAGCTCCCTATCTCTGGGCCACCACTACCATATGGTTTAATTAACTGAAAAGGATTAATGATACACGCCACATGTATTTAGTATCTTTCTATTAAATACTGTACAAATACTCATGCCTACTGAGGGCTGAGACGACTGATTTTTAAGTATGATTGGATATGTGTGTAATGTAGGAATGATTGGATTATAGTTAAAATAAATTTAGCATTCATCAGCAGATCATAATGAGGTTGATTATTTTTTCATTGCAACATTTTGCCTGGTGGCACTTTGGCATAGTCTTTAGCACATCTACCTCACAGCAAGAAGGTCCTGGGGTCAGGTGTTTCTGTGTGGAGTTTACATGTCCTACCTGAGTTTCCTCTGGGAACTCTGGTGTCCTCCGACAGTTCGAAGACATGCACATAAGGCTAATTTGCTGTTCCAAAATTCCCCAGTTGTAGAAACGAGTGTGAATAGTTGAGTGTGGTTTACACTGCGATGGTCTGGCGAGCTGTTCAGGGTGTTTCCCGCCCTCACCCAGAGTCTGCTGTGATGGGCGCCAGCCTCCCCACAACCCTAATAGGATTAAGCAGTTTGGCAAGTGAGTGAGTGAGAGTGTGTTGGCTCCCTGGCTGAAAGTTTTTTAAAGGACACATCACTTAACTGTATTTCGGTTCCAACTGAACCATCGACCAACCATGCACCAGGAGCTCCTTGCATGATTTTCATCCCTGCAGTCAGAACAATAGGAAATGCACTCCACATACACCATCAACATCCCTGATCATGCAAGAAGACTCCATAGCTGAAGAAAAAGGATGTTGAAGCCTGTCGGAAATTTGCTACCGAACATTTGGAGAAGATTGTAGATCACAGGGTTAATGGTGTGTGTTCAGATGAGACAAAAAAAATCATCTAGCTTTTCAAATTGCCATATTTAGCTTTGAATATGATCCTAAAATACACCCACTAATATATACCAACAGTGAAGTTCAGAGGTGGAAACATAATGGTATAGACCAGTTTCTCGTGGTACTAGAAGATTTCCAAATTATCAAAGGAAAAATTAATTAAGTCATTCATTTTATTTCATTTCCTGAACCACTTTGTCTTTCATTAAGGTCACAGGAAAGCTGGAGCCCATCTCAGCCAACCCTGGGCAAAGGCAGGACACCCCGAACAGCTTGCCAAGCCAACACACACAACCATTTACACTCACATTTACACTTAGGGGCAAACAAAAAGATCCAATTATATGCATGTCTTTATGCATGTCATGGAGGAAACCGTAGCACCTGGAGGAAACCCACACAAGCACAGGTAACATGCAGACTCCACACAGAAATGCCTTTGCTGGCCTCAACCCCAACTTGTTGTGCTGCAGAAGTGCTGACCATTACGCCATCATGCTGCCCTGAATGAAACAATGTACTGAAAAATTCTTGAGAACAATCTGTTGTTATCCATTAGGATGATGAGAATGAAAGGTAGGTGGACTTTCCTGTAGGACAATTATCCGACACAAAGGAGACTCTCAGCTGGTTCCTAGGAAGAAAATAAAGATGTTGGCCCCTGTCAATCACAACATTTAAACCCAGTAGGAAATTTGTAGAATGAACTGAAGATCATGAATTGATTTAAAGACTGTTATTGTAAAAGAACAAAAAGTTTAGCTGAATGTGGTGAGAGATTCTTTTTTTCTTTTAGGAAGAAACTTGAAACTGTCATTGAAAACAAAGACTTTTCCACCAAGCGGTAAATATATTTCCGTTGGCATCAGGCTGGATAAAAAAATTTCCCTGATTCTCATCAGTGCCCACACACCGAAAATTGGTGCTACATCAATTTATTTATTTTAATTTCTTTATTGATTTTTACCATGCTCAAAACCTCGGAAAACGCCCCAGTCAAGGTAAAAACGACGCAGAACACGATTCCGGGTTCGATGCTGTGATTGTGATTCTGAGATTGGTTTAGTTCTGTTAGAAATAGTTATACTTTCTAAAGATTTTTGGAACAAGACTGCTGTGCTACAGACAGTTGTTCAGAGTTTAATACATGTTAAATGTGCATGTAAAAGACTGCTCATCTAGGGTGTATTTTATAGCTTCATTCACTTTATACCTACATTTAGCTTTAAAAACTTTTGGGCTTCAACAGTCACCTCATTTCTCTATTTTAAAAAAACATTTGTGATGCTTTTAAGTTTTTAAAAACGTTCTGATGAGAAACTGGGAATTTATTTTTTATCTGGCCTTACTGACATTGCATTTTATAGGCGGCACGGTGGCACAGTGGTTAGCACATCTGCCTCACAGCAACAAGATCCTGGGTTTGAGTCCCAGGCTTGGCGTGGGGGTTTCTGTGTGGACTTTGCATGTTCTCCCTGTGCTTGGTTGGATTTCTTTCATCCGGGTACCACTGACAGGCTAATTGGCTGTTCCACATTGCCCTTAGATATGAATGTGAGTATGAATGGTTATGTGTGTTGCCCTGCGATGGAGTGGCAAGCTGTTCAGGGTTTACCCCACCTTCGCCCAGTGTTGACTGAGGTAGGCTCTAGCCTTCCTAATACTCTAATAGGTTTGGCAAGTGAATGTACAGTATAAATAAATAAATTGATGACATTGACATGTATATATCAAAATATATAGTCAAAATATATAGTCTAAATATATTATTTAGACTATTTAGATGGGTGGCACAGTCGTGCAGGGGTCAGCACGTCCGCCTCTCAGCAAGAAGGCCTGAGTTCGATTTCCAGGTCGGGTTTTGCTGTGTGGAGCTTGCATGTTCTCTCTGTGCTTGTGTGGGTTTCCTCCAGGTACTCCGGTTTCCTCCTACAGTCCAAAAAACATGCACATCAGGTTCATTGGCTGTTCCAAATTGCCCCTTGTGTGAGTGTGAATGTTTTGTGTGTGTGTTGGCCCTGCGATTGCCTGGCGAGCCGTCCAGGAAGTTTCCTACCCTCACCCAGAGTGGGTTGAGATGGGCGCCAGCCTGCCTGTGACCCTAATTAGGAATAAGCGGCTTAAAATGAATTAATTCATATTTTGATTTTTTTTTTTTAATATAGAGCTACCAGTGTCTGCTCAACATTTCATGTGAATAGCTACACTGGAAATATGTTTAATAAAAAATTGTGAATATTATTTTCATACTGTACATGTTATCTGGGTGCACAGCTTTACTTTAAATAGTCTGAATATTCTAAGCATGGGAACAAATAATACTTCGGAGTGTTTGAGGTGAACTTTAAAGGCTTTTCCAAAACATTGCACTGCATGTATCCAAACACCAGTGGGATTCAAAGGAGTTTGGCCGTCTGCGTGTAACTTGCAGTCAAAATATGTCTCCGACCTCCATGTGACCCCGCACCTGACTTCAGATCTTCTGAGGCGCCGCGTTACAGTCCCGCTCGTGGGAACGCTGGGCTCGATTTGTGGGCGGGGCGTCACCTGCGCGGGTTGGTCTTCTTTTCATCCCGTGAAGAGTGAAGCGCTTCCAACCTGTTCGTCCACATCACGCACTAATCTCCATCCCAATCTGACTCGAAGCGCGCGAGAATGGACGACGGGTCTGATGCGCTGTCCGGGCAGCAGCCGGAGCGTGTGGAAATCTCCCTGGACGCGGTGTCCACCACCGGGGAGGACGAGAACGCTCCGGGGAAGGAGGTCCTGAACACTCCGGAAAAGCCGCCGTTCTCGTACGTGGCGCTCATTGCCATGGCCATCCGAGACAGCTCGGAGAAGAAACTGACCCTGAACGGGATCTACCAGTTCATCATCTCCAAGTTCCCTTACTACGAAAAGAACAAGAAGGGCTGGCAGAACAGCATCCGCCACAATCTCAGCCTCAACGAGTGCTTCATTAAAGTGCCCCGGGACAGCATCGACGGCGGAGGGGGGAGGGGTGGGGGCACTGGAGAGAAGAAGGGCAACTTCTGGACTCTTGACCCCGCTTTCGAAAACATGTTCGACAAGGGCAACTACCGGCGCAGGAGGCGTGTCAGGAGACCATACCGAGCACCTGCTTTCCCCCACATCCCGTCCGTGAACTTCCCCGAGCCGCTGTACTTCCACCAGGAGCCGCTGTACTGGCAGACTCCACTAGTCGGAGGCGCATGGAGTGTCGTTCCTCCCCAGCCCGGCGCGCACACCGCGGCCCCGGACTACATCTTCCACAGCAGCGGCAACGCGCGCCCTTCGTCTCCCAACACGTATGCCAGCTCCCCGGTGAGTTACTACCACACCGCCAATATTCACCCGTCCTACGGACCATACCAGCGCTCGTACCACGCTCCTGCGCCGCACAGCGGGCGCACTTTGTGCGGTGTGTCTTCTCCGGAGAGTCCCGGCGGGAGCGCTATTCCCATCGGCAACTACGCGCCGCAGCTTCCGTACAGCCAGGCCGACCTGGAGCACGGCTTTGACTGAAAAAAAGAAAGAAAGTTGGGATCCGATTTGTTCCAGATATGTGGATGTTTGCTTTGCATGCAAGTTGGATAAAGTGGATGTGTACTTTGGTAAAAGTGTTCTGAGTGTGCAGTGCGTTGGTTTTGCGCATAAACACTAAACCTCACTGATTTCATGTGTCGATTCGTTCTTGTTCGAATTGTTTACTACAAACAAGCCTTAAAAAAAAATTGGTTCAGGAAGTGTTGGAATTTGATTTAGGTATATTAACACTGACTGTAAAAATGTTCTAGCTCTATTTTGTCTATAAGGACAAACCTTCTTCACATCTGGATAGAAGCTCTTTTTTTTATAAACATATTTGACCGTAAATGTTAATAATGCAGCTATTTTTTTTCCTATAATGTTATTTATTTTCTGTTTTTTTTTTCCACTTGTGTTTGATTCATTCTTGTGCATAAACTCTGTGTGGAATTGATTCCCTTCCCCAGTGGACAGATGTTGACTTTCCCATTGACTTGATAGCTTTGATGTTTGGTGTGAAGTTTTCATTCAAGTCCATATTATTACATTTTAGAATAAACAGATGTGCAGTCTGTTAGTGTTTCACCCAGTAAGCTTTAACCTACAAAACAAGCCTAACTGTCCAAATCTTGCCTTTACACTCGATTTAAATGGGTAACTATATATAT
>JBCNYH010000003.1:27168548-27188366 GCA_039654325.1 Tandanus tandanus
TATATATATTCTAAAAAGTGCCTGAGGTGGCATGGGGGTTAGCACGTGCGCCTCACAGCAAGAAGGTCCTGGGTTCGAGTCCCGTGTCCTGTGTGGAGTTTGCATGTTCTCCCTGTGGGGTGCTCCGGTTTCCTCTCACCGTCCAAAGACATGCATATTAAACTAACTAGCTGTTCCAAATTGCCCCTAGATGTGTGTGTGTGTTGGCCCTGCGGTGGTCTGCTGAGCTGTTCAGGGTGTATGATAGGCTGTGATAGGCTCCGGCCTCCCCAAAACTCCAGTAGGATTAAACGGTTCGACAAATAAGTAAGCAAACAGCGCCTATAAAAGAATAAGTCGGGAAATGGTGCCATCTTGTGGTTAAACAGATGAAGTGTTTACATGATTATCTCAGGTTAGTTTTCAGTTTTCCTTAGAGCTCACTTCATGACCTGTATTTACTCTGTGCCTGTACTGGATGGGATGTATTACTTCACAGTAATTGAAAACTGTCATGCAAAGGTCATTTATGTGTGCAAATCCACTTTTGGCAACAGAGACAAGGCACACTTTACACTTAAACACCTGTCAGGTTTGCTTATGAGTGCAGATGTTTACTGGTTTTTCATTTGATAATTTAATAAAACTTTTAAAATATTGTCCATTATTCATCATTTGCTTGCAGTTAAGAGAAACCGTAGTAGCCTCTCTTATAGGTACACTTCAATCTTTCCTTTCTTTCGACCTGATTGGAGAGAGATGTCCCAAAGATAATGTTTCTAAGTGGTTAAAGTCGTGGTTACACTTTAATAGTCTTGTTATTTCAGTGGCAGAAATTACGTTTCCAGGTTTAATCACCACATCTCTTCTCATTAATCCTGACGCAGATTGGCATCTGATTTTACATAGTTTAGTCGAAAAACTAAAGAGATAAGCATAAACCTTTGCATATCAATAACCATGCTTAACTTTGCATGCATGAAACCCTGAGACTGCTCATGTCTGATAAGGTCATTTGTGAGAAAGGCCACAGCCAACAGCACAGTTTTGCACAGACGTGTTACCGTCAGTCAAATGACGTCTGGGTATAAAGTCGCACCCAAAATGTGTGACAGTTCGAAAACATTTTTTGGAACCCTGCTACATACTGTTGGAGAGAGATCGCAAAAGCACACTGTCACATGGAATTAAAAGCCTTATAAAAGTCGTTTTAATGAATGTTTTGAATTCTTACGTGTATGTAGTGTGTCTTGTAGTTCACTCACTCATTTGCCAAACCGTTTAATCCTATTAGGGTCGCTGGAGCCTGTCTCAGCCAACACTGGACAAAGGCGGGGTACACCCTGAACAGCTCGCCAGACCATCGCAGGCCCTCCTGTTTCTCAGAGTGGGTTCTTTTTTGTTGTATTGGAAATCACAACCCACCTGTTATATTAGCTTTCACAATACCACTTTACCGGGCGGCACGGTGGTGTAGTGGTTAGCACGTCTGCATCGCAGCAAGAAGGTCCTGGGTTCAAGTCCCCGGTTTGGCGAGGGACTCAAACTTGTATGTTTTCCTCCTGCTTGTGCGGTTTCCTCCAGGTACTCCGGTTTCCTCCCACATGCACAGTTAAGCTAATTGGCTGCCCAAGGTGTGAGTGGTGGTGTGTTGGCCTTGTGAAGGACTGGCCAGATGTTCAGGGTGTTCCCTGCCTTCGCCCAGTGTCGGCTGAGACAGCAGCTGAGATGCTCCCCGCAACCCTAATAGGATTAAGTGATTCAGTGAATGAATGAATATGACTTGTCTTTGAGGGTACCACCACATTGACAAGGACAGGTTCAGTTAAACACCTTTTTTATGTATAAATGATGTTTTCATGGACCCAGTGTATTCTGTGAATGGAAAGTTCAGGAACAAAATGCTCAATCCCTAAAATAAAAAAGAAAAGACATACATGAAATAAATCAGCGGCATGGTGGCGCAGTGGTTAGCATATCTGCCTCACAGCTAGAAGGTCCCGGGCTTGCATGTTTTCCCTGTGCTTGTGTGGGTTTCCTCCAGGTACTCCAGTTTCCTCCCACAGTCCCAAAACATGCACATTAGGCTGATTGGCTGTTCCAAATTACCTCTAGGTGTGAGAGTGAGTGTGAACGGATGTATGTGTGATGCCCTGGCGAGCTGTTCAGGGTGTACCCCGCCCTCGCCCAGAGTTGGCTGAGATGGGCGCCAGCCTCCCCACGCCCCTAATTAGGAGTAAGCGGCTTAGAAAATGAATGAATGAAACTAATCTCTACTGAGGAGATCTATAGAATTCCTTTCAGTTTATTGTCAGGAACATATCACTGCCCTGAGCAGAAACAGGAAAAAAAAAAGTCTCCTTGAAAAAAGGCAGCAGGTCCATACTAGACGGCTCGATGAAGCTTTTGTAAAGAGCATTTGTAAAAAGACGGAGTGTTCCTCAGTCTCAGGGACAGACAAGGAGCTAAAACTGTTGCCATGGTGAGGAGAGGCTGGGATTGTGAGAGTAGATTCTCACAAGAAGTCTGAAGGTAGGTTACATGTGAGTCATTTAAGTGAGGATAAAAATGACTGCTGAGTGATTGACAGCAATAACGAAACACTATAGTAGTGTTTAAATCTTTTTGCACGCCTGAGTCACTAATAGTGGCTCAGACTTGCAAAGATTTAAACACTACTAGTTTACTACTAGTACTACTACTAGTAGTTGGGGAGGTCTATGGGGAAAGATGTTACTATATGCCATGCATGTATAGTGGCCCTTTCCCCATAGACTTCCCCAATATTTCGACAGGCTTCAGATGAATTAGTATAAGCAGTGTACAGGACAGTACATGTTTGTCCTTCCGGTGCTCATCAGCAGTGTTTTGTGCAGCTAGTTTGGATGTACATCTGCCAGTCCTGCCTTCAGTAGCGGGTGAGTGGGTGGGGGATGTCGCTGATGGTGAGGGGTTGGTGGGGGAGGTGGGAGTGAGGGAGCTTTATTTGACTTGGAGTTTCTGTTCTGCACACACACACTTCCTGTTTTTACCAGCTGTGAGCGATTGCTCACTCAACAGTGGTACGTTTTTTTTGTATCAAGCCAGGGTCTTAATTTGTACTGCAGCAGTGTGTTGGGTTAATTTGCACGTACGTTGGTTCAAACATTATCCAGCGTCATGTGGGTCTGGATGCTCTAAACTGCTATTGCAAGAGCTACCTTTCGTATATAACTCAGTGAAAAATGATAGCAGGAATGATTGTAATTTAAGTGTGGACTGGTGAGTGTAGTTATAGTTCATGCGTACAATTATACTGTAATATTTGCACGTGATGAGTTAGTTCTACATTCTCTTAAATAAATGTACCCAACTATAATTGTCCTTTCTCCTGGAGCGAAAATTCCAAGAGCTCATTTTTAGCTTTCGTTTAGCTTTTAGCTCAAACATGAATATACTATATATAGCTTCTTTAAATAATTACCTAATTTTACATACACTTCTGGGCAAAATGAAAAATAACAAATGGGGCAAACCCCAACTTACAAAACATGCATTTCTGGAGCAGACTTTCTTTCTCACTTGTTTACTTCGGGACTTGCACGACTGCATACTGTATTGTACCCGTAGACGTCTGTCACTTCTGATTGTGTTTAGGAGCTTATTGTCAGGTTTTTGATAGGTTCCAACTGCTGTGGAAGATTACCAAATAATGAGTAATTTCCTACGAAAAAAATTTTTTTTTTAAATGCCAGAAGAAATTTTGGTAAATGTTGCATACCAATATGTGATAGTTTAAGTTTTAGATCAAACATTTAAACCTTTTTATGACTTAATCTTTGCATACAAGAAGACTCTGTACAATAAATTTCCCAGTTTCCACATTTTTTTCAACCAACATTTTGCTAAACAACCAGCTGTAACATTTTCTGACCAGTGATTTGTTGTTAGCATTAAACTCTTTTTCCTTTTTTTTTTTATCAGTTTGGGGTTTGCTCCATTATTTTTGCCCAGGAGTGTACATAACAGACCACTCATTTACATCTACCCTAAAACCTAAAAAAGGATTCACACCGTTCATCTTCCTGGTTAAAAGACACTACAAAAGTTATCCAGTTAATGGAATAACCCAAGGGATAAGAAGAAAAAGTCATTTGGTACCTTTATTTCTGAAAGTCTACATTATATCACACCACATGACACCACGTAGCACAATTAATAATCAAATAAAAGCACATTGTCATCTTCTTTCGCTTGAGCCGGGGTCTGATCGTGGGGGAAGCAGCCTAAGCAGTGAGGTCCAGACGTCCCTCTCATTTACATTTACAGCATTTGGCAGACGCTCTTTACAATTTTTATACAAATGTGCAATTGAGGGTTAAGGCCTTGTTTGAGCCTTTCTCAAGGGCCCAACAGTGGTGATAGTGGGGATTGAACCGCTGACCTTCGGATCAGTAACCCATCACCTTAACCACTAAGCCACCACTGCCCTTACACTGCCCTCTCCTCAGCCACTTCCTCCAGATATCCGGGGGGATACCAAGGTGTTCCCAAACCAGCCGAGGGGCATAGTCCCTCCAGGGTCTGTCTGGATGGACATGCCCGAAACACCACACCAGGGAGGCGTTCAGGAGGCATTCTAATCAGATGCCCATGCCACCTCAGTTGGCTCCTATCCTAGCAGCATTTCTGCTCCGAGCTCCTCCCGGATGACTGAACTTCTCACCCTCGAAGGGAGAGCCCTGCCACGTTGCGAAGGAAGCTCATATTCAATCAAATAAAAGTACATTTTGATGAAATATTATCCAGAATGTTTGTTTTTGACCAATTGAGATGCGGGATTATTTTATTCTGTGATGATGTTTTAATTTTGAAGCTGGTCTAAAATCAAGTGTAGGTAAGTCTGTTGGTCTTTTTAAACACTACTGGCTCATCACAGCCGGTGCTTATCCAGGTTTCTGTAGTGTGAAGCGACTAGGAGTTCTCCTCATGGAAAAAAAGTCTCCTCATGGATGTGACGCTAGTCCATTGCAGGTTACCTTCCCAGTATTTTAACTGGTATCCATTTATATTGCCATTTATACTGCTTGTGGTTAAAACCCAGGGGGTCTAACAGGGATATGAACAAAAAACCTCTTGATCATGAACCCAGCACCCTAACCACTACACCGGCCCCGGTTAGGTTGGTACTTTCTGTTTCAATGATAAAAGCTACATTCGGAAAGATGGAGCTCTGGATGGTTGAGAAAAGGACAAGTTTCACTACGTCACATTATAAACCTTGCTGTTAAAAAGTCTTCTCACGCCCCAAAACTCGACTTTGACAAAAGTTAAGGTTTGGATATGAAAGTATCTCTTGCAGAATAGTTTATGACACAGCGCAGTGAAAGCTATGATGTAGTGAAAGCTTTCATACTAAGACAGCACTACTGACTCACACTCACTCAATTGCTGAACCGCTTATAGGGTCACGGAGAGGCAGGAGCCCATCTCGGCCGACACTGAGCGAGGCGGGTACACCCTGAACAGCTCGTCAGACCATCACAGGGTAAGAAAGCACTAGTAATTAGTTGTTATGTGGTCACAATATGCATTCAGCTTGCTAGGGATTGGTCAATCAGTCCCGCAGTCTTTAAGATCAGTCGGCCTTTTTAACAATACCACCTCCTCCTTTGCATGCTTGTGCAAATCATGCCTTGCATCAGCAGTCAGTTTACTGGAAGCCCGCCACAAAAGTAAAATTTGTTTATTGTTGCTTTAATTTTTTTTTTTCAATGACAAGTTGAACTAGATTGACCTTCCTGTGGGCCCCATCATAAACCAGCAAGCCGAGGTAACCAGAAATGGAGCTTCCTTTATTCTCCCACAGGAGCACACTTCTGTCTAATGTATCACATAAACAGAGGAAATATGTAAGATACATGAAACTGATGAGTTAAGCTTTACACAAGCACTTCATGTTCTGATGGTTAAACTTTAATAACCTACACTCAGGGACAGAAAAGATCATACATAACCCAGACTACTACTACTACTACAACAACCATAACAAAGCATGTGATCTAGAGCCAGCACAGTGTAAACAACTTACACTTTAACAAATCAAACACCAGGTCGAATTTAACTAAATGAATACAGTCATAAAAAATTTAGCTATAATACAGTATGCAAATAAAGTTTCATGCAACATGACAGGGGAAATATAACTACAACTTCAGTCAAAAGCAGCCGTTGGCGTTCACCATTCAGTGGGTCTATAATAGGTTAGGGATCATCATCATTTGTGCGAATGATTAATGTAAAAAAAAAAAAATTAAAAATGTAAAAATAAAAAATAAATAAAAAAAGGCAAAACATTTAAAAAAAAAAAAAAAAAAAAGGTCTACGTTTGTTGAACCCAGTTCACATCTTAGTCTCAATTCAACCGAACACACAAAGTGTCCCCATTTCTCAGAACTGGCGGATTGGTGGCCTAGTGGTTAGCACGTCTGCCTCACAGCAACAAGGTCCTGGTTTCGAGTCCCGGGCTCGGCTCGGGACTCGGGTATTTCTGTGTGGGGTTTGCATGTCGTCCCCGTGATCGCCTGGGTTTCCTCCAGGTACTTTGGTTTCCTCCGACAGTCCTAAGACATGCACATGAGTCTAATCGCCCCTTGATGTGAATGCGAATATCGGTGTGTATGTGTGTGTGTATGTGTGTGTGGTTTTGTGAGCTGTCCAAGATGTACCCCGCCTTCGCCTAGTGTTGGCTGATGTAGGCTCCATCCTCCCTGCGACCGTAGTAGGAAGTCAGTAAAAGAAACTGGGTGATTAAGTGTTTAGTGCTGGCTTTTTATAGACGATCCCTATCTTGCCGGAACGCGTGCACAGCAGGGCTCTTCGCTCACGCACTGCGCTGCCTGTCACTTCACTTCCCCACTCCTGAATCACTAAGGATAACTCACACATCAACACCACGACGGGCTAAATCAAAGAAAAGAATAACCAACAAGGGAATCTGGAAGAACTAGGTGTTTATGGGAATCTAGTTGTGCGTGAAGGAGTATTGTGGGGTTGTGTTTTTTGTTTTTTTTTAGGTGAGTGTGAAGAAGGAAGGTATGATTGTGTTCAGCATGGATTAATGCGCAGCCGGCGAGGCTCGTACAGGCAAGTATGCACGGTTACCTTTTCCTTTCTCTCTGTCCTCATTTCCCTGAGAATGAAAGTCAGTCAGGCCGGGGTTTGTCCTCTGACGCATGAATGAATCAGGGAGAATTCAACTCGTACGGAAATATAAGACGTCCAGCTTTATTAACAATATCTCGAGGCTGCGCAGAGTGTGCATGACTGATCATTATAAACGCACCTCATTATAATTGTAATGATGATGATGATGATAATAATAATAATAATAATAATAATAATAATAATAATAATACGTTCCCAGTTTGTTCTGACCGGTTATGATGGCTGTATGGATGCAAACAGCTTGAGAAAGTCCTGGCACTGACTCGCATAGTGTGTGTGTGTGTGTGTGTGTGTGTGTGTGTGTGTGAGAGACTGTACTGTGTTAATCCATTAATGCATGATCACTTAATTGTACTGATGCCTGCTATCAATGTAACTGACTTTGACTCAACAACAACAACACACACACACACACACACACACACACACACACACACACACACACACACACGCGCGCACGCATACATACATACATACATACATATCCTCTTGAGACCCAATACTGTTGTATGTAAGTCCTTGTAAGATCCTCATGAGAGCCAGTGGGTGTTACTCTTTCCCCAAACTTCTCCTTGTTTGAAGACATTGATCAAGTTCAATAGTTATTGGGTGGTGAGGGACAGAAGCAGTGTGAAGAAATGAGAAGACGCACCGCATTCATTTTTGGCTCTCAGTAGGATATATATATATATATATACTGTTCTTTACACTTTTTTTTAACTACCCACAAATATCTTGTCCATAATTAGCATTTAGAATGGAATTTGCGGCAAGAAGGTCCCGGGTTCGAATTCCTGGGCTCGGGGCGTTTCTGTGTGGATGGCTTTTTGCATGTTCTCCCCGTGCTTGCGTGGGTTTCCTCCGGGTACTCCGGTTTCCTCTCACAGTCCAAAAACATGCACGGTAGGCTAACTGGCTGTTCCAAATTACCCCTAGGTGTGAGAGTGAGTGTGAATGTTTGTATGTGTGTTGCCCTGCAATGGCCTGGTGAGCTGTTCAGGGTGCACCCCGCCTTCGCCCAGAGTCGGCTGAGATGGGCGCCAGCCTCCCTGCGACTCCATGATTAAGCGGCTTAGAATATGAAGGAATGAATTAATTCAATTTGCATCGCTATTATTACCTCCGCCAAGGAGGTTATGTTTTCATTGGCATTGGTTTGTTTGTTTGTCTGTCTGTCTGTTAGCAACATTACTCGAAAAGTTATGAACGGATTTTGCTGAAATTTTCAGGATGAGTCAGAAATGATACAAGGAACAATTGATAAAATTTTGGCAGTGATCCAGATTATTGTCTGGATGCAGGGAATTTTTAAAGGTTTTTCAGCGCAGATGACGTAGTCATCCGAATTACTGTGTCTGGACCATACCGAAGTGTAACTTCCAGGCTTGCGTTCAATGGTGTAATCTCATTGCTTTACCTTTCTGTACAACTTTTAGGCCAATTATCACAAAAATAATCCAATTATTAATACTTCCTCATCCAAGCGAAAGGCCTCTTATTCAAGGCAGGTCCTATACACAATGCAATCATATAAA
Source organism: Tandanus tandanus (assembly GCA_039654325.1). NCBI lineage: Eukaryota > Metazoa > Chordata > Actinopteri > Siluriformes > Plotosidae > Tandanus > Tandanus tandanus. Next base: position 27,177,269 of record JBCNYH010000003.1, read on the forward strand.
TGGCTGCGCATTTGCATTGTAGGGCTCAAATAATAAACAAATGTTGCATTTATAAAAATGCTGCATTTCTTACAATACCATATGGGGGTACTGAAAGGTCTTGGTGGAGGTTTGCGCTCTCCAAGTGCTTTTCTAGTTATCACTGTTTTTCTTTCAACTCTGAACAGACAGTGAATAGGAATATTATCCTCATATATTATCTTAGGATTTTTTTTTTTTTTTTTTTTTTGGTTTTTAGTTCACTGGCTTGTGACGGCTTCTTTTACATATTCTGCATATTTGCCTAACATTAAGTGTCTGTGTGTGTGTGTGTGTGTGTGTGTGTGGGTCTGTGTGTTCTGAGCAGTGCAGTTGCCCGTAGATGAACGACCCGCACCATGCCACCGGGGGTTTACTGCGAACTGCAGGATGTTTGGCAGAAAGGGGGTCGGGAACAGGTCAACATGGAGTTCCTCCTGCCAACAGGCATCTACCTCAGCTTTCCTGTGGCATGCAGTGACACCATTGCCACAATTAAAAAGGTAAAATGGTCTTAGGTGGCACATTCGTTTAGGTTGCACGATCGTTCCAAAATGCATGGGAGACGAAGTACTATAAGTGCTCACTGCATTTCATTATTAATTCTAGTAGGAAAAATCAGCGCATATCTCTAGAGGAAGAACGTTTGCAACTGTGCAACACAATGCAGTGATCACTATAACGAAAAAACATGGTTCAAGTCTCACACATGCTTTAGGGAGTACCCAGTTATAATAGAGTAAAGATGTGTGATATCCAGAAGAGGATGGCGTCCTGTTCAACTCTCAACATTTCTTCATGTCTTCTCAGGGAGTTGCCACCATCAAGACACCGTCGTCTTGCTCATTATATTATTACATCTGTATTTGTGTAACGCTGCACTGAGATAGTATTGATCACTCAATAGAAATATGAACTACTTAGCTAAAGCTTGAATATTTCTTTAAAAGAAAGAAAGAAATGCAAACTATTTTGAATTTCTGTCAGATGTTGTGGAGAAATGCCCGGAACGAGCCCCTCTTCAACTTCCTGGGCGATCCCGATGCCTACGTGTTTAACTGCATCAACCGGACGGCGGAGCGAGAGGATCTGGAGGATGAGCAGCGGCGCATGTGTGAAGTGCGGCCCTTCCTACCAGTCTTCAGGCTGGTTTCACGTGAAGGAGACAGAGTGGAAAAGCTTATCAACACCCAGATCAGCCAGCTTCTAGGAAAAGGTCTGCTCTTAGCTCTCACCTGTGACCTGCTCCTCTCTTCCAGCTTGTAGTATGACGCTTTGGGGCAGCGAGGGCATCCAGTCAGTGGTCAGACCTAACACTGAACTTGTGTCTATTTCTATTATAATAATTCATGCAAATGCGTGTGCACACACCCACAGGCCAGTGAAATATATTTCTATTTTTAATGCTTTATTGTGGTTTATTTGGTAATGCAGACAGAATAAATATAAGTAAGATGTAACAATAAGGGACAAAGAGTCATAAGAGCAGATATGTAAACAGTGTCAAATTGATCCCTGGTTAACTAAAACATTATCATATGGATTGTTCAGAAATGCTAGACTGGTAATGTGCAGTGGGAAAAAAGCATGTGCATCCAGGGCCATAATGCAACCTAAGAACTTCAACAGGAAGTGCCAGACAAGATCGATGTAAAAGAAACCCTGCATTTCCAGCTGACTGGCAGTTATAGCATCTTATATTGTTGCATATACACTGTATGCGTTGAAGACATTTTTTGCTGCACTGAATCCGCGCATGACTTGTGGCGCAATGTCCTTTTTGCATCATGAGCAACTGTTTTGCTTTGCATCTTGCCCTTTGTAGGCCTGCACGAGTTTGACACTCAAAAGAACCACGAGGTGAACGAGTTCCGGACGAAAATGCGCTCCTTCTGTGAAGAGAAAGCTCAGGAACGGCAGCGGTTGCCATGGCACCAGTGGATGGAGTACAACTTTCCCTGTGATTTAGAGCCAATTTCTGTAGTGGCTCAAAGTGGGAAGTCGCACATATGTATCAAAAAGATTTTTATCAACATCAAGTTTGAGGCCAGCGAGGTGAGTCAGTGTGGTTTATGGGTCCGGACCGATCTGCTTTTTTTCGCATTACATCCCACGGTGGTTGATTAATTAGCAAGGATTCATAAGCTTTAGTGTGTCTACTGGTTAGATTAGGAGACGTTGCTTCAAGCTTGTAGTGTGTGTATCATTCTTATCACTTAGTATGTTCGCTGCTAATTTTAGAACGACACATTTTAAACACTTAAAAGAGATTTTTTTGAAACAGTGGTAATGTCACAAAGCTGCATGTATGCTTATATGCAAGGCCTGGTGACCCAGATTTCCTGAATGAAGATTTGTGTAAAGTAGTATATTTATACAACAACATGTTGGGTGTGAATCCCCCACCTACACTGCCTGTACCTTCAACTTTGCAATCCTTCTGTACAATAAGACTGAGAGCGTGTGAGTGTGTTTGTCAAAGGAAAAAGTCCAGCACACATGTTGCTGTTTTAAATGCCAACTAATATCACTAAAAGCATTTCAAAGTCCTACCTCTTTTTTGAGTTTGAACAACATTTAAGCCTCATTTGCAAAAAAAGAGTTCCTGTAAGTAACAGAACAAGTACTTTCCAGACTGGTTGTCTCGTTGTGTGCTTTAAGTCAGAAATAAAAGACAACAATGAGCGTTAATGTAGAAGAAATAATCAATGCCAGGGTAGTGACGCGAAGATGACTAAAGATGACACCTAAAGATGACTCCTTACTAATAAAAACACACTATGAGGTGTTTCATTCCTATATTCAAAGGATTATAATTATAAAAGAAGAGCTCCCAGAGAGCGCAAAGCTTCACCAAGTCCAGAAATCACCCATATGAACCTAAATGTCAAAAATCATCCTATCTCACAATGTTAAAGAATCCTTTAAAAAACTTCCTGGATCCAGAATTTAATCCGGATCATCTCCAAAAATTGAATGGACTCTTCAATGTCCAAAGCTCCACCTCTGATAGAAATGTAATGAAAATCCGTACATAACGTTTTTTGCTTAATCATGCTAACGAACACATAAACCGTGGGTAAAACATAAGCTCCTTGGCAGACGTAATGATTAAGAAAAGGTTTTTTTTTTTTTTATAATTTTTTTTTTAATGTATAGTTCCATTTAATGTTGTGAAATGTCTGCAAGACAAGTCAGTTCCTGTTATCTCTTACGTTGGAGCAACTCTTAACAGCTGTACCCTCACTAGCCTCCATTTTTTTCTCTTTCTTGAATGTATTTATGAATTTATTTAAAAAAAAAAAAAGCAGTTTGTCATGATACCTCTGTCCTGAAGACTCTTCAGTGATGGAAACACCGGAGACTCCTTGCCAAAATATTATATGAAAAAAAAAATGTCTTGCATAAAATGTACCCATATTTGCGATAATACATTTGTTAAGTACTGACAAACTAAATAATATGGAGCATCCAACAATCCAAGTCCCTTCGAATCAGTTGTTACACAAATACAGAACTGTCTACGCTGTGCTTTTAAAGGAAATGAATCAATTCAAGAGCACTGTGGCATAAACTGGTAAATCTTTACGCAGTCTTCAGTACTTATTGTGTTTACTTTTGCTCTTTAAGGAAAGCTTCGTGCTGCAGTTGGACCCTCAGGATGAACCTGTGGTCCTGATGAAGAGTGCGCTCAGGAAAAAAGCGACGGTATTTCGGCCACTTAAGCAGGAGAAGCCTGAGGACTACACCCTACAAGTCAATGGGAGATGGGAGTTCATCTATGGGAAATACCCTCTGTGCAGGTTTAAAGTGAGTGCACTGGATATAACATGGTACTTTAAATTCTGAGGTTTGCTCTGAAAAAAGAGAAGTTTTGAGTTGTGCACACTGCAAAGTTGAGCTCCTGCAGAAAGTGTAAAGAGTAAACACAGTAGGTTTGTACCTGTGAAAAGTCTTATAACAACATGTTGAGTTGTTATTCTCTTTATGTATCACTCCGAGCTCCACAGAAGCATCATTTCTTAAAATATTATAGCAGTACATTTAAAATCAATATAAAATCCTTGATATATTTTATCTTGATCCATCAGCAGGAGTTAAACTGGACATTCAGAGTTTTGACCTGCGTTTAAAATTAAAAACGAGTTCTTTCTCTGTTCTAGTAATAGATTTGTATTCCTTTTAAAATGTCCAATACATCCAACTTTGTCTGTATTCGATTCACCAGCACTGGTTCTACAGGAATTTTACATTGATGTAGTGGGAATTTGATTGTCCAGGTTCTGTGATATCCACTGATTCTGAGGGGAATAATTGTTTTAGTTCTCATAGTAAACTAAACCAAACCACTACTAAAACTAAAATGAGATTTAAATGGTTTATTTTTACATGTTTATTTGATTCAAGCATTCTAACGAATTTGTGGGACTATATACTATTTTCTACATGGGAACAACACGATTCGATTGGTCCAATAGAAGGGGAAGAAAAAACATTATCTCAAGTGGATAATGCTTGAATCAAACGACAGACACTAACGGTGCATCACGATCACATGGAGCAGATGGCGTCATCATTGTCCCACTCGAAAAAATAATAAATAATAAAAATCTAGTTTTAGTTTGTTTCCACATAGTATATACTTTGATCGAGTGTACAGAGCACGGTTCACTTACATTTCCATGTAGCATATACTTAAGTAGGCTATAAAAAGATGCCATTAGCTACACAGCGCCTAGCTTCGCACACACAGAGCTCACTGAACCTGCCTCTGTAATGGTTTAAATATGTAAATATAAACTCTAAAAATCACATTTTAGTTTGCTTTTCATTATGTTTTCATGTTGTCATGTAGGACAAACTGAATCTGTTAAAAAGAGTTAGAGACTCCATTGCACACATAAAATAACTACACATATTACACAAATCTTGTTTTAGTGTCCTTTTTGTGTTCCTGTGTAGTATATACTAAACCAATTATTCACTTCAGACTCTTGGAAGTCCTTGCCTTAATTATCTTAGACAGGGAGTTAATCAGATTATGCCTTTCATGTTAAGTTGTCATCGTTATAGCTTATGTTTCCATCTAGTTGTTCTAATGGGGTGCATCTCCACTTACAGTTTATGTAAAAAATCAAAGGTGGGTGAGGTTAGTCTTAATTTAACTCCTGGTTATTATTAATATAAACAATTTCTGTGGAAATAAAACACAGAACCTGGTTCCAATCATATGCTGCAGGTCTGTGTGTGTGTGTGTGTGTGTGTGTGTGTGTGTGTGTGCACATAATATATGACTGTATATAAGACCTGGTTGGACCTTTTTAGTTTTATAGCATTTAAAAAAAAAATATATTGTTTACTTTGTTAATCACACGTCATAATAATGTGATTAAATCTTTTTTTTTATTAGAAAAATTTAAATTAGAATGTTGTATTTGCACTTACAGTAAATATGTTATATCGGTATGAATACAAGGACAAGGCGTTCCAAATTATTCATCTTGCTTTGTCTCTGTGTTTTCTGCTCTGTCATAAGAACTTACTCTAATTAAACTGATGCGGCAACGACAGGCTTTCAAGCTTACATGTGCTTTGGCTTGTCTGGTACTACTGAGGCAGTTGTTGATATTGAAACTGCCTGTACCTGCAGAGATGAGTCATCCACCTTTAGTAGGCTTTTAAAAGTCAACTACAGAGACTGTAATGTGATTTGAGCTGCATTACAGTAACTAAATGAACAGGGCAAAATTTGATGTTGATGACTCTTGTCCTGCGCTTGCTCTGGTCTGTGATGGGAGGGAAGCAGACCCCTCTGTCCTGATCCCACAGACCCCTTCTTTTACGTCACACAGCCTACCCTGAGCTCTGCTAGAGGAAACTCTTAATTAGGTGGCTTACGTGTGTGTGTTTTCGTGTCATTGCAGTATATTTTCTCGTGCTTGTATGGAGGTCTGACCCCACATCTGACCATGGTGCATCAGTCCACTCTCACAAAATACCAGGAGGAGCAGGGAGGCTTGAGTAACCAGGTCACCAAGAGCCGCTCTCAGTCTAAACCTCCGCCTCTGCCTCTGAAAAAGGTAAAAGAAGGTCAAAAAACAAACAAATAAAAAAAAAACTGCCATTCACAAGGGAACTACTTTCTTCACCCTCTTTCTCAAATCGCTGTCACAAACACTGATCTTCTTGGAACTTAGTTCCTTGTCAATAAACAGAATTGTTTACTTTAGATAAGTCTCATCACAGACAAAGTCTCCAGTGTGTGTTTGATTAGAAATGTAATTCGAAAGAGGCCTGTTCATCTTAAACATATAGATATATAGGTTTTTTGGGGTTTGTGTTTTGGTTTATTAGCGAGATCTTATACGTATGGTACCGTAGATCTGTAAATAATATATTCTGTTTGTTAGACGTTTGAATGGCTCTGATCATTAACAAAAATTTTATTGTACACTCTTGTTTAATGAACCTAATATTTTAATAGTGGGGTTATGTTCATAATCCAGGGGATTCCAATGTAATGTGTCCCTACTGCAAAACATTAGAGTGAGAAAAAGTGAATGCATTATGCGGAAGCAGAGCACTGTGGGTAATTATCTGGATATTTTAAGATTATAAAAATTTTAATCTGCTTACGCTTCATTGTGATACTTCCTCACACTGCTTATGGTGGGAAAAACAGTATAATAGTAGTAGCACTAACTGTAAGCTTGGCCAGAAGGGTTGGTTTCGAACTGTTTTAGTTCCTCTTTGTCCTTAAGTTTTGTTTTCCGCCTAATCAAAAGACTTCTATCACGTAGTGTTTTTGTCTCCTGTGTCAGAAATGACACTAAAGGTTCTGAGAGTTCAAAACTTTACAAGTTACGTATATAAATATCTAAATATGTACTTGTTTCAACAGCAAAACACATCTTCACTGTGGTCCATACGTGAGCCCTTCTACATCCATCTACTGCAGGGTACTCGGGTCAACGCAGACGAAAGCATGAAGGTCAGGCCTCCTCTTTATTTCATATTTACTGGTAGCATGTTTCTTTTGCGGTTGTTTACTAGGCTTCTAACTGTAGCATGCCACAGCCAGTGTTCGAAATCGTGAAGTGTGGTCATGTGACCCTGACCACATATTTCCCATAATTCATCAGAAGCGGTTGAGTAAAACATCAAAACAGGAAGTGGGGAGTGACTATCGGGCTGTCAACGCTCCCTTGGGCCTAGATTCTTAGAAAAGGACAGCAGTGTTGCTAACACTCGCCACTTGCATCTCCGTTGTTTTTTTGTTTTTTTTAACTTGTCAGAGAAGTGAAAAGGCATGCAGGGTCGCTTTACTTGATAAAACAATGAGCTGTTGTATAGAATATCTAAATTTGGGTTGATTCGGTCTGATGGAAATATGAACTAGTATTTGTAGTTGTCTCATCATAATGAGCTGTGAAATGTGAAAGGGCATGTTGTGAAAGGACTAAACATTATTTTAGTTATACAGCATGACATGAGATGAGAATAGCCCTCGGCTGATTATTTTAATACATACTTTATTAAGCCTGGGGTGTCTTTTCATTTCCGGATGTGGCCCCCCGTGACTCCAGATAGATATGTCATGTAATACAATTGCCAGTCCTGTCTGCTTCTGCCACCAGAGGTTCTCCATGATAGCCGGAGGGGAAACACTCACTTAAATATTTCCTCTTTACTGTCATAGAGGGCTTTATATTCTGGTTAATGATAAAACTGGGAGAGCGGCCAGCTACGTGCTAGTCACGAGGCCTTGTGTCATTCAGTCATTCATTCATTGATTTTGAACTTATCCTGTCAGACATTTGTGCAACCGTATTTCCGTTTTTCCATTCTCCTAAAAACTGTTGATCAGCAGACTGATATTCTGCTCTCTGTTGTTGTTTTTTTTTCCCATTCAGCTGGTGGTACAAGCAGGCCTTTTCCATGGCAGTGAGCTTCTGTGTAAAGTGGTGACCAGCAATGAGGTCAGTGTATGCACAGACCCAGTGTGGGACCAGCAGCTGTCATTCGACATACACCTGTGTGACCTACCTCGCATGACCCGCCTCTGCTTTGCCCTCTATGGGGTGCTTGAAAAGCCCAAGAAGCAGCGGTCAACCAAAAAGAAGAACAAAAAAGCTGTAAGTCTTTGAAAGGAGCAGGATCTGTATACTTTAACTTAACAAAAGTGCTGCAAATTGTCGGGTTGACCAGTGAAACTAAACACAACCAAAAGGTGGTCTTTAGCTTTACATGCAAAGAAAACTGTGATGTTTGACAGGCAGAGTTCAACACTCAAATCAAAACCCCCTGACCACAAGTGCACACATTCATTTTGGTAGAGGCAGAAGGTGTCATGGGGATGCCACAGCAAGTCTACAGGCGGGTGTGTGTGTCTGTGTGTGTGTATATGTGTGTCTGTGTGTGTATGTGTGTGTGTTTTTATGAGGATTTATACCAACCACCTCTACTTCTGCTTTCTTAGCCACTTCCCTTTCGTAGTACGGGTAGAGAAGTCTGCTTAGGCTGAGGCACGGAAATGAGAATTGCCTCTCTGTCTGTCTCGCTGCCTCAAAGTGTTTATTTTAAACCCTACAAAGCTAGGATTAACTGGGTTTAAGAGGAAATATAGCATAAAGGTATTTACTGCTTCAACTGTAGCAAAAAATAATAATATGAATGGAATAAACCTACAAATATATACATTTTTACTTAAATCCATCATTTTTATTTTTAAAAAGTTTTGAATTGCGATCTGATTTAGCTAGTTGTATTTTTTTTTAGTAAAGATCATAAAATAGTAGATTTTTAGAATTAATAGAGTGTAGATTTTACACAACATGATACTCGTTTAGCATGTTATGGTGTTCATGGTTTCTCATTAATACCACAAATACACTCTTAAATTTCAAGCTTATGTTGTGTAATGGTGGATGGGAAGCTGAATGATGTGGCAAAATAATATCACTTTGATAAATTATGCAATTGTACTCTTTTCGGAGATGTTACAGATATCTGTTTCTTCTTCTTTTTTTTTATATATATAATGCTGACCGACTGCTATTCATGGACATGAATAGGCAAATAATACAACCATTATACTTGGAAGGAGTTCCGGCAGCTTTTTTAGTTCATAACAAATAAATCAATCACATATATGATATACAGAACTGTATCCTTTTTAATGGTGGAACATTCTGGCTTTTTTAAACTCAAGCTAATGAAATATTTTTGTTCGTGGCACCTTTTCCAAGTATATTAGAGGAAAAAATTTTAATCACTTAATGTTGAGGAAACAATATGGAATTTTTAACCACAGCAACAAGATCCACAAGTATTACTTTATTGCTGCTCCTCTGGTTTTTATCTCATCTCACTCATTTGCCCAACCGCTTACTCCTACCAGGGTCACGGGTAGGCTGACACTGGGCGAAGGCAGGGTACACCCTGAACAACACACCAGACCCTTAGTGGGCCAACACACGCACAACCATTCACACGTACACTCACATCTAGGGGGGGACTTGGAACAGCCAATTAGCCTAGTGTGCTTGTTTTTGGACTGTGGGAGGAAACTGGAGTACCCGGAGGAAACCCACGCATGCATGGGGAGAACAAGCAAACTCCACATAGAAACGTCCTCGCCCGGGACTCAAAACCAGGACCTTCTTGCTGTAAGACGCACATTCTAACCACTACACTATCGTGCCGCCACCTGGTTTTTATAATGGCCCAAATTCTTTGGGATGGACTTCACTCATTGCAAAGAAATATTCTCTATCAAGATAGTTTCAGTTTTTTCAAATTGCATTAGATGGGTAGGTCAGCTTTGCAGCATGGAGCCTCAACATGGACCTATTTTTAATTGATTTATTTTTTTTTATTCCACTATAAATTTTTATTTGAATTGCGATTGAAACTGTTTGCTCTCATGTCACTGAGTTGATATGCCCATTCTAAAGAAAAGCTTTAACATTCTTTGCTTTTTGTCATGATATATTATCACCCTGAAAAATTACATCATCACCCAACGTTTTTAGAAACGTTTCACACCTCTTCATTGACGAGGTAATGATCATCACCTTTACCTGACATGCAACCCCCTGTCATTAATGGGTCCAATGTCATTGTACTGCATAAATATTCCAGCATCATCTCCTTGCTTAATGCACAATCCTATTTACTAAATATCTCTTCAATCATTATCCACACTCCATGATTGCTTCTGTTTGGTCCAAGATGTCCTTGTTTTCGTCCGTTTAGTTGTTAGTGTTGATTTTGGTTTGTCGGGTTTTTTTAGATGTAGAAATCCCACTTCATCACTCCTTTTTATACAGTTCAGTTCTCTCACATGTACTGACTCCTGTTTCCGCCCATTTATTTTCTTGTGTATTTTCTATTTAGAAGACATACTGGTTTAACTGATCGTTATCCCGTCCTGATGCTTTGATAACTTGGTCTACTCATATGTTTTTCTTTTATAACCCTCCCGTTTTGTTTATGCAGTACTTTTACCTCATTTTACACAGAGCTAAGATCTTTTGCCACATTCTGTGCTAGATTTCCTTCTTGAAGGAACTTTATAATCCTTTCCACTGTTTCAGTCGATAACTGTTTTGTTGAAGCCATGTTTCCTTTTAGATAGCTCCAAGTCCAACAGCCCAGTTAAAGCACTATATTTTAACTGCAGAATAATTTGCATTTTTTTAAAGGCTTTAATTTGCATTTATACCTATGCTGGTATTTGTTAGAGAAATGTAAATGAATGTGATTTCATAATTTATCTTTAATTTGATCTGAAAAAAGAAAGGCTTTAATTGAATAAAAATGTTTAGTTGAATTATTTAAAACATTATAATTAAAAAAAAATATTCATTAAGTTAGTTTGAGGTATGTTTCACAAAGCCAGAATATTTGTTCAGTAAACGATAAAATATTTTATCATATATCTGATTTGTTCATTTGCTATGAGGTACAAAAAAAGGAACCCTCTCTTAGTTTGATATTCCAATACACACACACACACACACACACACACACACACACACACACATATATATATATATATATATATATATATATATAT
>JBCNYH010000003.1:27188466-27208510 GCA_039654325.1 Tandanus tandanus
ACACACACACACACACACACACACACACACATATATATATATATATATATATATATATATATATATATATATAAAATTTATTTGTTTCTTTGTTTATACTCACTTACCTTTATATTAATTTCAAAGAACCAAAAGAAATTTTTTTAAATTAGATTTTATAAATCTAAAGGAGTGCTATATAGCTGGCATTTGTAACATATATTTTGCATCATTAAAGCTGTCTTGATGTCTTATGGTGGAGTGAAACACCATGCAAAGAATATTTTAATGCATTGGACTGATTTTTCATGGCTCATATGACTGTATATTTGTCTGTCAGTCTGTGTGTGTACCTCGTACATACACACGTAATTGTATGAATGGAGAGACTTCATTTTGTCATAATGATAATAAGTCAAATTATTGTATTTGATGCCGCAGGAGGCCTCTGGAGCAATAATATTAATAGTAATTCATCAGTGATAAATAACAGATATGACTGGCTATGCATTTGTTGATGTGTACATAAATTCCCAAAGTAAATTATGATTAATGCGTGAAAATTCTTAATGCAGTGATTAAATGGTAACTGGACAAAATGCCAAAATGATTCTTTCTATGGACCAAATGACTTTTAATTTACATTCCTTTCATTTTATCAAAGAATATTAAACACAGAAAAGGAATTAAAAGTACTGATGTGTCATACGTCAGAAATATGTGTCATCATGTAAGTTATAACATAAGTAAGGTATAACATAGAACGACAACATGATAAACATTTTTGTTTGTGTTTTGTGTGTGTGTACAGTTTACTGATATATTTTTATATTATTTAATAATTTATTTGGAATTAGGTTTAAATGGGGATATTAAAGTGTGAAATGTTGTAATTTACCTTTTAAAGAAATCCCTTACAAAAGATCATAATCACTGAATACTTCATAACCACATGCTTATTATACAAAATAAAATGAATAGATTAGATGATGGTTGCACTTGGAAAAGGGTGATGGGGCAACAGTGCTGAGATTTAGGATGCATGTTAATAATAAAAATCTAAATGAATAAGATGATTGTTTGTGGATCCCGTGCACTGGGCGGCCTTGTGAAATATTTGTATATTTGTTACAATTTTTTAAATAATAATTTTATAACATAAAATTTTTTTCTGTAATTCTGTTGTATAACCCTAACCCTAATGACTTATTGTCAAACAGACTAATTTATTTTTAAATGATTAACTAAAATTGGGGTATTTCAGGCTCAATGGTTAAGGCTTTGGGTTGTTTTGGGTTTAAATTGATAAATGTAAGTCGCTCTGGATGAGGGCATCTCAAATGCTGTAGATTTACATTTAGATTTAATTTATTTAATAAGATTGAATGAATTCTGTGTGGAAAAGTAACGTGGGATGGTAATGTGTGAATGTGCATCTCTCAGGACTGTCCTTTGGCCTGGGTGAACACGATGTTGTTTGACTACAAGGACCAGTTGAAGACGGGAGAGATCTTCTTGTCCACTTGGCCTTCAGCTCCAGGTATGCTTTGCTTCTTTTACACACAAAATCATTTCTATCCCGTCTATAAAAATGATTAGAATATAATGCTGAGGATTCTGCTTTCTGGCATGATGATTATGACATTGATAATAATAATATTCATTCATTCATTGATTCATTCATCTTCTTCCGCTTGTTCCGGGGTCGGGTCGCGGGGGCAGCAGCCTAAGCAGTGAGGTCCAGACGTAATAATAATAATAATAATAAAAAATAATAATGATGATGATGATGACAGTGATAATAATAATAATAATAATAATTATATTAAAACTAATAATGATGATGACAGTAATAATAATAATAATAATAATAATAATAGTAATCATGTCTCTTTATTGTAGATGACAAAGGTGATTTGTTGAATCCTATGGGCACTGTGGAGAGAAATCCCAACATCGATAGCTCTGCAGGCCTTCACATTCGCTTCCCCAGTTTCAGACCACATCCTTTCTACTATCCTCCCCTGGAAAAAGTAAACCAGGCCTAACCTTTTTAAAATTTTTAAATGTATTTATTTATTTACTTATTTTGCAGTGGCTCATTGATAACGTTAGCTGGCTTGGTTTGATCACATTTCTTGATTTTTTTTTTTCTCTAGTTGAGTGAAGTGAACGGCGAGAAGGCAGTTGCCACGAAAGAGGAGGTAAGAAGCAGAAAGTCTCTTTGTTTTTCTTTTAAATGAGGTTGCGTGATATATCATTGCTGTGTTCTTACTCTGTTATTTACTCAGCATCTGAAACTGAAAGAGATAGTGGACAATAAAAACCATACTGAGTTCTTTGAGGATGAGAAAGAGCTGTTGTGGAAGTTGCGTGGGGACATGAGAGCGAGTTACCCAGAGAGCCTCTCCAAATTGCTACTCATTACCAAGTGGAATAAACACGAGGACGTAGCCCAGGTACTACAGTCAAGTTATTATTATTATTATTATTATTATTATTATTATTATTTTATTTCATTTCATTTCTCCCGAATTTAGTCATGGCCAACTCCCATCCATTGGACACCCCATCCCTATCTCGTGATACCAACCTGGGAGGATTTTTAAGCTTTTTTTATTTTTTTATTTATTTATTTTTCCCGAAGTGCTATTTGTGTACCATCACACTCTTTCCCCCACATGATTGGCAAGTATCACTATGAGTGACAGGAAAAAAGAGCATAAGCCATTCCTCCGTTCCTTAGAGCTGGACAAATTAACTCTCTTCGGCTCCCAGCCACGGATGGCTGTGGCATTACGTTTGATTCGAACCTGTAACGATAGGGTGAACGCTTTTCTGTTGTGCCAATCAGCGCCAATTTTTAAATGTATGCAAATTGGCAAAATTGTTTACTCAAAGGGTCAAAAAGAAATTTGGAAATTAATTTAAATATTTCAGAGATTTAACTTTTCACACTAGTTGTTGCATATAATTTGTTATAATTTTTTTTTTATTAAATCAGAAAAGAATGCATATAAGAAGAATTTTTTTGGACCCCACTACAAAAACCAAACCAAGCAGTCGGTAAAATTCTGAGGCTGGGAAAAATATCAGTATTTGATGTCACAGAGTGTCTAGGTCATGTGACACACTGACAGAAGATTGTGAGAGAAAGAGGCTAACAGTCTGGCCAAGTACCAAGTATACCACTAACTGGTCTGCCCCATTACATGAGATAATCCACCATAAGCAAAAGCACATTAGTCATGTGCACCTGGTAGCAGTATACAGAATACAAAGCAGTATACAAAAGCTGATCTCTTGCCATCAAAAATAAAATCTCTAGCACGTGCAGTCCAAATATAATATGATCTGAAAGAAATACTACCATTTATCGTTCTCTTCCGTTGTGAGACCATATTTCTGGGGTCCTGCTGCTGTGGATGCTGCAGATGCTCAGTGAATCATCTTCAGAAACAGGCTCAAGACCCAACTGTATGGCTTGGGCTACACAACTTGTCTCAAGCTCACACAAAAGAGCTCATTAAGAAATCAGATCCATTTAATTTCTAATATGAAATAACAAAACGAGAGTTTGAAGTGTAAGGTACTGACTAATTGAATTGGAAGATTTGTGTAGCTTTGTTTCTCAGGCTTTGTGCTTGTTTTAGATCGTGGCTCTATTACGGAAATGGCCGGACCTGCCGGCTCTGCACGCTCTGGAGTTGTTGGATTATTGCTTCCCCGACCCCCATGTCCGCTCGTTCACCATTTGCTGCCTCAGGAAGTTGAGGTAGGTGCCATAAGACCACATAGTTGCACTTTTATCACTCAGTCCTGTGTTCACCTGCTGCATTACCTAACTCTCAGACGTGATGAGATATTTTGTGACGTGAAATATTTTCAGAGAAATACCACAGATGGGGGCAGATTTTAAAAAGTTATTTTTAAATTATTTGAACGCTAGCTTTGTACAGGCTAGTGTAGTGGTTGCTACGTTTTAAAGGTATTTAAATATATATTTCAGTTACAACAACAAGACCTTTGGTGGGTTTCACCTTTGTTATTATAAGTAAACACCATAAATGTCTACACATATGCTTAAAAAAAAAAAAATCAAGAGACCACTTTTGATAGGGTTCCATTAATGGGGTTTATATATTAACTAAAGTTCTTGTTTTATTTTACCATTTTGCATTTCATTCTACTTTATTTTGTACCCATTAAAGCTGGGGTTGGTAAATTTTTAGTTGTATACACAAACTGTTATATTGGTTAAAATAGTCTGTAATCGCCAAGAGCAATCAATAACTTAAGACATCAGAAAAAGAACCAAAAAAAACCCACCATAATTTTTGGCCTGTAAAACCCTATGCAATCGCTGCCTCGTAGTCAGCTGGGAAATATCCAATCAAATGCTCCCGTGTCTCCCCGCTTATGTGTGACTCTACTGTGCACGGACCAAAGGTAAGAGCAGAGCTTGTGCATCTGAAGGGAGAATGTGGCTCTGAAACGTCCGCCGAGGGCAGGGGTGGGTTTGCCCAGATAACTGAAGAGATGCTAGTTTTGAATTTTGCTAACTTTACAGATTACCAACCCCATCTTTAAGTGTTTCCCCCTGTTGAAACTTTACTGTTCAGATTATTTTATGAACAAAAATGTAACTGTGCATTGTAAGTATTAAAATTTATTCTGAATTTATTCACTCAGTCACATTCAGACATGCACCTAGGGGCAAATTGGAACAACCTGGACTGTGGACTGTGGGAGGAAACCGGAGTACCCGGAGAAAACCCACACAAGCACAGGGAGAACATGCAAACTCCAGAGAGAAACACACGTGCCATGCCCAGGACTCAAACCCAAGACCTTCTTGCTGTGAGGCAGACGTGCTAACCACTATGCCACCGTGCCTCTGTGGCTGTACACATTTTTGAATCCTACTAATTAACCACAATTGGTTTCAATCTGTTAAAAAAATCACTATCCTGCTACAAATGCTGCTTTTTTTGAGTGCCTGTAGCACATTGGTCTATCAACACTGCGCGCTTCCTGTCCCTCAGTTTTTATTAAAGCATCGATTTTATTTTTCTTTAAGTTTCGTGATGTCTATTAGGACCACATGTTGCCTCGTTTGGCCTATTTAATCATCTTCAATATGAGAGTGAACAAACCGTACACAATGTTAGATCATGGTTCGATCCCTGGAATAATCAGGCATTATTAAGTTCTTCCAAGAAGTTTCTTTCCAGTGCCAAGAGTCGTAAAGTAAATTTGACATCATATTCATCATTTTCATGAACAGTGATGAGGAACTCTTCCAGTACCTCCTGCAGCTGGTACAGGTTCTGAAGTATGAGCCATACCTGGACTGCGACTTGACCTCCTTCCTCCTGGAGCGAGCTTTATCCAACAAGAGAATAGGTCACTTCCTGTTTTGGCATCTCAGGTAAGGATTTTTATTTATTTATTTATTTATTTTTGTACAAAGGATCGTTGTGATTGTGATGAAACAGTTTTATTTCTCCTGAAGGTCTGAACTGCATGTGCCCTCTGTCAGTTTAAAATTTGGCCTGATTCTGGAGGCTTACTGCAGAGGAAGTCTCTACCACATGAAGAGTCTCATGAAGCAGGTCAGTAGTGATATTTTTAGCTGACTAGGTAGGATATACTGCTGTGAAGTATCAGTCGTAATACATTAAAACTTTTTACTTTAAAAGTATTGTTTGGAAGACAGCATGTGGACACTTTCTTCTGACGTTTGTCCAAAGTTGCTGGAGCTGAAAGCTTGCTGGAGGCAATCAGCTTGGAAAAAGAATGTGGCCTTAATGGAGGAATTTAAAATAACTTGTTCTTGTAGTTAGCATTTTGTTTCTCTTCACCATCATGTCTGTAAACTTTTAGGTTTTTTAGCTTCTTATTTGCTCAATATAGAAGATGTTTTTCTCTCTACTTGTTAGAGGTTATGACTTGTAATCATACTGAAAGTTGTCCTAGATATGATGTCTACCAAGGTTTTCTTTAGTGTTAGGTGAAGCATTAAAGACAAAACCAACATGAGCGTGCTGTTTGGCCACCACAAGCCACTAGAACAGTTTCCCAGTACCTCAGCACAGATTCTACAAGTCTCTGGAACGGTGATAGTGCAATTAACACCATTCTTTCACAACATAATCCCTCAGTTGGTGTTTTTGGTAATGTGGGTCTAGAGCACAGTTGAACCTGTCACTCAAAAAAATCGGTTGGGTTGATATTTGGTAACTGTGAAGGCACTGCCTGGGGTGCACATCATTATCATCCTTATCAAATTATTCCGTGAGCCCTTGTGATGTCCTGTGATGTAACAAGTCGACCCAAAACCTATCCAGCTGTTTTTTTTACCCTTTAATTTGAATGTATTTAAAATGGGTATGTCTGAAGGCAGGGGTGGCTCAGTGGTCTGGGTTACTGATCCGAAGGTCAGGGGTTCAATCCACAGTACCACCATGCTGCCACAGCATAAAAATGATTAATGTAATTCACTCTGATGGTAATTCACTTGGAAAAGTGTCTGCCAATACTGCAAATGTAAACGAAGGCTTGTAGCTGTTTCCTAGCTATAACATTCTTGAAGAATTCCCTAAATCAGCAATAGTGTACGCAGACAGACTTTAATTACTGAATGCATATACTATATATAATGCCACACCTATGGTCTCAGATAAATGCTAGAATATTATTGTAGTCAAGTTGTAGAACTGATACAGGATGCACCGTTGATCAGTGAGACTGCAGAAAGTGCTCATCTCCTCGATCTCAGATTTCAGTTTCAGCAATAAAGCAACAACAAGGGTTTCATCACTCCAAGATTTTTGTTTTTTTTAATTATGCACGTATTTATCACCAGCAGATCAGATGACTGTAATAGCCTCTTTACTGTTCACAGAAATACCATCAAACTGGTATTGTCAGGATATTTATTAAGACAAAGTATGTAAACATTTAATTTCAGTTTCATTGCTTAGTTTCTTACACAGACCTGCAGTCAGCTACAGGACCTAATTCAATGTGTTACTTCCTGTTTCTAAAGCACTAAATGTCCTTGAATTGAAAATAATGTCTACTCAGATATATAGGGTGTGCAGTGTAGTATCAGTAGGGTCTGGCAAGCTAATAGTGTCCAAAATTAGCACAAAACACCACGGCTAACCCTATTTCCAGCTACTGTCCTGCACTCAGCTGGTCCCAGAAGATGCCAGATACAGACAGGCCATGACCATTTTCAGTGGAAAATATCTGGTCATATTTATGTTTCAAATTAGGCAAGCTTTAGCATTCACCTTCTATTTCTTTAACTTAATTTCCAATACAACCAATCTTTATTTGAACTGTTTCAATGTTAATTTTTAATTTGTTCTTTATTGTTAACTGTTTCTTTTGTAATTCTTTGTCATAAAACATTTATATTTCCTTTTGTATGAAGTTCTGCTATATCTGATCATTAACCTACAGTGTAGTTCAAAAAACTAAGGCATCCTATTCCATCATTGCAGACTGAGGCTCTGAGTAAAATGAGAGCTCTGAATGACTTTGTGAAGTCGGGCTGTCAGAAGTCGGCGTCCAGGTCGCAGATTACGGAGGACATGAAACTGTGCATTAAACAGGACACATACTTGGAGGCACTGTCTGGCGTCGTGTCCCCCCTCAACCCGAGCATCATCCTCTCTGAAATCTGGTACAGCTCATATCTCACGCTGCTTCACTAAATACAACATTCATTGTGCTGAGGCTAAAAGAAATATATTAGAGTCTTCTTACTCTGTGTGAGGAATTAAGTGCTGTACTCAAAGCATTATATCTAGAATCATTGCCACGTTATGGTACTTTAGATATCATTTCAGGATATTCTGATTAATTTCCAGGCTTTGTGCAATCTGTTTACAAAATATTAGTTGGATATATTGTTTCATGTGAAGTCTCGACTGTTGAGTCATTTTACTTTCCATTTTTTAACAGATGACAGTACTATATAAATAATGACTGTACTGGTGCTTGTGTCTTGAATCATGTATAAAATAATTGTGCGTAAGAATGAAACATATACATGCATTTTTGAAATCAACAAGCAGCTAATAAAATCACTGGCAACTGCATATAATTAAACATTATAGTATAGATTATTGTTTTTGTTGTAGAATATTTGTGACCCATCACAGTAATGTGGGTATTAAGTCAGAAATTATTAAATACTTTGTTGAACTTTAAACGTGATTTTCTTCAAAGTTGCATGCTTGAAAGTTTGAAAATTCCTTTCAGGTTTTGGTAAGTTACTCCAAAACTAGACAAATATGTTATAATTTGGTATTTTAAATCTTAGGATATCAGCTACAAAATGGTACCAGTACCATAAAATTAATAATTCCTGACTTATTTCCCACTTCGGTGTGATGGGTCACAATTGTTATAGTATATACTACACAGGAACATATGAAAAACAAAGTAGCATGAGGTTTTTATGATTTATGTTTTACATTTTTCCGCGGTCATGTGTACTCCATGACAATGGTCACCATTACGGCATCTTTTGAGACTTATTCAGTTTGACAAAAGGGCTTTTTTACCACGAAGGTCAAACTGTGTAGTTTTCTTCCTGTTTGTAGGTTGCCGATTTGTTGAATTTCTAGGAGTTTAGAGTCTAAGCCAAACCGCAAGTTTTTCAGAAAGCTTGACTTTTTTCAAACTTTGAATATGTTTTAAGAGATGTCGGAATCGAGCGCGTGTGACCATGCTCATCATGCGTCAAAATGTAAAAATAAACTATAAAACTCTCTTTTAGTTTGCTTTATTTGTGTCCCTGTGTAGCATATACCAAAGCAATTGTTCGCCTCAGGCTCAGTGGATGTCACTGTGTGCCGATATCCACCTTGCTTCCGACAAATTATTATTATTTATCGCAAGATAGTGAACCAACCACATTGCACTGTTCTCAGGTGTTATATACTAATTATACTAATATGCTAAATATACTGATATCCCACAGTGCTGCTGAATTCTCAAATCTAACTGGTCAAAGGCAAATCAGAGGTTTAAATAATTGTATGTATGTTATAATGGGCTGCAAGGTGGCATAGTGGTTAGCATGTCTGCCTCACAGCAAGAAGATCCTGGGTTCAAGTCCCGGGCTTGGCAAGGGTATTTCTGTGTGGAGTTTGCATGTTCTCCCTGTGCCTTTGGGGGTTTCACTGTTTTAACCATTATGTCATAGATTATTCTCCCATAACAGGATGTCCTGTTGTTCTTTATTCTTTACTTAAACAATACTTCAAACATTTACTTAGAAAGCATGAATTATGTATAGCATGCATGTACTCTTTTATCGAAAAGAAATGATTCATATGTGTGTATGTATATATTGCTTGTTTCTCAGCACAGACAGATGTAAGTTTATGGACTCTAAGATGAAGCCTCTCTGGCTGATGTACAAGAACAAGAGTGTACAGTCGGACACGTCAGGCATTATCTTCAAGAATGGAGACGGTATGCAGAAAGAAACCCCTGTTTTCTTGTAAACAAATATCCACTGCTTGCACTGTTTTAAATTGAACTACCCCAGTAATGACTTTGTGCTGCTTTCAGATCTGAGACAGGATATGCTCACCCTTCAAATGATCCAGCTAATGGATGTTCTGTGGAAGACAGAAGGGCTGGACCTTAGGTTTGTAGTTGTTACTGAAATATTTGTATTCCTCTGAAGTGCCT
Organism: Tandanus tandanus; assembly: GCA_039654325.1. Taxonomy (NCBI): domain Eukaryota; kingdom Metazoa; phylum Chordata; class Actinopteri; order Siluriformes; family Plotosidae; genus Tandanus; species Tandanus tandanus. Next base: position 27,198,166 of record JBCNYH010000003.1, read on the forward strand.
GAATCCCCTCTATGCTTAAGGGTTCACTAGATTCACTTTACAACAACTGAAAATATACTATAAATAAATGCCCTGTAGTCACAGGTACAGTTCATAAGCATGGTGTTTCAACAGACTATTTCTTCCTATCTTTTTTTTTTTTGGTGCTTGATGTGATACAGAATGATCCCCTATGGGTGCTTGTCAACGGGGAATAAGACGGGTCTTATTGAGGTGGTGAAAAACTCAGACACCATCGCAAACATCCAGAGAAATAAGAGCAACAGTGCTGCTACTGCAGCCTTCAACAAAGATGCACTTCTTGACTGGCTTAAATCCAAGAACCCAGGGTGAGTGCATCACACTCAGACGTTTTCAGTAGACACTGTAACTGCTTGCTAAGAATATGTAAGTAAGATTTGTGCATTTAGCTCTGCTAACCACTCACCACTACGGCGTGCACTGTTTATCAGTGATGCTGCTGAAAGCAGCTCTTATAGTTTGACTCACAATTAAACCGCAGTTTGTTCATGAACACTGTGATCTCTAAAATACTTTTGAGCTCATTATGATGATGAGTACACTGTTGGGTAGTTTACAAGGTTGTTTGCTTATGATCACTGTATAAAGATAGTTGTTTATGATCACCGTGATCACTATTGGGTTTTAAATATTGTTTGTTTATGATCATGGAAGCGCTATTAATTTAAATGATGTTTATGGTCACTAAAACACTATGCAGTTAAAATATTGTTAACGGCTACTAAAACATTAAGTAGTTAAAAGATTGTTTATGATCGTTTTGATTAATAAGACCAAATACAGGTAAAAAAAAAAAAAAAAAACAACCAATTGTTTATGAACACTCATACAGTATATAATTAAAAAGAATATTACTTTGTGATGGGCGTCACGGTGGCTTATAGGTTTGCAAGGGTGCGTCACAGCAAGAAGGTCCTGGGTTTGAGTCCTGGGTGCCACAGGACGTTTCTGTGTGGAGTTTGCATGCTCTCCCCGTGCTTTTATGGGTTTATTCCTGGTACTCCGGTTTCCTCCGACAGTTCAAAGACATGCACATTAGGCTAATTGGCTGTTCCAACTTGCCCCTAGCTGTAAGTGCGAGTGTGAATGGTGATGTGTGTGTAGTCTTGCAATGGTCTGGCGAGCTGTTCAGGGTGTTCCCCGACTACACCCAGAGTTGGCTGAGATAGGCTTCAGCTTCCCTGCGACCCTAAAAGGATTAATTGGTTCGGCAGATGGATGGATTTCTTTGTGATCACTAATATACTCTGTAATTAAAACCACAGTTTGTTTTTGATCATTAAAAGCACCATGTAGTTACAAAAATTGTTTACGATCAATATGTTTTTCTACAGCGAAATATATTTTAATTGGCTGTGAGACTAAAGTGGGAGTTTTACATGTGCCCTGCAAAACACCTATGTTGCCAAACAGTTAACTGGAATGAAACCCTTCAACCACATTGCCACTTGGCTGATTTGATTGACTAAAACACCTTCAATATAGTCATATACAGAGTCACAGTGGAGACAACAGCAAGAGCAGAGAAGCCTAAGCATGTCTGTCCCCAGTTTCTTGCCCCAGATTCTGTTGTGTGCATGCTCTCTCACCAACCAGCAAATATAATCCCATGCAAATCCTGGGTTGACCTGATTGGTCATAGTCTAGTACGCCTCAAGCAGTAGTCTCTAAGGGTGCATCCTTATGTTTACTAGATACCTTAATTTTGTCCTAAAAAAGTGACCCCACTGAACCCAATGGTTTTTTTTTCTGCAGGCTGATTCTTTTGTTCAAAGTTCCTGACCATAGGTAACTGATATTTTTGCTCAGCTCAAGATTAATGGCTCTTTGCCAATCCAAAATAAACATGGAATAATGCCAAAATAGTGAAAAACCTTTGCTTAGAAATGTACAGGAACTAAATGTCTCACTGTAGTAGATCAGAAGCCACATGCTCCTTTAACATCCTGTTTAATATCTTGGTTCGAAGTCGTTAAAAGTCCACAAACGTGTAGACTGGATGAGCCAACTCAGATTATCTAATAATCTCCATTAATATTGACTATATGTAATGCCAAACCAGGTGGAATGTATTTTGAGATATACCAGATGAATATATTAGTGAGTCGAAATGATCAATTTTCAGATTTTAGCATAAAACGCTAGAAACATGTGTAGATTTTACAATTAGTCAATATGCATCAAAGCCTGCCTTTAATGAGGGAGTGCATTCGTGCACAAACTTTTCTTTTTCCAAGCTGCGATTTTTTTTTTTTTGTTTTGTTTCACTTTCACTTTTATGCTGATGAAAATTTATGTTATAGCCAGTTCATGCCAGACGGAATGATGATACATGAGAGAAATAACCACAAGTATTTTTTAGGGAAAAAAAATACTTTTTTCAGATTTGGTGGATCTTGTCATATTGTGCCAGATTAACAAGCCAAGTTCTTTGGTCCTGTTAAAAAGTAACCAGGAAATCATAGACTATGCTGAGAATGTTCCAAGTGAAATATATTCATGAAATTTTCAGCCAATTAAGAATTCGAAGGGTTAAATATTTGTTCCAAATTTCATGTTGATAGATTTTACAGAACTTTATGTTGGTAAGGGGTTTATTTTGGAAACTTTAAATGCATTTTTCTCCTTTTTTTTTTTTTTTTTTTACTTTTTCCACAGCCCTTCTAGTTCCAAATTCATTTGTCCATATCTCTGTCAAACTTTATCTTATCATAAAAATATATGCATTATTTTATGTTCTTGATCTCATTTATTTAATTGACCCATGTGACTGCAGGAGCTGGAAGCCACATATGTAATTAATATTTAGGTGTTCTGCCTGGCCAAAAAAACCAAAAACAAATGCACACTCGAAAAATATTTTTGGGCCGCCTTTAGCCTTGATTACAGCGTGTAATCACCATGGCATTGTTGCTTCAGTTGGTCAGATCGAGGCTCAGCAAGCAGCATTATGTGGCAATGAAATGAAGTCAGTTAACGACCTGAATGTACTGAGTGACCAGGTTATGTCATCAATGGCCTTTTTCTTCCCTGATGGCACGGGTATAAAATTGGGACAGTAAAAGGGTTGTTCAGGGAGCATTAGGAATCATTTTCACACATGAACTGGCACTACAGAGTCCTGACCTTAACCCTATTGAAAGTCTTTGGGATGCGCTGGAGAAGACTTTATGGAGGTTTGATTTTCCCATCCTCATTTTAAGATGTTGGTAATAAATAAACGTGGATTGAAATAAATGATGGGATGTTGCTTAACTTTGCTTTCATAATTGCCATAGTATTCTTTGACAATGTAATTGAAGGCTGACCAACAAAATATTAGAGTGGGGGACATTTTTAGCCAGAGAATGTATATAACAGTTTACCTGGAAGGCTATAGTGAATTCACTCAACCTTGCTGACTGATATGCCACTATGCGATATAATCCAGTTGCATATAAAGGGATTCCTTGACTTATTCTGGCAAGATTAATAAAACTAAGTCTGAGAATCCCAGCACTGATACACAGCTTTCAGTTTTAGGTTGAGCCGATAAATTACTGCTCTGTAATCTCTGTCTTGCGTCATTTTTTAACTGCTCTACCTGTGTATATGGTATTGCGTATGTACAGTATACTGGCTTATCTTTTTCAACTTTGCTTCGGCACACATATCTCATTGCATTGTTTTTTCCTGTTGGTAGTGGATTTTGAACGGGAAGGGCATTGATTGCTCCTATGAAACGAGAGATGTATTCCCATTATAGAAGTATCCAGTCTGCTCCCCCGAGACGGGGGTGATGTGAAGAAAGATCCCCTGGCTTGTACTTGCTGTAATAGCGCTGTCTATTTCATGTGAATGTGATAATGTTGAGTAAATCTATTATTTATTAAGCATTTGTTGATGTGTCACATGCGACGTGTTAAATAATTTAAATAGTGCCTCGATGCATAAGTCATGATGGTAGTTTTTGAATACTGTGTGATCAGGGCAGAAGGTGAGGTAATGTTGAAATAATGCTTCCAAGCTGCAAGTGTTCTACTGTTAATCGGTTATAAAGCATTTGTAGTGACAGACATGATGAATTCACGGGGAAACATGGTCCAAGTTATGTGAGGGTCAGAACTCAGGAGGGCGACTCATGAAATATTAAAGTTGTAGTGGCGTTTTTAAAGGAATGTCTCTCCGGTGAACCATGATGTCCCTTTAACTTCCACTAAGTGAAGAGCTGTAGGTGGGAGCGTTGATCTGATAAGGTGAAACTGAACTTGCTGTGACTCAGCACTTGTGTATTCTTGTGTAAACATGTATGAAAGCTTGACATGGGGAAAAAAAGGTGTTACTTATTTACTGAAGTATCAGCAATGACTTCTGTTCCTAGCAGTCTTATCTTGTTGATATCTTGCACAAAAGCATCTGCAAAACGCTGGGAATGTAAAAGGAAGCGTAATAAAAATGGTGTCCTTTTTATTCCCAACAGGGATAAACTGGATCAGGCCATCGAGGAATTCACACTGTCTTGTGCAGGCTACTGTGTAGCTACTTATGTTTTGGGAATCGGGGACCGCCACAGTGACAACATCATGATCCGGGAGAATGGTCAGGTAGGCTGGAAATACAGTCTGTAAACAGCATTGAAAGATTATTTGGACTTCTGCAGTAAAATGGTACACCACAGGGAGGCATGATAGTGCAGTGTGGGATCGGTGTGGGAGAAACATCATGTTCTAACAGTTATAATGATTTTAATACTTATAGTTTGAATAAAGAATATGTTTCATTATAGCATCAGTTTCATCAGTTTCATTTTAATAAACATCCTCAGTCATGTTATATGAGTGGCGTATATAGTCATATAAATATGTTTTAGTCAAGTGCCTGCTAATTTAATTTAAATTTTATGTAAAAATGTAGTTTATTTAAATTTTATGTAAATCTCTCTGTTCTTTCTAGTTATTCCATATAGACTTTGGACATTTTTTGGGAAACTTCAAGGCCAAGTTTGGGATTAACCGAGAACGTGTGCCTTTTATTCTGACTTACGACTTTGTCCACGTCATTCAGCAGGGCCGGACGAACAACAGTGAGAAATTTGAACGGTTAGTACCTAAACATGCTGTGTAAATGTTGTCTTTTCAATTCGTCTTGACACAAATCTGATTACACACCACGTTTAATATCAGCGTCCTTTACAAATGGTTTGGCATCATTCTATCCTCCGTCAACCGTACTGGGTGAGATGCAGTCTCTGTGTAACCAATGGCTGTCATTTTACTTTAGAGTAATGATATTCTGCAGTTAGAATCTCTCATTCTATTTCCTTTCTCAGGATAATGAGCTAAAAACCCAGTTAACCTCTTTAAAAAACAAAACAATCTGCTCTAAATTACAGTATGTTCTGTGTTTTGATGTGTCACCAGTTTACACGCATAATTATGCCAACCCCCTATGTCTGCAATCATCTACATTTGGCAGACATCCTTATCCAGAGCGACTTACATTTTTATCTCATTTATTCAACTGAGCAGTTGAGGGTTGAGGCCCTTGCTCAGGGACCCAACAGTGGCAACATTGTGGTTCTGGTGCTTGAACACCACTGTGCCACCACCCAATCAGAAGAAATAATGGACTGATATATCCCTTAACATTAAAGGAGAAGACAGCAATAGTAAAAATCAATCTCATTTAAAATTCTAGATTACTTTCTTTCTGTGTACAAAATCTTAGCCCGATTGCTTCTGTTTTAATGGTTTTATGGGATAATTTACATTTTTGTGTGTATACTAAAACAATTATGCGCCCCAGGCTCGGTGAATGTTGCCGATTTGAATATCTAGTTAACAAGAATGAATAACTGTTAATCATAACGACTTTTTGATTAAACGACTTTAATCTGGTTATTATAAGTCTTACATTATGTGGTATATTCATACATGGAGCTGTTGAATAGCTGTAGAAATTATAGCATATCAGAATAAGTGTATTAATATAAACATGTCCTGATGTAGAAGTTAATCGGCACCTTTTGATCAAACAGCATTAAAAAAATTCAACACCACTTTGTGTGCGTGTGTGTGCGTGTGTGTGTGTGTGTGTGTGTGCGTGTGTGCCACAGTTTTCGTGAGTGTTGTGAACAGGCCTATAAGATCCTCTGTCGAAACGGAACTCTATTTGTGAATCTCTTTTCCTTGATGAGAGCTGCAGGACTCCCTGAGCTCAGTTCATCCAAAGACATTCAGTACCTAAAGGTAAGAGCCAATAAATTTGTTTAGTTAAAAAAAAAAAAAAAGTACAGTGGGATTTTTACTGAAGTTTAAAGAAAGTAAATGAAAAATGATTTTTAAAAATGTATTTATATTCAGACCTTTAATTAGAATTAAGTATAAAGCCATTTAGGGTTCTGAAGTCAGATTTATGTTTAGCCACTGGACATATCCAAGTCTTATACAATTGAGGTGGAGGAGAGCTGTGTAGTTAAAGGATTTTAATTTAAACCTATATCTTTTTGCATAGGTGAACAAATTTCGAAACTGGACAGCATTGAGTTAAAATGCTTTAACTGGCAACCACATAAGGGTTAGACATTGTAATGCTAAACGGAAAACAACCATATCAATGAAGAGAACTTGCTTTGGCCACTGACAGGATCATAATGAAATTATAAGTGTCTGACATCATGGTAAATGATCCCTACATGGATACACCGGTGTTTGTTGCTTTGTAAATAAATAGGGTTAAATTTGCAATAAAATTCTAAAGAACCTGAAGAAATTCACTGTTTGTACAGTCGATGTTTTTTCCTGTCTCACTGACGCAGCTCCTCATACAGTGCATGTAGCTGACTGTTGCACAGCAGAGGTTGTTTTCTGCTGTTAAAAAAGAACTGATGGAGCCTCTTTTCAAAGTAATGCTAAAAGTTTCTTTGTTACTCTGGAAATAGACTTCTTCTCAAATTCTACATAAATTCTGCTTCTGTAAAGATCAGATAACAGCTCTCATGTGATAATTGATTACATGTACTGAATGGGGTGCTGTGTTAGAGCCTGGAAGAAGAGAAGAGCTGAAAAATAAATCAAACTGAAGGGATTTGAAATGAAACTAAATAATTCCTAACGGTGTAATGTTTCTTCAACATTCCCAAAGGATTCCTTGGCACTTGGCAGATCTGAGGAGGAAGCACTGAAGAATTTCAAAGTGAAGTTCAATGAAGCTCTGCGAGAGAGCTGGAAGACCAAGGTGAACTGGATGATGCACACGTTTGCCAAAGATAACAGATGAACGTCGGCATTCCATTGCCAGTCAAGTCCCATTTTCAAGCCAGGATTTGAACCAGTTCCGGAACAAGTTTCTTGTAAAGTAGAAATTCCTCCGGTGTCTGTCTATTTTTCTTTGCTTACCTGTTAACATCTTCACTGCAATTCACTGGAGGTCACTAGCTACAAAACAGAGTATGTCTGTATGAATTAGTTGTGAGAAACGGAAGAAATTCTACAGCTCATAGTTGGCGCTAATTTATCCTCAGTCACTGACTTAATGCAATGTAAAGCTCTGGAGAATATTTTGAACTCTTAATATGTGATCGGAAAAGAGTGTGTATATTTATGACTATTAGCTGTACAGAAGAGATTGACTACTGGCCAGGAGAAAGAAACACAGTCTGTGTTTCATAGAGTTTACATTCCATCTTACCTAAAGTTTCACTTTATGTATTTGTACTTGAAAGTTGGTTGTAAATATTCCTTATTTTGTGACCTGTATTTTGGTATTTAAAGTTTTGAGCAGTATTTTGGATTATTTTTTAATTATGTGTATAAAGGAAAAGCAGTAGATGAATCTTAAGTGTGGATATGTGACAGCATTTATATTTTGGGGGTTGGGGGGGGGGACAGAACTGAGCCTGAAATGTTTAGAGTTTTGGATATTTGTAACCTGTGGAATGATATTTATTAAGATAGAAAGAGTTCTCCTCGTGCACATACCGAAACTTGGGGTTCCTCTGGGTTATCTAGTTTCCTCCCACATCCCAAAATATGTGATCCATCACAGCAATGTGGGTATTAGGTCAGCAATGTATCATTTTGAGTTATAGGTACCATTTTGTAGCTGAAATATTAAGCTTTAAACTGATACCAAATTTTCTAACATATTTGTCTAGTTTTGGAGTAACTAACCAAAACCTGCCAGGAATTTTCTGCCTTTTAAGCATGCAACTTTGGAGAAAATCACGTTTAAGTTTCAACAAAGTATTTAATAAATTTCCGACTTAATACCCACCTTGCTGTGAGGGGTCACACATATGCTTTTGGGTTGACTGGTAAAGTTGAATTGCCCTTAGGTGTGAATAAGTGTATACGATCCCCATAAACTGGAGCAGCTTATTTTTCCAGCTTGTTCCTGGGTAAGCCCTTGGATCCAGTGTGACCCTGACCAGGATAAAGCAATTACCGAAGATGAATGAACACTTTAGAGTCTGTTGTTCAGACACATGTCGTCCCAGTATTTCCCACAATTTCTTGTCTCGGTGTGCACTCCAGAAAGATCGATCAGTTAAATTGATCTACCTCTTAAACTACAGAGCAAGGCAACAAAGAAGTCTTCTGTCCCGGCAGTTTAGAGATTTGTTAATAGTTGGAAATAATATGTGCCTACATTTGAGATTTAACCGCACTCAAACACTTTTGAGTTACTTCTCTTTGTGTAAAAGCCACATTTCTTAATATTTAAGTGCAGCTATGTATATTTGACGTTTTCGTTTGGATTCATTTTTGATGTTCAGATTAAATCTGTCTTATTTTCTGAATGTTTGCAGTAAACAACGTGATGTACCCTACTATGACCTGAAGGTTATTAAATATGTGTCAGTGTTTGAGTAGAAAAGGCAGGGGGAAGTCAGGGGGTCAATGACAAGACAAAGTGACAAACACTCCTTGTATTTCAATAATGTTTTTAACACACCTTTGACAAATTTCCTGTTAGAAGTACACGCTAGTCTACTACTTACAGCACCAACCACTTGTAACATTTAGTGAGTTTTGTAACAAGGCAGATTTTTTAGAACAAGTACAGTGTATGCAAGGAAGCTTGTTAGGTGACATAGATACTGTATATACACCCAGAGAGATATATAGGCATGCTAATAAGCTAGCCCCTAATTAACTAAATATACCAATAAAATATAATAGTGATGATGACAGTGTGATTTATTTGGTAACATTTTCTTTAAACAATGTACAGCCATATTAATTCACTGACTAACTTTGTAAATATGTAGCTGTCCTACTAACTAGCCAGCTAACAAGAATGATAAGTAGGATGCTAGCATGTTATCAGAATAAAAGAAAGCTATGCTCCTGAATTGTTTCAGTAATTTTGACCCAATCCCTTAGAAATACAAAACCGACCATTTTTGAACACATTTCCGTGGTGAAAAGCTGAGAATGGTGTACAAAAGCAGTATTAAAATTCAGGATGTCTGTCACTCATATGCTTCTCACCAACCTTATCACTTGCTTTGTATTACAATGATCGTGGCCTAATTATTACAAATGTGTAAATAATTGTAAAATGAAAAATGTATTAAAAAATACAGGGGGAAAAACAACAACATGCCCATAAACAAGAACACAAGAGCACTTATTGCATTTTTATTTATTCATCAGCTTTTTAATAAAGTGATGGCAGAAATCACGCAGAACTTGGGAACTTTGGTTTTCATTATGTTAGGCGATCTGTGCAGGTCTTGTGTACACGGTGTTACTAAATGTGCAATGCGTAGTTTGTTTAAGAAAAGTTTTCGTGTCATAAAAAAAACAGCATTTCCTGATTCAGTGACTCTTATTTTGCTCAGTTGTTTTGTTCTACACTCTTTTATTTATTTATTTTATTTTAATCCAATTGATGCAGTATTTGGGAGGTAAGGTGGTGTAGTGGTTAGCATGTCCACCTCACAGCAAGGTCCTGGTTTCGAGTCCCGGGGTTGAGCATTCCTGTGTGGTGTTTGCATGTTCTCCCCCATGCTTGCGTCGGTTTTCTCCGGGTACTCTGGTTTCCTCCCATAGTCCAAAGACATGCACATTAGGCTAGCTGGTTGTTCCAAATTCACCCTAGGTGTGAGTGTGGGTGTGAATGATTGTGTTTGTGTTGTCCCTGTGATGGTATGAGGAGCTGTTCAGGGTGTACCCCTCCTTCACCCTTTGTTGGCTGTGATAGGCACAAGCCTCCCCATGACCCTATTAGGACTAAGCGAAATGAGTGAGTGTTATTTTATTTAGTTGTCTTATTCCACACTGTTTATATATATATATATATATATATATATATATATATATATATATATATACAAAAA
>JBCNYH010000003.1:27246978-27266682 GCA_039654325.1 Tandanus tandanus
CCGACGAGGGATTGAACGTAAGTCAGGACCCCTCCTTCTGTTTTTTTCGTGGGTTTGTAGGGAAGCAACCAAACCCCACCCCCCCCCCCCCCCCAAATCCCCTCGGTTACACACATCTGGCCAAGCTTTAGCAATGTGTGTAGAAATAAGCAAAGGAAGTCAACTCAGAAGTGGTTAGAAGTCTCCAAGGTACTGGAAAGCATGAGGGGCATCTACTAAATTTAACATGAACATTTCATGTTTGGGGTAACTTTTCCCCTCGAAGCCTTGTATAATGCAAAATCATGTCAAGATGGTGAAGGCAGCTTGTCTGTGATTGTCTTAATCTGTCGTTGTTTTTAGGATCTATCCCACGGTGGTTTAGAGTAGATGGTGATTGACAGTGACATGCTGTACGTGAAGCAATTCTGGCTAGCCTGCATCACGGAAAGAAATTTTGTGCCATGCCAAAAAACACAGAACCCCCTCAAACATGCTTCCTTAAAAAGTCTTAATGTGTTTCTCATTATTATAATACTTATCACACATATTATTAGTAGTAGTAGTAGTAGTACTAGTAGTATTATTATTCACATTATTATTACTTTCGTTCCACATCATCATCATCATCATCATCATCATCATCAGGGTTGCTTTAGCTGAGCTGCATGCCTGAGTTGCATGCAAGCTGAAAGCTCAGAGATGTTTATAGCCCCACTGTCCCGACTGAGGATGTCCAAGAACATTGACGCTGGGTGACCACGCCTAAGATGACCATGGGTTGGTCCCTACTTTATAAGATGGCTTGCCGGTAGCTCATGATGACCGTGGCAGTGGCCAACAAGGCTAAGTCTCCTGAAGGCTATCTTATCTGTTTCAAAAGGAATGCTAGCATAAAATTCAGGACTGAATCATGGTCACGCCAGCTGATGCTGTGTGTAAGTCCCATCTAGGGACTTCTCCACTTTGACCATTAGTGTCCACCCTTCCTCCCACAGTCCGAAGAAAAGCACATTAGGTCAGGTGTCTACTCTCAATTGCCCATAGGTGTGAATGTGAGTGTGAATGGTCATCTTTGTCTTTGTCCTGCAATGGATTGTGTGTACCCCATCTCTTTGACTCCAGCTCACCCCCAATACTGATAGACAAGCAGCACAGATAATGGCTGGATAAGATGATGATGATGATGATGATGATGATGATTACACATCTCTGCGTTCATGTGTATGTGAGAGTGAGAAACTGAATGATTTTGCTAACATTTCTAAATAACAGTACATTAGAAATATATCTTTACAAAAAAATGAGCCACGTCATAAATATTCGCCCCTGTAGACTGATCCAAGTCAGAGAACATTTACACCTTGATTTGCATGATTCAAAGCAGTAGTGAAATTGGTACGCTGTAAAATAAAAGATATAAAATGTATCACCCTGCACTATTTCTCTCATTGTTTAATGTATGCTGACCAAGTGGAACTATTTTTACTTTAAGCACATGCACATTCAACTTTTGTTAATTGAACATATGTATTCTATAAAAAAAAAACAGCACAGTGTACAGAATGCAGTTTTATAAACATACTGTTTCCAAAGCATACAGTATATTAACGTAATGGAAACTTATTGAGGTGGCACGGTGGCGTAGTGATAAGCACTTCTGCCCCACAGCAAGAAGGTCCTGGGTTCAAGCCCCATGCATGGCGGGGGCATTTTTGTGTGGGGTTTGCGTGTTCCTCCCATGCGTTTGCGTGTTCTTTCCTCCAGGCACTCCGGTTTCCTCCCACAGTCCAAAGGCATGCACATTAGGCTAATTATATATTCTTGATTGCCCCTAGATGTGAATGGTTGTGTGCCTGTTTTGCCCTACGATAGTCTGGAGAGCTGTCCAGGGTGTACCCCGCCTTTGCTCCAGAGTTGGCTGGGATGGGCTCCAGTCTACCCGTGATCCTAATAAGGGATGACGTGGTTGAGAAAATGAATAGAATAGATCTGATTGAAAATAGTTTTAAAGGTATTTTTTCTAGCACATGTTGAAGCACCCTTATAATTAAGAAGAAGTGAGGTTTGTGATTGTGTTTGCATTTTTAGGACCTGAAGATCGGCCCTAAGGACAGGTCACGGGGCAAAATTACAGTGTGTCATAATTCTTTCGGCATTCACTGGTGACTAGAAGCAATAGAAGTGATATACAGTTGCTTTTTGCAGAACCTGTAGCCTCCACATCCCCCCCCCCCCACCCCTTCCCCCCAAGTTTGCGTGGAAAAATGACTCCTCCACCAAATCTACAACACTCAAGCAATCTTGTTCGGAGCTTTCAATTGCTATCTAAACTGGGTTTTTTTTCCCTCAGAATACCTCCTTCGTTGTACGCACTTAAGCAAAAATAAATAAGTGAATCAAGCAATTGCATCAGAGCACATTCTTCAAATGCAGCACCAAACTTGTTGTGGAAGAGTTCTTGCGAGCAACAAAAATTGGCAGCACATAATCTTGCATCTGAACATGAAGTGCTCTAAGGCTTGGCATCCCCCCCTCCCCACCCCACCCCGCCATTCCCAAGGTGATCTAGAGTTTAGACTGAATCTTGGCACCGTCCCTGAGGCTATGCATTTCAGAGTCATTTTGAAAGCATGGGCAGGGCCATGAAGAGAGTGTCATGTGTCTTGTAAAGTGTGAAGTGTTGTGTAAAAAGCCCGGTGAAATATGTGAGCTGTGAGCTGCGTTGTCCATTGCACGCACAGAATACACATGTAGAATACACACATACACCAGCATCATGCCTTGGTACAGACTTCTTACAGTTGGAGCTACTAGGAAACATTTTAGCAATAATTAGATGTTAAATATTACGTACAAATCATTCCTACCTTTCTGTGTTCATATTTATTTGTTAAAGTTTTATTTTGTACTGATGTTTACTTGCACTTTTACTATTAAATTGTAATGCTGTTATATTTAATAAATAGTTGGTAATAATTCCTAAGCAATTATTGGGAAGGAACAAACTCAAATGAATAATAATAATAATAATAATAATAATAATAATAATAATCATAATATGATGATGATGATGATGATGATGATTGATTTAAATTAAGGGATGTGTCCTACTAAAGACTGAAATCATATTGCTAAAACAGAAATACAAGGTTCAGTTCATTTTAGATTAATAAAATAATACTGTTGCTGAAAAGTTATTTAATTGAAGGCTTATTTAATCATCTATTGTTTTGCTGATCTAATACACTGTATCTGACACAAAGCTTACACTTGCTACTAACAGAAAAAAAGTAAATGAAATTTGTATAATTGGTAAATCCCAGTTTGTCCTGCATTATATTTGAGACCAGTATTTTAGTGGTTAATACTGCTACAAGGTTGTAAGCTCAAATCCCCATGCTGGGTCTCTGTGCCTGACCTTTAACCCTCAACTGCTCAGCTGCATATTTGGGATGTATCTTTCCATCTTATCTCAAGTTGCTTTCGATAAAAAGATCTGCGAAATGACTAATGGAAGTGTTTGTAATGATGACTCACTTATAATGAAACTGAAGGTGTTTGTTTCTGTCAGCAAGCATGGAACACTGTCATAAAATTGTTTAAAGGAGTCTGTAAACAAATAAAGCGTTTGATCTGAAATTGTAAAATAAAAGTCCCTCACCACTGATACCACAAAATCTGGAATTACAAAAAGGAAAAAATTATTAAGATGTTTATTTTTCTATGTCTAGCTTGGAGATCGTAATGTTTAGAAAGTTGTGGTTGTAGTCTAGTATTTGCATTGTATAACCAGTCACATGGCGAAATTCAAAAACTGTCCTTCCACTTCTAAAACTAGAAATGCACACCGAGACTGCAAACCTCCACAAAGGTGATGCAATCTCTAAACTTTTTAATTCGGGCTTTATTTTCATTCAGATACGTATGTGTGAAGTTATAGTTAAAAAAAATATGTAATTTTGCCCTATTTCACAATTAAAAGAAAATCCATCAACACCCTTTGTGGCCTTCAATGTCCAAAACCCACATTTGGTTAAAATTTTATGGATATTCGTCGATTCATTTTTTTGAGTTATCATGCTAACAGATACACTCACAGACATACATGTCAAATCTTTTAACCCCTTGGTGGAAGTAATCATCCAATTTTGAGTGCGTAGACAGATCTGTTCTCTCTCGTGAATAAAGTGACGTTAAAAAAAGTGCTAATTGTTTTAACAGATCTGGTAGTTGGAGATTAAGTTGAAAACATAGGAGTAATCCTTTAACATGTACCTGGCATTGATATATGAATTAACTAAAACTAGTCCCACTTTCCTATCACACTATATCTATTTTCATTGTACTGAAGCAAACCACAAGCCTTTGTGCATCTATTGGCTTCTCAGAAGCATTAACAGTGTTAAAACCTAAACTGCTAGCTTTGCTTATGGCTTTTGGAGGGGTTTAGGCTTTGTAGCTTTACTGGGAACCTAAGAAGGAATAATACTGTCACAACAGTCACACTCCTGCCACCAAAGAATCTGACACCACACTGTACTATAGTATGTCAGGCTTCATTAGCTTCAACACAATATCAGGAATGCCGTCCTTTCAGAGAACAAAATTTAGTAACGCAGATTAAAGGCCTACATGTACTTGGATAAAGAAGTTGGGCAGGCACTCTAAAATTAGGCTTACCACGGTTTTAGGTTTGGCATCCTAGTTGAAGTCATTTTCTGTGATACTTTTGCTTTTAAGCCTTCAACAGTGGACATATAGATATATGATCTTCGAGCAACAGATTTTATTTTTGAATAGCTGATGGGTTACAATTACAATTAACAATTAATGTTACAAACATTAATTACATTAAATATTCTACAAATAATTCATTACAGTCAACTGACATTGCTTTTCCTTTTCTAAATCTTATAAATAGTAGATATTACGCTTTAATCCAAACTACATACATCCAAAGCGAGATAGAAAACAAAATTAATTAAAGGTTTATTAAAAATTAGCAAATAAAGCGAAATATTCTAGGGGTGAAAAAAGCTAACTGAAGATTTGTTCTTCGACAATTTCATACTGAACCCATGGCCACTTTAGTGAATCCTAACCCCGAGGAAGCAGTTAGCATCCTCTTCTATTAGCAATGTCAATACTGCTGGTCGTCCTCTGCTTTTTTCCAGTATTAACCTACTCTTCACCTGTCCTGTTATGCAGTCATTTATTGACTTAGAAGCTTTCATTCGAATGTCCCATGTGGATGCTGAACTGAATGATGGAACATCCTCACGCTACTTTAGCTTCTTTCCTTGTCAGTTTGTATCTGACCACTGGCTAGCCTCCTCTTTTTGGCACGTGTATGTGCGTACTATCTAAGCTCTAACGTTTGATGTTGGTTTGAGTTCTCCCAGCTGTCTTACTGTTTCTCTTTCATGTAATAGCCGCAGACATGTTGAAGGCCAAAGTCTACTCCCTGTTTACAATTAATTTGAGAAGCATTAGTATAATCAATCAGGAATTTGTTCTCCCTTAGACACAGTGAGAACACTAGGCAGTGTGGTTCTTATCACTGCTAGCTGTAATTAGCTAATTCATTTCAGACACGAAAAATGGTGTGCGTGTGTGTGTGTGTGTGTGTGTGTGTGTGGATTTGGGTGTCATCTCCGGAACAGTGGAACATGTTTTCTAAGAATGGACTCTAAAGGGAGCATGAATAGTGAAAAGATTATTGGCCCAGTACATAACGTTTGCCTTGTTGTTTGGTCATTCCTCTTATTCAGCACCAGGGGGCGCCATGCTATAAGAGTAAGTACTGTACTGCATATTGCTCCCAGTTATCAGTTTAAACCCTCTCAGCTGCAGGCATTTTTTTGGAAAATTGTTCATAAATAATGTACGAGGTTGAGTAAGGTGAATGGAAATGCGCATTGAATATGAGCTTCGACAGTATTCTTTTTATTTTATATTTACAAAGAATAAATATTGATGTTCTAATGTTATAAAATACTCCTACTATTAATATTATTAATGTTCATAAAACAATAACTAATGTACAAAAGCCTTAAAAATAATAATTTAGAATAAAGTAGAAAAAATAAAAAAGAATAATGAAATTAATTTATTGATTAATTATTTAAAGAAAATAGTTCAAAATGTACACTACTGTTTAAAGCATGTAAATAGTGATATTGAGTTTACATTAACACGTTTAACTTTTAAATACTGCTAATGTGTTTATTCGTCATGAAATGCATGAAGAGAAAAGAGCAGCACACTGCAGGGTGAGGAATAATACTCAAACAGGCATTAACATCCGTCTGTGTGTGGGGCTTTAAATGAATGCAAAGCTTAAAATGGCGGAGGGCTGGAGAGGTGAGCGTGGAGGTGGAGGTGTGCTTAGAGGAGACTTTACTCAGGACGCTAACCGTCTCCTAGCATTGATTTTTGGCAGGAGAGAACATGGTGTAAAGCCGTGCTATACCAGTTTAATTGTCGAATTTTTTTTGTACTGCAGAAAATTAACATCGACATTCTGTCAGTTTATTGTAATACAGGTCGCTCTGGCACCATCTACAGAGAGAGAGATGAGAACTCTGCAGTAAATGAGTTCATCTTTTAGTGCCTGGATACGTTTATCATGATTATCAGTTAGTTACGAATTCATTTCTTTTATTTTCAGTGATAAATAAATAGCATTTTGCTGCCTTGTGGATTTCCAGTGTCCCTGTGGTTAATGAGAGCGCTGTACAGACTCCAAGTTCATTTACGGATCATGGAGTAAAGCGTGTGTGTGTGTGTGTGTGTGTGTGTGTGTGTGTGTGTGTGGAGAATAGGCCGGGGCTCCAGAGACGAGCCTCTTGGGATGCCTCTCTCAGCTTTGTTTGGCTTTTGTTCTCTCATGTGAACAAACAGTTATGAAAGAGATTTGATTGTGTGCGAGACAGAAATTAGGATTTCAGCGTTCCCCCGCTTTTGCCTTTTGTATTAGACAATTTTGTCTTTTCAGGAAGTAAAAGTGTGAAATCAGGCGGCTATTTATCGGATAAGCCGTTGGACTGTTTCTGAAAACAGTTCTTCAGGTTGGCTTCATAACAACAACCCAAAAGCTGTCAGATTTCCTTGTTTACAAATATGTGTGTTAATGACATAGATTTCAAACATTTAATTGCCTAATTAGCATAAATATGAGTTATGAATGAATGAATGCAGTGTGTTTTTAAATTTATATTTAAGCTTTTTATTTTATTATTAAACTGGTTGCAAGATTAGAATGCAAGAACGATGGGTAGGGTGTTTGTTTGGGTTTGTTTTTTTTTGTACCATGTTAAAAATGTATGAAGTTCTAGAAGCTGCTCACAGACTCATTAACAAGCCCTGGGGAACATCTTAGCTGGATGGGCAGCTTATAAAGTGAATATATGCATTTTTTTTTTTTTTTTTTAAATTGAGGTCACCAGCAATTCTTTTTCATCAGGCGTGGCTGAGAAAGATATATAGAGATCGAGAGCGAGAGCTTGAAAATGAGGTGTGGGTGTGGCTCTGTGGTCGAGGGGCTCTGGTGCCTCTGCAAAAGAAAAGCACAAAGGCTCTGGAATGAGTGTGTTAGCTTAGCGAGGCTGCTAAGGCTCATAGAAAGAACAACGCGGAGCTGAGAAGGGGTTTCCATGACAACCGTATTGGAGGTGGTGCTCCCAGTGGACCGGGTTCCATGGAGCCGCGTGACTGCAGGAGAAAAGCCGGTCTCATTAGGACTGAAGGCAAGCTGGAGTGTTAATTACGGGCGCATGGTGTGAGAGCCGCGTCACACTCGATCTTTAGACTTTAAACACTCCACCCACCATGCAGCCACACGCAATCTAAAAGGCGTAATTCCATACAATGCTTCATCGACTGTAAAATCGATGTGCCTGCATGGCTCATGCTGTTCTAGCAGACAGCGGTTATCAATACAATGCCTCATAGCACTGCTCTGTCTGGCTGCATCGCTGAGAAATAAAAGGCCCTTGCATTGTATGCTAGACGAGACATTCTACTGTTCCAGAGTCAAAATGCTCCTGTCACGTGTCACTGCTAGTCTTCGTAATCCTTGCAGACAGCGTAATACGAAATTCGTCTTCTTTAATATCACTGCTGGGACACAATAGGAGGCCTTGGGACTTTTCACAGCTTTACCCGATGAGTCATGCTTCTCAGAAAAAATACAGAGGAGATATGAAATGCAAATAAATATCCTGTAGATTATTATTATTATAAGATTGCTGCAGCGATACTAATTAAAGTGCTATGCCTCAGGCTTGTCTTTTCAGTATGCAAACATTCAGCTTCATGATAGGAAGCCATAAATATAAGTATAAACTTCTAACAGGTCATTAAGTGAAGATGTGGTGATGATTGATTGTTTGATCATTGAGTCTAGATGCTCGCTGGATTTGGGTGTGTGAATGAATCTTTGTCCTTTTTGACCTTTTCATTAATTCCTGAAGTCTCTTGTACTGACACGTCGTCTCCCTCTTTATATCCCAGAACAAGAGCTTTAATCCTGGTACCATGATATTGTAATGATTAGCTGTTTTCGATGGAGTGATATGCAGTTCAGGCTTGTGTAATACATTCGTTTTTATCCATCAGTAGAACTCTGATTCGCTAAGATCTTGGTCATGAGTCACACTGTGTCGATTTACCCATGTTTAAATATTAACACAGTGGTCTGTGTATGTGTGTGTGCTTGTCTGTCAGCTCCACACACTCCGCAGGCATGATTTATCACTCCTCGCCTCACTCCAGCATGCTTCCTGAAATGGCTGTCTAATTCTGGCTGCGCTACGCTTTCTCTTCAGATGCTGTAGCGATTGCCCTCCCCTTCTTATTGCTGTCTGGTCATCAGTGCTGTGTTAGAGTGATTACTCCTGAATTTAGGGAAGAGGTTGTGCTTGGGTTTGTGTGGGAATAAATGTTAGAAATGATGAGAAAATATCAAGATCTGGGTTTCGTGAACGGTGTTACACATGAAAAGAGGAAAGAGGGATATAAAGGAAGATGATGGGATATTATAAACGAATAGCTGCTGTATAGTAGAGGTAGAAAGAGGCACATAGATAAGACTGATAAAGCTGATGGAGAGAAAGAAGGATTATTATCCTGAGGGGGTGACAGGTAGAGAATGAAAGAGCAGACAGATGGAGCAGGTAGCATCTGTTTGTTCATAGGCGTTTGCAACCTGCTGGGTGGTGATGCAATCCAACGGTGTTGCTAGGCAACGGTTCTGCAGGGCCCTGACGTCCATGCTGCGCTCGCTGCCGTGTCTGTGACTCGACGGGTTTTAGAGGAAAGGGCACAGGCAAGCTAAGCTTAACCAAGGCACACGCAGCTTTATTCCCATGCCCTTCACTCTCATCTGTATGTGTGTCCTGGAGGGGTGTGTGACCCCAATCAAGTTCTTATGCAAGCATGAGCTCTGTTACTCAACCATCGTGATGCAGGACTAACGACAGCAAGTTACACTATCTGATATAATTCTCATACCTCACTGATGGGCCTGTTGTTGATTATACACACACCCACCCATTGCCCCTGCCCCATTCAAAATTATTTCTTAAATCACTAATTTTTAACGGTGGCGCAGTGGTTAGCACATTCGCCTCACAGCAAGAAGGTCCTGGGTTCGATTCCCGGGCTCGGGCATTTCTGTGTGGAGTTTGCGTGTTCTCCCCGTGTTTGCGTGGGTTTCCTCCAAGTACTCCGGTTTCCTCCCACAGTCCGAAAACATGCACAGTAGGCTAACTGGCTGTTCTAAATCACCCCTCGGTGTAAGAGTGAGTGGTTGTGTGTGTGTGTGTGTTGGCCCTATAATTGTCTGGTGTGTACCCCAGGGTTAGGGTGTACCCCGCCCTCGCCCAGAGCCAGCTGAGATGGGCACCAGCCTCCCCGCAACCCTAATTAGGGTTAAGTGGCTTAGAAAATGTATAAATGAACAAATTTTTAACCACAACCAAACACCGTATTAGTCAGGTGCTAATTAAGTTTGACAGGAAGCTGAGAATGATGTGACAGTATAGCACCTCAGGATTTGTTGAATCAAATAATAGTAAATGTCTCAGGATGATTCGCATTTTAGAAGAATTAATGCACCACCTTCGTTAACCTAGCTCGTTGAAAAGTCAGGTCCCCTAATTGCAATGACTCGTGTAGCATAAACAAATGAAAAAAGTGAGAAAACTTTCACATATAATAAGTGCATTGTTGTGATGCGTTTGTTTTCTTATTATCTGTCATTATAATCAGTGACTCCTTTTTTTTTTTTTTTTTTTTTTTTTTTTTTTTTTTTTTTCAACTTCAGGCTTCCATTAATTTTAAAAAGGAAGTTACACTGCATGTGTGTAGCTCAGTGAGGAAGAAATTGTGAATTTCATGGTGCATCCAAATGTCCGATCGTAGTATATTCCTGAAACCTAGTCTTTATATTAGTGGATGTGAGAGACCTGCATGTGAGAGATCTGTATGTGAGAGATCTGTCCTTTCATGCTTTCAGGCATGTTTTAGGTCCCTCGAGGATAAGGGACAGTGTGTCCTTGACTCCCCCCCCCTGAGCCTTTCGTCTCTGTTAAGATAGTGTGCATTACTCTACAGCCTGCAGTAAATATTGATTTCCTTAGCTGCATAGTAATCTGAACTGTCTAAATGCATTACACCCTATATTAAGGCTTTCAAACTTGTGTGTGAGGGGGATTTATTCTATCTCAGAACCATCCAGACTAGCAGGCAGTGATCTATGAATGTAGGTCCCAAGACACTCTGATTCACTTTAATGTGCAATTCATATGTATAAAAATGATACTGGGATTGCCTGTGACATGACGTACCCCAAACTGCTGCTGTAGTTGATGCATAATGTGCATTAAGATTTCCGTTAACTGAAGCTAAGAGGCCTAAACCTTAGTGCCTGACCTCGCTAATGCTCTTGTGGCTGAAAGGGTGCATAAGTTGCCCCTTGTTTTGTTTTGTTTTTCTTATGACATGTGATGGTGAAATGTTTTTCACACTTTCACATCAGCAATAAATATTTTGTAGGCCAAACCAAATAAAAAAATTGCTCCAGATTTATGTGTATCTATAACACAGATTTTCTTTATACTATGGCCAGCGAAATTAGATTTTTTGTTTCTCGTCGCCGCCTGCATGTAATTTTGGCCCCACGTGGAAAAAGTTCTTTGCTCATCGCTGACGAAAAACCCTCATCAACAACTTTGTTGGTCCTGCTGACATTGTTTTATGTTTTATCAGCACGCCAAACCAAACAATCTGGAATTAAACAAACACTGACGGGGTCATCATCGATTGACCGCCCTTCTTCGGCGTAACACTTACTCGGGTGTAACAGCGCTATCGAGGTTGCTTCTTGGATTCAGAGCAAGGCTGTATTGGCGGTGTCTTTATACGCATGTACAGTACAAGTGCGCAGCCGCTTTTCAATCGGTAATTGTACTTAGTTTGAAATCAACATGAATATTTTGATAGGCTGTTTAGTGTTGAGCTGAAGTTGGTAGTGAGATGCTGAAAGATGAAAGTTTCCTGAAGTGGCTAACGAGAAACTAAAAATCTATTTATGCTGGCATAATATGCAGTTGTTAAGGAATGCCGATCATGTATAAATTACCAAGCTCTTCCTCTGATGTACATTTATCGATACGTACTCAACTTCATAAATTACAAAAAATCCAGAGAGCTGAAAACAACAAAACTGTGCACGTGTGCCAAATTATCCAGTAATGCAGCTCAGCCACTGCAGTGCATCAGCTAATACAGGCACACGCTAACACTTCCTACTTTTATAGGGTGCCATTTCTTTTGAAGTTAAATCTAAGAAAGCTAATGAAGGTTTTAAATAAAGCTGAATCTGTCTGAAGCGCTGTCATACCTCATAAGCGATCTCTTTGTGATCTGAATAGATGGGGGTATGAAAAGCAGGGCGGGCAGACTTGAAAGGAGCTTCCTCTGCCTGTGTCCACGCTTGTTAGGCATAGGTCATGGAACGAGATGTCCTAATGATTGCCTGTGATGTGGGCCACAGAGACAACCAATCCTAATGTCCTGTGCCAAGCGCTAACTGTCCTGGTAAGGAATAGGCCGCCACCCCCTTGTGCGGTTGCACATTTCTACAGTCTGGTTGGTGCTTGTGTGTTTGATACAGCGTGGCCTACTTTTATCTGCGCACATAATTAGATCCATCAAACCAGGCAGTGTTAGCAGTGTTGCTTCTTTTTATAGAAGAAGTGCAAAGAAATAAAGGCAGGGTTTCTCTCTGAAGCTCCACTTAAAAGGTGGCTGTAATCTTGTCTAGCTGCATAACAGGAGAGAGATTTTCAGATCAAAGGCTTCTTTCTATAAAGGCTGTCTGAGCTTCCCAAATAACAACCAATGCTTGCCCTGACGTAGACATCAACATGGCTACTTCATTCCATTTATGTCATTTATTTAATTACATTAAGCTTCAAGGATATGCAGTGATCATCGACATGCACGTTGGTTAAGTTGTTTAAAAGTGTATGGGCCATTTTTAGAAAAATGTACACAGTAACGGTAAGAACATTTTCTAAAGAAAGACAGCCTTTCATGCATTAAGTTGAAAACAATGACCTTAGCATATATAACTGTATATAAAATTTATTTAATTAATTAATTAATTAATTATATTCTGTATAAAGCTCTCACATAAAATCACAGGGAGATGACACTACTTCATTTTGGTCATTTTTACCATGGGTAACGGTAAGGACATTTTGCACTTTAGTAGATGGTATTTCCTACGGAAATGATTAATTATATGTGCTTCGTAATGGAAATAGATTTTTTTTTAAAAGCTCACAAGTAATGAAATTCATATGCTATCTTGAGTCATTGTTTTCAACTTAATGCACAAAAGGCTGTCTTTCTTTAGAAAATATCCTTATCGTTACTGTGTACATTTTCCTGAAAATGGCCCGTATACGTATCTGATACCTTATTTGAATGTTTTATTGAATATCCAGAGTGGAATAGAGAAAACAAGAAAGAAATGTAGTTAAAGCACTGCTAAGTGACCAGTTATATTTGCTGGGGGTGGTCTAAGTATGGTCTACCACACCATTCAAAAGGACTAAACACAGCAGCAGTTATTCATATTATTGATTATTATAGACTTCTCACATTATCCTTGCAAAAGCACGTGGGCAAATATTATCTCACAAATATGTTACGGAGCGGCAAATGCTGATGAACCCAAATAATTTTTGATTCGCCGACTAAAAAAAAAGGGTTCTCTTCTGTCATTTTGTGACGTTTATCGACGTTTAGTTACAATTAGCAACATTCGCGGGAATGTTTGCAGAAGTGTTTGCGAAAGGCAGTTGGTAAACATTAGCAAGTGTTACCAAACGTTAGCAAAAGTGTTTCTGACAATTAGCAACTATTTGAGAACGTTTGAGACCTTTGGCCAACTAAAAATACCAGGTGAATGACAGGCGAATCTTGCAATTGAGCCACCCAAAAACAGGGAAAAAACCCTCCCCAGATATAGAAGATGGATTTCCAAAATAGGGAAATGGATTTATGTCAGGAAGAAGCCCAACATGCTGCTAACGTGAGGAAGAATAGCTTTTTCCGGCTGCTGTTGCAGCTATCCTGCAGTAGAAGTGAAGGAAAGTAGAGGAAGAAGAAGAAAAAGAATGAATGATGGAGCCAACTCTATAACAAAGGTGAGCAAACCCTCCCCAGCATCGTGTTCAGCTGTTTTGCAAACATTTGCAACTGTTTGTGGAAAAAATACTTAGATGTTTAAAGTTTCTTTGCGACAAGAAAACTGTTAGTGACCCTAAAAACAGTTAGCGAACTCTTTAGCAACCCTTTTACGAACCCTGGCGAAACCCAAAATTTGTTGGTCAACAGTCGCCACTCCATGAGATAATAGCTAAAAGGATTATGGAACTGTGCACCTGTCCATATTGCTTCCTTTTGCACCAACGTACTCAAAAGTCAGCAGTGTGAAACCTATCCAAGACAGATAATATTTTTGTTTGCATTAACAGAATTTGCCAAATGCCTCCTTTAGAACTGTCTCCTTGTTCTAGTACAAGTTCAGGATCTGAGAATGTCATGAATTTAAACCCTGTTAATGAGGTTTTGATGCTGCAGAAACAGTGCACCATGTTTAGTTCAACTTATTTAGGTGCTTCATGAACAGGTAGAGCTTCAGCTGTTGTTGAAGCCAGACTGGGACTCAGCAGTTTTTGGAAAGCCAGGGGAAGTTTTTGGTGCCGGTAGAGATTCTTGATGGTGAAGTCAATTCAAGCCATGCGAGAGAGTATGGGAATATGGTACACCGTGCAATTTCAAGTGCCTACAGGTAGTAGGTATTTGGTCATGTTTGGTTTTGTAAACCAGCAAGCACCAATTATTTATTTATTTTTATTTTATTTATTTATTTTTCCCTGCTAATTCCTCCTAAATTAGTCATACCCACCAACCAGGGAGGGGTGTAAGCATGCACATGCACCCTCCATGACATGCGATGCTGCCACCTGCCTTTTTATGAACTGCTGCGCATGCGTATTTAGGGGCGAGCAAACACACTAGGAGGGAAAGCGCTATTCGCCTACTCGTACAAAAAAGACCCCAGACGCACATGATTGGCTGGTGATCGCTGCGAGTGACAGGGAAGTGAGCGTATGCCATCTCTTCCTACCGTGAGAGCTCTGCCAATTAGTTCCCATGGACCCCCAGTCGCGGATGGCCGCGACATCAGCCTGGATTCGAATCGGTGATCTCCTTGTTGATGCGCCACTCGGGAGCCCAGCATCAGTGATTTAAACCTGATGTTGCCAGATACAAGAGCCTGGGCAACCATAATTGGACCAAGTACCTGTAGACTTTTACTCCCAAAGGATTTATTTTGTACAGCTTTTGCTCCCACAAGACCACCAATGACCTAATTAGTAGGCAATCATGTGGTTTCACATCCATTAAGGTAATATGAGCACATTCTTTTTTCAACTTTGGCCAATAATCAGGTTATTGAATCTCTTTTGGCAGCAGCACGTTTATTACAGGAACTTTTTCAGACTTGGCACAGAGCACAGGCAACCGGTATGGAGCTGCTGACAAAGACAAATCCGCTTCCGCAAACCGCTTTGGTGGAAATCTCAAAGTATATGAGAGCACTTCTTCTGTAACCAACATCCCTCTTCACCTTCACACATGCACATTGTCTAGAATAACATTCAGGGGCTGATGAGGTGTTTCAAATTTGTGTTGTTTATTTGAGGAAATCGTTGTTTATCTTTGAAGCTACACGCCGTGTTCAGCTGCCCGTCCGAGTTTGTATTCCGAGCCTCGACTGAATCTGAGATGTGAGATTTGAATTGATTAGCGCTCACGTCCGTAAGTCTGGCCTGATACCTGGATGAAATCACAATCAGGCTCCGGATGAAGAAGTAGAAATGATGTTTCAGTGCCTTATTCAGGGAGACCAATTCGCTGTGGGTGTATTTAGCGTGTCGTTATTGCCGAATTTTAACGTCATTATTGCCGAATGGTTGAAGATGCTCTTGTGTTGGAGCCACACAGCAAAGGGTCTATGGGTAAATTCTTTATATGCTTGCTGATGGATAGACCTGTTCAAAGAGTTATACAGCAATATATCAACTTGATCAAATGCTATTGGCTGTTACGCTTTTTCTTTTTTTTTTTTCCGAGTCCAAACAGTGTAGGTTGAGTAGCATGTCTGTGTGAGATCTGGTTGACCAGCCAAAGATGGGAGGCGGAACATTTCAGTGTCAGGTAAAAGTGGGCACACACTATTTGTTTTATTTAATTTTTGTAAACCAAGGAGTGCATGTAGAAATCAGAGACCCTGCATAGAGTGAATGCATTGTATGGGGCATCCATGGCCTAATGGTTAGAGAATCAGGTATGGGACCGGAAAGTCGCTAGTTCGATTCCCGGATCCCCGTGGTGGTGGGTGGAGGACCTCCCCCTTTCCTTTCTTCAACTTCTTAGCTGAAGTGAGCTTGAGAAAGGCACCTAACCCCAACGGCTGTCTGGGTGCCGAGATGTGGCTGCCCACTGCTCCGAGTGTGTATGTCTGCGCTATGGATGGGTTAAATGCAGAGCCTAAAAAATATCCAAAGCAACAAGCCACGCCTCTTTTGGATAGCACACTTTAACTAGCCTATCTTGTGTGAACTACATGTAACGATTCCTTTTCGAACTGATCAATCCCGTGTTACCTTACCCCAGTGAATGTTAATAATAAGTCTAAAGAGTCATAAATAATAGAGTTTTGGGGACCACGAGCCTGTGTGCTGTGTTCCTGTGGGGTAATGCCTGAGGTGGAGTAATGCCTGAGTGGCGGGGGTGTCTAAAACTGAGCACGTGGGAATTTCTTTGTTTGAACTGCAATGCAGTCACATCTTTTTCTTTTAATATTCAGTGTAAACAAAGTCAAAAGTTAAGAGCTAACGATCTTTTATGGAGGAGTTGGAAAAATCTTGAGCTGCAGATACTGACCGAGCTATGGAAATATTGGCTCTGATTTCACTTTGTTTGTGAAACTGCTATGAAAGAATTGAAGGCTCGATTAATAATCACGTTGTTTTTGTTAACTTTTGAAATCATTGATTATTCTTTCAGTTAAAAGGGAAAAGGGAAGAGATTAATTAATCTTATTTCATTTTCTAATCCACATTATTAGGACTGCCGGGAGGCTGGAGCCCATCATAGCCGACTCCAGACGAAGATAAAGAACACCCTGAACAGCTCGCCAGACCATCATAGGGCTAATACAGACTCAAAACCATTCACACTCACTTTTACACTTGGGGACAATTGAGAATATCTGGAATATTAGCTTAATGTGCATGTCTGTGGGCTGTGATAGAAAGGCAGAGGAAACTCACGCTAGCACATGCAAACTCTACACAGAAACGCCCTCGCCTCGACACAGATCACTACTCGGATGATAAATGCACTACTGTGCTGCCGGCACAGGGTAGATGAATAGGTAAAATGTTTGTGTTATACGTTGATGCTGCTATATTCTATGAAATGTAAAACTCAATCGAACTGAAAACGCTGACTCGAACTGGGCCTCATTTATGAATTTTAATTAAAACCTATTTATGTTCGTATCCCATGATAGTTCCTGTACTTGTCTATATTTACATACAAGGAGCCTCACTAATGAAAGCCTTGACTGATTGACTTCAGATCATATCATTGTGCGTGCAAGGTACTGCAATTTTACATGCAGGTTACTTTGATTGGTCGTCCTTACAGCGTAGTTTGTGTGCAATGTAATATGTTTAAGCAATACAGAGCTTATTTTAGCATAAATGACCATAAAAAGCACTATACCGGGAAATTTTATCCCGTGGATTACTAGCGGGGGGCTGAACCAATGCGGGACAACCATTTCTTTCCCCCGGAAGTGATGTGAACTCGTTGGGCCGGATTGTCCAGCGCAAGTAAACAAGCAGCAAGTTACATTTTAGGTGATAAAACGTTTTCAGAGTACGGCCCTGTGCCGACGTTATGTTATGTTTTCCGTGATTTCTGCGCTTGTTGTTGGTGCAGCCGTATGCTTTGCACTCTGCCATTTTCCTGGTGACACCGCTCAGCACTGGCCGATAATGTGTTATCTTAGACTGGTGTCTGCTGCATGGCGTCAGTGACCAGTCCATCGCAGCCCAGCCAATAGGAAAAAACATTGAGTTTGTGTCACTCTCAGGGCTGGAACAGCCAATGAAGAAGGCATCATGTCGCTGCTCATGCCTAGTAGTAGTAGCATCTCGCACGTACTTGACAAGGGGCAAGGACTAACGTTGCCTGACGGAACCGCTGATGTCATATGTGATCGTTTTAAAGAGTTAGTAATACAAATTCACCACCGGTGCCCTTCAAATAGATTCTTTATTTCAGTTAATCGCACATTCAGTAAAACATTTTGTGAACTTTATTATCATTAATGACTTGAAAGTATGGGGCGGCAGGATGGCGAAGAGGTTAGCATGTGTACCTCAAAGCAAGAAGGTCCTGGGTTCGGGTCCCAGGCTCAGGTTTTTCTGTGTGGAGTTTGCAGGTTTTCCCCGTGCCTGTGTGGGTTTCCTCCCACAGTCCAAAGACGTGCGCAGTTGGCTGTTCCAAATTGCCCCAAGATATGGATGTGAGTGTGAGATGGTCGTGTGAGTGTCGGCCCTGCAATAGTCTGGCGAGCTGGTCAGGGAGTATCCTGTCTTTATCCAGTATCGGTTAAGAAAGGCTCCAGCCTCCATGCAACCCTTCTAGGATTAAGCGGTTCAGCAAATGATGAGGATGATGTTGATTTGAAAGTAAACAATTAGTGTCTTATTAAGAAGTAATGGGATACTGTAAATGGAGGAAGAGTTACAAACAATTTATAGGTTATGTGTGAAATGGCGTGGCCTGATTTGCACATCGTGGTGAAGCAGAACACCAAAAATGTGCTTCGTTCAATAATCGTAATCCACAACTTAATATGTGATTTTAATGCTAACGTTCTGGCCCTTTTTTAAACACATGGCTGTATTGTACAGTGTGTAGATAGCAGGTTTAAAGGCCGTGTTCGTTACTGCAGTGTAAGTGCGTGCTGTTTATTAGGCTGTGATCCAACCGTGGAATGTGCCCGTGTTCGAAACAAGTGTTGTCCTGTTTTCACACTCCTCTTTGTGCACTCACGGTAGTAATTTCTGGAAAAAATGTTGAAGCGCAGAAGGAGTTTGTGTTTTGCTTTATGTGTTTCTTGAGCTTTCATTTTCATAGTGTGTGTGTGTGTGTGTGTGTGTGTGTGTGTGTGTGTGTGTGTGTGTGTGTGTGTGTGTGCAGTGTTCTCGTCTCCTTACACTGTTCTTCATTTCACCCTGGACAGAAAAATACAACTACTTCTTTTAGTTACTTTAAAACTTTGTGTGTGTGTTTGAAACACCGTGTATGTGAGTGTGTGCTTGCTTGTGAGTGTGTGTGTCTTGCTGGCTGTGTGTTTTGTCCTTGAATATCATTATTTCAGTATGTCACCTTCCTATTTGTGTGTGTGTGTGTGTGCGCGCGCACATGCTCTTATTTATTTATTTATTTTAAATAAGTGTCACCTTCCTAACTGCCAGGTTTGTGTGTGTGTGTCAGGTGCGGAAGATGTGGTGATGGCCTTCTCCAGATCAGAGACGGAGGACAGGAGGCAGTGACCTCTGACCTTACAGCAGCTCCTCACTCCATCTGACCCCGGGCCTGCTGGGTGAAGGAGAGAGTAAGAGAAAGAGAGAGAAATGGAGTGAGAGTGAGACAGATGGGAGAGGAGCAGGTCTGTCCTTCACCTGTCATTCTTCCTCGTTCCCTCCTCTTCCTCACATTAAGCATCCCTCCAGCGGCCTAGAGCCTTCATCACAGCAGGCTGACACACGAGTCAGACAGACCTTTTTATTTTTTACTTGTATGTTTTTTTTTGTTTTTTAATCATGCTTTAGGCCATTGTGTGTGTGTGTGTGTGTGTGTGTGTGTGTGTGTGTGTGTGTGTCTGAATGGACCAAGAGCTTCATTTGTCTGGTCAAACCAAGAGCAAAGCTGGGATGAATGGAGATAAAGGGATTTAACGTGGTTGTTGTTTTTTGACGTGTGTGTGTGTGTGTGTGTGTGTGTGTGTGTGTGTGTGTGTGTGTGTGTGTGTGTGTGTGTGTGTGTATATGTATA